>CM052370.1:14662626-15028390 GCA_028551485.1 Casuarina cunninghamiana | reverse complement strand
AATCGTTTTAGCTACTAGCTATCATTCATCAGCTTCATAGCACGGATGATAGAACAGTGACAAGACTATCGTTGGAAAATCCTAAGGTTTTGAATTCAAATCACTCTTATCTTTTTTTTATATATAGGTAATCACTTCACCCCTTTTACCTACCAAGAAAGCCTTTAAAAAAAAAATACTGGGATAATAGAAAGAGTAGCAGCATGCATGAGGCTGGACGTATCTCTAGAACGGAAAATCTGCGTAATTATTATTTTTCTTTTTTCAACTTCTCTAACAAGGAATTGTGTACAAGAGTAGGATATGCAACGTCCGTTATTGAAGTGCTAGATAGACAAGAAAAGGGAAAGAGAAAAGGTTTCCCACCTAAACCTGTTGATTTCCGAGGAAGCGTTGAAAATGGCATTCTTGCATTATTTATCAACGTTCTGAATCAGGTTGGCCCGGTTTCGCTCAGTCCTGGGAAGAGAAACAACCTGACGGTGCAGCTGCTTTTCTTTTTCTGTGCTTCTTTGAGACCCGCCAATTGTTTATCAGCCACTTCGGTTGTTGATTAAAACTGAGATATTTAGGATTCAATGTTCATATATGGCACAGATACGTGGATAAAAGTTGTTGTTTTTCCCCGCAAAGCGATGTCACATGATTCCCCTTGTCTGTTCATAAAGTGGAAAATATAGTCCTTAATCTGTCTCACGTATTCCATTGGTAGTCATGTCGCTAAGAGAAATGATTGGGTACTACTTTCATACCAATGACAATAGTTTTGTTGGACGCGTTTTAGCCTACCCGGGATTTTACAGTTGTTAGCCTTGAAACAGTGGATAAAAATTTAGAGTTCAAAATTTTCATTGATTGTGAGAAAGTATGAGATCTTTATGAGAATATGTTCGTCTTGCGACTTGATCGAAGGTCCCATGAAGTAGAAGTTTAATATAGTTATTTTATTGCTGATCCATCTTCGGATCTGCTATCAACTATGTGATCATCGAGTCCAGTTGTACAAGGTGGGTTCGACAAGTCTAGGGAGTGCATCATGACGAATTACATGCGAAACTGAAAAGTAAGTGTCGTTTGGGCCTCAAATCTGTGATGAATAAACGAACTTCTTCATCATGATCTGCTCCTTTTCTAACAAAATTTCAACCATAAACCACAAACCCATCTCTCCCCTTCCTCTTGATAGTCGTTATCTTGGTCTGCATCACATCAAACTTTCGTAAGCTTCAAGATATATACACATACACGTATATGTCTTCTGATTTGTGACTCAACATATCCCTTTTTTGGTGCTGTAACTTTCAGGATGCAGGAGTTGGAAAGGTAAAAAATGGGCAAGAAGTTTTCACACTTGATGGAACTGTTGATTGGCATGGCCGCCCGCAATCCGAAAGAGAACCGGTACTTGGGTCGCCGGAGTTTTGATCCTTGGTAATATTCTTCCTAGAGATGTAACATGAAAGCAAATAAACGTTCTGAATAGATGGAACTATACAAAAAGAGTGCCTGTCTTAGATTCACCTTCTCTTGATTGTATATAAGAACAGATAAGCAAAATACAAAAGCAAGTACTTTTAATTGCTCTTTAAGCATCCACCAGTTTTATTTTAAGTGGTTTAGTAGTACTTAACTGTCTTTTGAGAACATCATACCTTGAAAAGGAATCAAGTAGTACGGTCAAAGGGGTATCTTTTTATTTTTTATTTTTATTTTTTTCTGGGTAACGTGCTAACTCATTTGGTCACTATTTGTCACAAAAATCCATTTTTCTTATAATTGGACATTATTTATTAGATTTACAATAGCCAGTTTATTTCTTAATTTTTCAGGTAAAATCCTTATTTGTTTAGTCATCGGTTAGTAGTAGTAACAATTAAAGCTCCCTTGTATTTCTCTTTGTTTTCGGAATAAAACTATTCAGTGAATCAAGGGCTGGCTACGTTGGCCTTCTTCGGAGTAGGAGTGAACTTGGTTCTGTTTTTGACGACGGTATTGGGTCAAGACAACGCCGAGGCAGCAAACAATGTCAGCAAATGGACAGGAACTGTTTACCTTTTTTCTCTCATTGGTGCTTTCCTTAGTGACTCTTACTTGGGCAGATACAAGACCTGTGCTGTCTTCCAAGCAATCTTTGTCCTCGTAAGTCACAAGCATTTACAGGCACACAAATTCTTCTTTACTTCCTCCTTTTACTCACCACTGGTTGTTTCTTGAAAAAGTGTAAATCTTAAACTGTTCATATGCTCAAGTGAATTCGTCACGCTGGCAGGGCTTGTTATCGCTCTCCCTATCCTCATACATATTCTTAATCAAGCCTAGTGGCTGTGGTAGCGAGCAATCTCGTGCGGATCCCATTCAGGCCTTCATCTTGCCTTGTTCTACCTCCCTGTATACCTAATAGCCTTGGGAAACGGAGGGTACCAACCCAGCATAGCTACATTTGGGAGCTGATCAGTTTGATGAGGAGGATTCTGCTGAAAGGGTACTCTAAAATAGCATTCTTTAGCTATTTTTACTTGGCTTTGAACCTAGGGTCTCTCTTTTCAAACACTATCCTGGGATGATTGGAAGATGAGGGGAAGTGGGCACTAGGATTTTGGGCATCAGCTGTCTCCGCTGCCCTGACATTGGTCTTGTTTCTTTTTGGCCCCAAGATACCGGCATTTCCAACCAAAAGGCAATCCACTCTCTAGGATTTGCCAAGTGCTGGTCGCGGCGTCCAGAAAATGGAAGGTGGACATAACACCAAGTGAAGAAGATTTGTTTAGTTATAAAGCAAATGTAATTGCCATTTATAGATACGCACCAAAGCCTTTCCTCACAAATAAGTTTTTCATATTGATATAACTCATACTTCGCACAAGTTATCAAAGATTTCTGATCCCGAATTTCCATTCCATTAAGGCCTAGGCTAAACTTCCAAAAGTCATACTCAACACCATGCCACAATATTGCTGGGTAGCTAGAGTTGTCTGACAGATGGTTTGAAACCATGGACTAGTTCATTCTTTAGTATTGGTCATGCTACAAACTTGCTTCACTGTCTATTACTTAGTTGATTAATAAAAATCCGTGAAACATTCCTGTGATTATAACTTAATTTCTTTTTTTTTCTGTAGTGATAGCAACCAGGTTAAATACTAACTTGTATTTACATCACCCTCGTCAGATACTTGGACAGAGCCGCGGTCATCACTTCTGAGGACTTGGACCAGATGAACAGTGATACTCACAATCCTTGGCGTCTTTGCACTGTGTCACAAATTGAGGAAGTCAAGTGCGTTTTCCGACTTCTTCCGATATGGCTATGCACCATTCTCTATTCGGTCGTTTTTACTCAAATGGCATCTCTTTTTGGAGCAAGGTGCTGCTATGAAAACCACGGTTGGGAACTTCCACATTCCCCCAGCAAGCATGTCTAGTTTTGACATCGGCAGTTTAGCAGCTTTCATTTTCATTTACAGACGGGTCCTTGATCCTCTTATTGCCATGACGAAAAAAAGTGCCAAAGGATTCACCGAGCTTCAGAGGATGGGAGTTGGTCTTGTGATAGCAGTATTGGCCATGATTGCAGCTGGGATTGTAGAGTCCTTCAGGTTACGCTACGCAATATCCGAGTGCACCAATTGCGAAGGATCAAGTTCTATGAGCATCTTTTGGCAAATCCCCCAGTATGTGCTTATTGGAGCTTCTGAGGTTTTCATGTATGTTGGGCAACTAGAATTCTTTAATGGACAGGCGCCAGACGGGTTGAAGAGCTTCGGAAGTGCACTTTGCATGACATCCATATCTCTGGGAAACTATGTGAGCAGTTTGCTAGTGGCAATTTTGAGTCAACATATATTCATACACATATTTTTGAGTCAACATATCACTGAAATATCTTTTTTTGTGCTGCGACTTTCAGGATGCCGGAGTTGAAAAGGTCAAAAATGGGCAAGAACCTTGCACACGTGATGGAACTGTTGACTGGCATGGCCGGCCCGCACTCCGGGAGAGGACTGGCACTTGGGTCGCTGGAGTTTTGATCCTTGGTAATCAATCTTCTCCTCTAGAGCTGTAGCATTAAAGGAAATAAACGATCTCGACAGAATGAGCTGTCGTAGGTTTATCTTTTCTTCTACTTCTTAGGACAGAACCAATAGATAAACATAAGTGCATTTAATTGCTCCTTACTTATAAGGCACTTATTTGGACTGGATAAGTTTTATAAATATCATACCTTGCGAGAAATCAACTAGAACAGTTATCTGATTACTGGGCCATTATTTGTCATATAAATCACCCTTTTCTCTTTTATCAGCAAGTACGTATAAATGGTTGTGATTTGTTACGATGTATCATTGCCAACCCATCGCTTGATTTGTCACAAAATTCTTGTAAATTATAAAGCTCACTCTAATCTTTGTTTTGTTGGTTTTGGAAAAATTATTCAGTGAACCAAGGGTTGGCTACGTTGGCCTTTTCGGAGTAGGAGTGAACTTGGTTCTCTTTTTGACCAGGGTCTTGGGTCAAGACAACGCTGAGGCAGCGAACAATGTAAGCAAATGGACAGGAACAGTTTACCTTTTTTCTCTCGTCGGTGCCTTCCTCAGTGACTCTTACTTGGGCAGATACAAGACCTGTGCCATCTTCCAAGTAATCTTTGTCCTCGTAAGTTGCAAGCGTTTTCGAGCAAACAATCCTTTTTAGTTTTATCTTTTTACCCAACAAGACAATTGTGTACTAAGCTAGTCTCTCTACAAACTCTAAATTATTTAAAACTGTTCATATGCTTATGTGAATTCGTCACATTGGCAGGGCCTGGTCTCGCTCTCCCTATTGTCGTACGTATTCTTAATCAAGCCCAGTGGCTGTGGTAGCGAGCAATCTCCGTGCGGATCCCATTCAGGCCTTCATCTTGCCTTGTTCTACCTCTCTGTATACCTAACTGCCTTGGGTAAAGGAGGTTACCAACCTAACATAGCTACATTCGGAGCAGATCAGTTTGATGAAGAGGATTCTACTGAAGTGTATTCTAAAATAGCCTTCTTTAGCTACTTTTACTTGGCTTTGGACCTGGGGTCTCTCTTTTCAAACACTGTCCTGGGCTATTTTGAAGATGAAGGGAAGTGGGTGCTAGGATTTGGGGCATCAGCTGCCTCCGCTGCCCTGGCATTGATCTTGTTTCTTTGTGGCACCCAAGATACCGGCATTTCCAACCAAAAGGCAATCCACTCTCTAGGATTTGCCAAGTGCTGGTCGCGGCGTCCAGAAAATGGAAGGTTGACGCAACACCAAGTGGAGAAGATTTGTTTGAGTTAGAAGGAAAGGAATGTGCCAAGAATGGGGATCGAAAGCTACTCCACACTCAAGGCTTCAAGTAAGCTCATATCCTTTTGGTTCCTTTAAATTCTTAGAGAACGGTAAAGGTAATAAAGCAAATGTAATTGCCGTTGACTGATGTGCATCAAAGTCTTTGCTCACAAATAAGTTTTTCGTATTGAGATAACCCATACTTGGCAAGGAAAATGGCCACAAGTTTTCAAAGATTTCTGATCCGAAGTTGCAATCTACCAAGTCCTAGGCTGAACTAAGTCTTACCTCAACAAGAAGCCAGGATATTGACGAGTAACAGGAATTATATGAGAATGTTTGAAACCATTGAGTGGTTTGTTCGTAATACTTCTGTTGCCTGATTGCCTATACTTTGTTGATTAAGAAAAATGTGTGAAAAAAATTCCAGTTGTTATGGCATGAATTGTTTGAACTATAGTGCTGGCTGCTATCAAGGTAAAAGACTAACACTTATGTAAACATTCATCCTTATCAGATTCTTGGATAGAGCAGCAGTCATCACTTCGGAGGACTTGGACCAAATGGACGGGGATACTCGCAACCTTGGCTTCTTTGCACGGTGTCACAAGTTGAGGAAGTCAAGTGCGTTTTAAGGCTTCTCCCCATTTGGCTATGCACCATTCTCTATTCGGTGGTTTTCACTCAGATGGCATCTCTATTTGTGGAACAAGGTGCTGCTATGAAAACCACAGTTGGGAGCTTTCACATTCCTCCAGCAAGCATGTCTAGTTTTGACATTCTAAGTGTAGCAGCTTTCATTTTCATTTACAGACGGATCCTTGATCCTCTTATTGCCATGACAAAAAACAGTGCCGAAGGATTCACTGAGCTTCAGAGGATGGGAGTCGGTCTTGTGATAGCAATTTTGGCAATGGTTGCAGCTGGGGTTGTAGAGTCCTTCAGGTTACGCTACGCAGTATCAGAGTGCACCAATTGCAAAGGTTCAAGTTCTCTTAGCATCTTTTGGCAAATCCCCCAGTATGTTCTTATTGGAGCTTCTGAGGTTTTCATGTATGTTGAGCAACTAGAATTCTATAATGCGCAGGCTCCGGACGGGTTAAAGAGCTTCGGAAGTGCACTTTGCATGACATCCATATCTCTGGGCAACTATATGAGCAGTTTGCTAGTGGATTCCTGGAAACCTGAACAGAGGCCATCTAGACAGGTTCTTCTTCCTCTTAGCGGCGTTGACAACAGCTGATCTTGTGGTCTACATCATATGTGCTAAGTGGTATAAGTATGTAAAGTTTGAAGGAAAGACTGCAGACAACAATGAGCTGAGAGTAGTATGAGCTATGTGTTGGCAAATGATATGTGTCATATAATATGAGATGAAATTTTGTGATGAAACAAAAGAAATGCCTGGTTTTTCATTTCTTTTAGTTGAGCGCAAAATGTTCTAAGAAGTAGACGAACGTACCTGTAAATTTTATGCAAGCTTTGAATGCAACATCCGGTTTGTGAATAAAGAGAGCCTATCAACATTTTGTTTTCTGGAATTTTCATTCTTCCTTCTTGGGTATTTGATATATGGATCAGGAGTATCAGCTCATGTGGTTGAATAGGCATGTGACCAAAATGCACCGTAGCTGAGAGTCCATGTAACATACGCAACTTGATTGGCAAAAAACCAACCTCACTAGGGCATAGATCAAGCTTTCCTAAATCTAGTGAAGCTCAAAATATGAGGAAGGGAGTCGCATTACCTGCTCACTTGCGGTCGCGGTAAGCAGTTTGATGATAATTGCCTGGTTTCATAATGCATTTAATTCCAAACACATAAGGGATCATTAAATGATCGAAAGCCTTGTTAGGGTTGCCCAACATGCGAAAAGTAGAAGAAGCAGTCCTCAATGATTGTTACATAGTAGTTGGTGGAAAAGTTAATAGTGATATGATTAAATTATGTTAAGATGTTGGAATGAATTTTACATTATTAAGAATCCTACTTATAAGATAGTAGGTTCTACTACTTAATGCTTTTAAGGCTTTAAGTTGGATATTGGCACTTCTCTATAAAATCTATTATGATATTTGAGCTCATGTTCTATCTTAGCAGCTCTATGGATATAAATCAAGTATCTACATAATGAAAGTAGCAATATAGTGTTGTCCAAGTTGGATCTTTGCAGTGAATGTGTGTGTTAAATAAATAGTGTAGGATTCTCCCACATTCCTAATGTGGTAGGTCAACCCTCTTTTCTTAGAAATCCTAAATCAACATCTATCCTTAGGCTCTAGTATTAGACAATGAATTTGACATTTCTCACTATTTCAATAACAATGTTAGGAAATCAAGTGTCAAGAAAGTCATTTTCATCAATTCTAACCTCAATTTGTATCCCTTTGCTATAAATCTCTTTGGTTATGCTTCAACAAGTTTAACTCTCCTATCTTGGTCAAATGATAGAATCTATTTCCTATAAACCCGTTACTATGTAGCCTCAATGCTTTCTTCTTAAACTTCATATGCTCTCAATGGCATGAAGAAAAACTCCAACCTCCCACAACTTAAGACCTTCATCACCATGCCCTCCCACCACCTTTCCAATGCACACAATTGTTTCTTGATTTCCATTTATCATAACTTCTAAGCTTTGGAAGTCATACCTTGAAGTTATGGCCCATTTACCATCAATCCATTCTAGGTGTGGCCTTAAATCATCATGTTAAAATTCTATTATCTCATTGGTAACCAAAAAATAGATTTGGTATTTTGAGTCAACAAGAATCTTAGAAATCACATTAACCCACCAACCAAAGATTAAAGACATATAATAATTTAGAATTTCTAAGAGAAGAGATTAATACTCATCACATTTGGCCATATTTGCCACAAACGCTCGTTGTTAATAATTTCAATATTTTTGAAGAAGTTGGTGATTTTTATAATAATGGTTTATGTGGTAAGTGTGATTTCTAAGATTTTGTTGACTTAAATAGTTAAATCATCGTTTATCCTAAGTCATGCTTCATTAGGTTTAACTTTCTTGTCTCGCTTAAGTACAAGAATACATTTTCTATAAAAGTTTCAATATAACTCAACTAATATTTAAACCCTATGTGCTCCTTTAACACTTGAAGAAAAACTCCAACCTTTCACGACCTTAAACCTTTGTCATCATGCCTTCTCACCACCTTTCCATCACACACAAGCATTTATTGTTTTCTATCAATCATTACTTTAAAGCTCAAGAAGTCATGCCCTTAAAACCATGACCCATTAACAATCCATTCCTCATGTGACCTTAGATCATCAATGTTGAAACTCCATTTCGTTATTAGTATCCTTAAAGTAGACTTAGTATTTTAAGCCAACAAGAATTTTAGAAATCATATGAACCCACCAATTATCATTTTTAAAAATTGTTAAGATTGTCAAGCTTTATCATTGAACCAAAATATGTAGTTAATAGTCAAGAAACTACTTTATTATCTTAATACTTCCATATAAAGCCATGCTAAGCACTTAGGCTTAGGTACTTAGGCTAGCCCATAGGGCTTCCTCTCCACCAAGCCTATTACGATCCCCTTTTACAACGAACTCTTGGCAACACAAAGCTCTACATGGAGTAGTGGGTAAGTATAAGGTTTTGCACCTGACTATGCACCAAGTGTCATAAATAAAGCAATTACTATCATTCGAGTACAAGGGAAATGTTGCGCTAAATAAACCCAACAATTTCCCTTCTGTCCTACCATTTGTGGAGACTCAAACCTACAACCTCATTGCGATATTGATTATTATGATTGTCAAACTCTACTATTAGGTCAAAAACTATAGTTGGTAGCCAAAGACTATCTCATTACCTTAATACTCTCACACAAGCCATATCAAACTCTTAGGTTTTAATACTTAAGCTAGCCCATGGGCCCCCCTTTATGCCAAGTCTACTTTGACCTCCCTTTGTAAGTAACTTTTAGCAATGCACAATCCTGCACATAGCCATAGGATGACATAAAGTGTTGCACCTAACTATACACTAAGTGTCACAAGTTAGGGGTTAGTCTCATTTTACTACAATGAAAATTGTGGGTTAAAAAAATTCAATGAGAATTATTAACTTTTGCAGAAAGATTGATACTATCAATAGAAATAATTTACAGTAGACAAAGCCTAATGTTATGGATATCAATCTCTTGTCTTAGAAATCCTAAATCATCATATTTCCTTAGGCTACAGTACTAAATTATGAATTTATCCTTTCCCATAGCTTCAACAATAGTGTTAATAAACCAAGTGCTAAAATAACTATCTTTATCACTACTAACCTCAACCTATGTCCCATTGTTATATATCTCATTTGTTGTTTTTGATTTAACAAGTTTAACTCTCTTATCTTGCTCAAATGATGGAATCCATTTCCTATAAACCTAGTTCCTGTATAGCCTTAACCCCTGCTTCTTAAACCCCATGTGCTCCTTCAATGACCTTAAGAAAAACTCCAACCTCTTATGACCTAGACTTTTTCACCATAGCTTTTTACCACCCTTTCAGCACATACAATTATTTTTTACCTTTTGTTGATCATAACTTCAAATCCCAAAAATTAATACCTTCAAAGCTGTGATATGTTGCCATCAATCAATTCCTAGTATGGCCTTAAATCAACATGTTGAAACTATATCTCCTCATTATTAATCCTAAAGTAGACTTGGTATTTTAAGCCAACAAGAATCTAAGAATCACACTAACTTACCAACCATCATTATGAGAATCATTAACTTGGTTTGAAAGATTGAAATTATCAACAACAAAATTTAATGGCAAATAGGACCTAATGTGGTGGATATCAATCTCTTCCCTTAGAAATCTCAAACTATCATTTGTCCTCAAGTTCTAGTAATGGACAACAAACTTGTCATTTCTCATTACTTCAATCATAGTGCCAACAAACCAAGTAATAATAGCACTAATAAACCACGCACCAAGAAAAATTATTTTCATTACTAACCCATGTCTTCTTGTTGTATACTTATATGTTATTTCTATTTCAATGAGTTTAATTCTCTCGTCTCACTTAAATGGTAGAATTCATTTTCCATAAACCTATTTCCTGTGTAGCTTAAACTCTTTCTTCTTAAAACTCATGTGGTCCATTAACGGCTTGAAGAAAAACACAACCTCCCACAACCTAAAACCTTTTTTACCATGCCTTTTCACCACCTTTCTAGTGCACATAAATGTTTGTTGATTTTCATTAATCATAGCTTCAAAACCCAAGAAGTCATACCCCTAACCCATGACCCATTTGACATCAATCTATGCCTAGTATGGCCATAGATCATCAATGTTGAAACTCCATTTCTTCACTGGTATCCCTAAAGTAGACTTGGTATTTTGAGCTAACAAGAATCTTAGGAATCACACTGACCTACCTACATAATTATAAGAATTATCAACTTCTTTGGAAAGATAAAAACTATTAACTATAAGAATTTATGGCACACAAGGACTAATATGATGGATATTCATCCATTCTCTTAGAAATTATGAATCGTCATCTATCTTGAGGATTTAGTATTGGACAATTGTTCGGTGAAATTCTAAATGCAAGTGAACATGTCGAACAAGTAATATAATGATAAGAAAGATATCGTCCCACAGATATTGGTGATTACTAGACTAACTAATTACTAATGATGAATAACTCCTAGAATTTATCTAACAAATCCAAATAATAGATGATAGATTAATTAATTAAATTTAATAAAACTAAATATACGAAATATGTTAGAGCATGTGATTTCACCATAACTACTAGATATTAATATTGATTATTTATGCTTGCAGGAGGGATAATATCTATGTTATGGCAGAACTTCCTAATTTATTTACTATCCTATGTCTAGGTATAGCAAACTTATTTAGCTCATTAATTCACTATATCTCTATATGCGAATTGAAACAAACTAAATGCATTAAGATCTATGAATATTCCTAGTTTACACCGAAAGACATAAAATATGGTATATGTCTATCCATATTTAATTTATGGTTACACTTTACAAGGCATTAAAGTTACCCCTTAGGAAGCTAAATTCTACTCAATTTGGTGATTTGCATCAAAAGTAAAGGTGGCGAGAGAACAATTACAGCAAGCTCAACTCAATTTACAACTTGACCCCTTTGATACAGATATGCGTACTGAGGAAAGACTGAAAATGGAACAATTGATTGCACTGAGTAAACATGAAGAGATCCTTTTAAAAACAAAAATCGAGGAATCTTTGGCTGAAAGAGGGGGATAATAATAGTAGAATGTTCTTCTCATCTTTGATGCGTAGAAGAGCTCAGAATAGAATCTCTCACCTAGTACTAGAAGATGGATCTACTATTTATGATGATGATGCCTTGCGGAAACTGTCACTACATATTATCAAAATGTACTTGGAAGTTCTCGTGCAACTAATCTTTTCACTGGAAGGTACTATTCTTTATTCCATGAGAATGTGAATGAAATGTTGAATTTACCTGCTTTTGAACGTTCTGATGTGAAGAGAGTTCTTTGGGGTTTTCATGATTTCAAAGCTCCTGGTCCTGATGGATACAATAGCCTATTTTACAAGAAAGCTTGGTCAATTATCGGTCATGACATAGAAGATGCGGTGCTAGATTTTTTCTCATCCAAGAAATTACTGAAAGCTATTAATGCTACTTTGCTATGCCTGGTACCTAAAACCCCTAACCCAAGTTGTATGAAGGACTTTCGGCCCATTGCTTGCTGCAATGTGTTATATAAAGTGATCTCAAAACTACTTGCTGAGAGAATAAGTCTTATTCTCCCTGAAGTGATTAGCCAAAACCAAACTGCTTTTATCAGGGGTCGTCAAATCTCTGAAAATATTATGCTTTGTCAGGAATTGCTTCATAACTATCATAAAGGAGATAAAGGAAAGCGTGTTGCCATTAAGATTGATCTTATGAAAGCTTATGACATGGTTAAATGGGATGCTATATTGGGGGTTCTCCAAGCTATTCATACTCCTCAAACTTTACTTGATTTGATTAGCCAATGTATCACTACTACTAGATTCTCTGTGAATTTCAATGGTGAGCATGTAGGTTATTTTGAGGGCACTAATGGGTTAAGACAGGGAGATCCTTTATCCCCGTATTTGTTTGTGCTTGTCATGGAGATCCTTAATAGGATAATTATTGAGAAAGTTTCCACCTCTACTTTCAAATATCATTGGAGGTGCAAGGAAGAGAAAATCACCCACCTTTGTTTTGCAGATGATTTATTTTTATTTGCACATGGGGATGTTAATTCAGTATTATGTCTCACAGAAGCTTTGGAGGAATTTGCAACACTCACAGGTTTGCAGTATAATCCTAGCAAAAGTCAGATATTTTTCTCAGGGATCACTGAACAAGAAAAACTTTTGATATTAGATCATACCCCCTTCTTCGAAGGAAGACTCCCTATTAGATACCTTGGTGTTCCTCTTATTACAAGAAGGCTTACCTACACGGATTGCAAAGTTTTGACAGAGAAAATCATGACAAGAATTGATGGATGGGGAATGAAGCATTTAAGCTATGCAGGAAGACTACAATTGGCAAAATCAGTTCTCACTTCTATCTGTACCTTTTGGATGCAAATGTTCCTTCTCCCAAAACAGACCATTTACGAGATTGAAAAGAAGATAAGGCACTTTCTCTGGGCAGGTCACTCAGAAGATCATAAAACTCATAAGGTTGCTTGGCAAGTTGTTTGTTTACCAAAAAAGGAAGGAGGTCTTGGACTACTAAACCTTAAAGTATGGAATAAAGTCTTGTTGGGGCGATCTCTCTGGAATCTCATAAATTGCCCTAATTCATCCTTATGGAGTAAGTGGATTCATAGTACTAAAAGCAGGGGAAATTCAATTATGGAGCTTGACATCAAAGGAAATATGGCATGGAGTTGGAGAGGTCTTCTAAAGTTACGACAAACTTTAACCTCTACACTATCCAAACCTTCTTATTGCTGTAAGGAAACGTACAAGGAATTATGTCAAGAGAGCACTGAGGTTGAATGGTACAACTTGATATGGTCAGGAGGAATCAGCAAACATAACTTCATTGGTTGGCTCATATGTAGAGATAAACTACCTACAGCAGTAGTGGTTTCTCGTTGGCTCCCCTCAATTGATTTGTATTGTAATTTCTGTGGCTCTCAATATGAAGATAGATCACACTTATTCTTTCAGTGCATTTGGACTAACCAGGTTTGGAGAACTATTCTAGCTCAACAAGGTATTCGTAAGGTCATCTATGATTGGGAATCTGAATTGCAATGGATGATTAAAGCAACTAAGGGAAAGGATTTAGCCGCAAAGCTTCTCCAACTTTCTTTCTTAGCTTGCCTTTATTGTATCTGGTTAGAACGAAATCGTAGACGTTTTCAGAATAAGTCTATTGATATTCCAATGTTATTAGCTAAAATCAGGAGAGTAGTCCGTGGAAGAGCTTCTTTATTTAGAAACATTAAACTCTCTCAAGCAAATGTTTTGTTGAGTCATAGTTGGAGAATTTCAAAGTCTATATTCTCCTAGATGATTGTAATGCTGGGGTATGCCCCTAAGCTTATGTATTTCTTTATTCTTCGATGAATCAACTCACATATTCATCAAAAAAAAAAAAAAAAAAAAAAAAAATAAGATGACTACGGTTGGACAAACTACAAGATATGATACCGGTCTCATTGAGGCACTTTACCTAAAAATGAGTCTCATTGTAAGGTAATAAGACATCTTATAATTTTAAATAAAATTGAAAGTTTCAAGTCTTATTTCCCTTCTCTCTTGCTTTATCTCTCTCTCTCTATCTCTCTCTCTCCCCCTAATTGTCCTTAATTCCCATTCTTTTCTCTTCTCCTTTTAGTTCCAGTCTTTCATAAACGATTCTTGGTTAGTTTAACTTTTTGAATGCGGACAATGTTGGTAGTTTCAAGCCTAGTTTCTAACTACCGCTGGGTTTATGTACTTGAAATCCGAAAATTTATTGGTAGGTGAAGGGTTATGCTAAGAAAATAATTAAAACTTCCTTGACAAAGATGCATTATTCGAAAAAAAAAAAAGAGATACCTAAACATATATTGTGAGTAGACCACTATTAAAAATACAATTATTTACCCTAAGCATGAAGTGATAGATACTAGTTGGAAGTAAAATTATAAGAACTCAATTTTTGAGTAATGAGATGTTGTCTTGAACATAAATTTTGATATGTTCTTTTGAAAGTTTATTTTTTTCCTTAAAAGTGAATTTTAAGAGAGGAGAATACATTTATATATAATGAATATAGTAATTTGATATGTTAATAATTTAAAGTAAACATTAAATTCAATATACTACCTTAAACCAAAGAAAAAAAATTCATTGTAGCACTTCCTTAGTACAAATGAAAAACAATTATTTGGTAATGAAGAGTAAGTATGAGGAAATACTATCTATTAGGACATACTAAATTAAAAAGGGAATGAATATCTCATTTAAAACTTTAACCCTAATATCATATCAAAAGACTTGTTTTTTCTTTCAAAAACTAGTTTGTAAGATATGAGAATGTGTTCATAAATAAAAAGTGTAATAGCCTAATACATTTGCAATGTAAGATATACACAAGTTTTAACACATAATATTAGAAATATTTTATCTTCATCTTTAAAATCAATTATTATAAAATAGAAACTTGAACATGCTGTAATCAATTAGGCCAAAATAATAAAAATCTTTAGCAATCTTTAGTTTAAAAAATTTAATATATTTTTCGTGTTGTGATGGTCAATGAGAAACTTCTTTATGTTTTCCACATGGACTATGAAAAAGAGTTTTTAGATGGATTTACATGCAACCTCAAGTGGGAGTGATCCTTTTGAATTTTCAATATCTTCCACAAATGGAGAACTGTAAAAAATGACCAAGTGTTCATCAAATCTATAGCATCCAGACTTTCTTGTAGCTCATTTACTTCTTCTCCAATGAATGTATTTTCGTTTCTCTCATTACTAGGGAGTATATCCAATACCACTCTTGACTTTTACGTTATTTCATTTCATTTCTGGATTTCTTTTATGTTCTTTTTCTTTTCACTTCCAAATTAATATTAGAAGAAAGTAAATTAAGACCAGCAAACTATTAAAGAATCGAAGAGTTATTTATTAACGTATATAATGTTAGAAAATATTTATCTTCATCTTTAAAAGCAATTATTATAATATAGAAGCCAGGACATACTATAACTATTTAGGTCTAAATAATAATAATGCTTGCCAATCTTTAGTTTAAAAAATTTAATATTTCCTTTGATGTGACGGTCAATGAGCAACTTATATTTGTTGGGATAGACTGAAAAAGAGTCTACGTGGATTGATTTGCTACCCCAAGTGGGAGCCATAAAAGAAACCAAACATTCATCAAAATATTCGTAAAAATTGAAGCCCTTTAGGCTTTCCTGCAGCAAGTTGTTATCCTTTTTGTTTTTTTTTCTCCTTCTTCTCTAAGGCTTATATTTTGGGTTTTCTTTTTTTTTCTCTCAACCTAAATGTTAGTAGGAAAGATAAAATCAGAAGTATTTTGCTAAATTATAAAAATTAACAAGGAATTTTTATTTTTAATCATATCAATTGATTTTTTTTATTTTAACTATTGCTTTTTAAATAATCGAAGCTTTATTCCTATCCTTTTTCTCTTAAGTTTCTCATATTTATTAAACAATTTTGCAACAGACAAAATTTGTAAGTTATGTTTTAAAAGACGCATAAATCTAATTTTTCACTCACATTTTTAAGTTCTAAGAAAATCAAAGTTCTCTCTCTTTCGCTCACTCTTTCCTTTATATTTATTTATTTATTTAATTATTGCTTACATCTAGTCTTTGTTAACTAATATTTTAGTGGACGATGAGTATGGAAATCACATCCACATTCAGAGCGGTTGGTTGGTTATATCCACCAATCCATGCGGGGAGGACGACTTGTCTCCACTTCTTCCTGCTGGAAAAGGTACAGGAAGTTACTAGTGGATTAAAATATTTGGTTAAAGCTTGTCATAAATTTAAGTAAAGAAATTCATTTATTAGTATTTATCATAATTTTTTTCAAACCATTTCTTATCCTATATTCTTAATATCTAAAAGTATATGCTTTTTGAATATGGGAGTATTTACATCTATTCTTCTTAACAAGAAGGAGTAAATATTTCTAATATAATCTTAACTTTGAAGTCCAAATAAGGAATTTGGATGAACGATCATAAAAGGTAAGTATTTTGGGTTTGATTTTCCTTGGTTGTATTTTATGACTAACCTGAACATGTTTACTTTCCAATTTAAGTCATATAATAAATCTTGGTATTTGTATTGCAGGTCATCTGTAGCTGGTTATTAGGGTATTTTAAATAAGTGGAGTGATTGTTGCATAATAGTTTGTTTTGCAACTCACATGTCTACCTAGTTAGCAAGGTGTTAACTAAGAGTTGGGTACTTGATTGAATTATGTGTACTTATATAAATATATTGGGAGTATGATTAAATTGTTAAAGTTCTTGTGAAATAAAGTTTTTCTCTTCAACAAGACTTATTATTTGGCTTTTAAGGCGAAGTCTCTTTCTTATTGGGTGTTATTGTTGAGTTTTTCCATTCTACCACGATTGGTAGGACACACCGATCCAAATCTTGGATGGATTTTGATATTCTAGTCTTGCCTAGCTGACCAATTACTCACTTTCAATCATGGGTATGTAATATAATAGTACCAAAGCAACCTATGGCCTCAATGACAAAGAAAAATGGTTATAGAACAAAGATCATAAATTGTAGGGTGTGCACTCTATTTAATTGTGATTATTACTTTGTGTTTGTTTTGTGGGTTATGTGTCTAGTTAGTTAGTAGGATGTTAGTTAAGAGTTGGGTTGTTAAAATTTCACTTTATGTGCTTGTAGAAAAATCTTGAGAATGTAATTAAATTGTTCTAGTTCTTTTGGTGAAGTCTTTTTTTTTTTGTGAGGTTTATTGTTGAGCTTCTCATCTTATCACCATAGGTAGGTGACACCCATCCAAATCTAGGTTGGATTTTACTCACTCTAAGAGATGAGCACAAAACAATCTTCAACATCAATTTTGATTATGATAGAAAATCCATTTTCACCCTTAAAATCAACTTATAAAAAATGGAAGCACATTGACATATAAGAAGTATAATACTAACAATTTGACATGCACATGAAATTTCAATACAATGCCTTAGTGCAAAGAGAGACATCCATTGTAACATAGCATGGGTTATAAAGGAAGGACAATTGATCGATAATAATAGTTAAGCATGAGGAAATACTTTCCTTATAACTTACTAAATTTACAAGTGAGTGCATATCTCACTTGAAACTTTGACTTTAATATTATATTACAAGACATAATTCTTCTCTTAAGATTAACTTATAAGTTATGAGAGCATCTTCACACATAATAAAATATAATAGGTTAATACATTCAAAATGTAAAATACATATAAGATTTTAACACATAATGGAAGAAAATACTTATTTTTCATATTTAAAATCAATCATTATAAAGAGAAACTTGAACCTACACTAATCATTTAGATCTAAATATTAATAGTATTTTTCAATCACTAGTTTTAAAAAATTTAATATATTTCCTAAGATGTGACTCTCAATGAACAGTTCCCCCATAGTTAGCTCGTGAAAGACTTTCTTTCTAGAAAAGTTTTGGCTGAAAATGATTCCTATCTCTATTTATTCTTTCTGAGGTCTTTATACAAAAGTACTTACCCAAATGATACCCTTTACACATTTTCCTTGTTAACAATTTGCCCCTTAATCTGTCGGTTAGGGATGTAGTAGTAATTCTCTTGGATTCCCGTTCCAACAACCATCATAACAAATCAATGATAATATTTCCAGAACATCTTCACAAAGTCTAGAAGAACTTAATTTTACAAACCTTAAACATTACGGATTTCAACCTCTTATTTCTTCAGGTTACCTAATAACTGAGCCTATGGATTCGTGCAAGATTTACCAAAAATGTCATAAATCTCGATCACACGTTCAATAAATTCGCTCAACCCTCCAGCTTATTGGTGTGTTGGAACACCTGGGTACTCCACGTGTCCTCTCTAGCTTTGTATATAAACTACTCATCCTTCCGCCATTTCCCATATCACCGTCGTTGTTTCTTATATCAATACGATTTTTGTACGCTGCGAGAAAGTAAGTGCTACCATGGCTATGCTTCCACTGCGTTCATCGGTGCTATTGCTTGGCATCCTTATCTTGGCCTTTGGCCTTGCAGGTTGGGATTGTTTGCTTGGTTTTTAAGATTTGGTTTTGGTTTCTTGTTTATGTATACACGCTAATGCTTTTCGATTTGTTGCAAAATCACAATCGTTTGTTTATGAAGATGTCAAGGTGAGGGGATTTATCATTTTTTAGAGGCATATTAGGGCAATTTTTGCCATGTAAAAGCTTGTTCTCCAGCATCATTCATGCCATAACATTGCTCTTGCTTTCATTTGTCCTTATTAGACTTCAAGTGCAGCAAGCTGGTGTGTTCCTAAGAATGGAGCTTCTGATGCCAAATTGCAGTCAAACATTGACTTTGCCTGTGGCCAAGGCATTGATTGTAGCCCAATCCACCCAAGTGGCATTTGCTTTGAGCCAAACACTGTTGCATCACATGCTGCCTATGCCATGAATCTCTATTTCCAAAAGTCTCGAAAGAGTCCATCAAGCTGTGACTTCTCACAAACTGGAATTGTCACGACCACGAATCCTAGTAAGCTTCAATTTATAGCCATCTATTTCCTCCATTTTCCAATGCCATATAAAAGTAAGCAAATGTAAAATACTAAGATGATTTCTGTAGTGGTTAGTGTGCATGGTCCCTTAGTATGCTTCTTGTATTTAAAAGTAAGGAAGTCCATCATAAAATTCATAGATATACTAGTTTTCTAATATAATATTGAACTCATGTGTCTATGTTTCCAATATGGGATAAACATTTTCAACACATCCTTTCCACATTGTGGAAGAAATATTACAAGTAGACCGATATTAAGGATGGTGTCAATCCACCACAAACATAAGGAAATGTGTAATGACTTAGATATCATGTTAAAGTAGGGAGGTCTATCCTAAAATCTATAAGCAAGAGGAGGTATACCCTTATCTTTATAAGCCTAAGCTCCCATATCTATATTTCCGATGTGAGATAAACATCCTTAAGAAAACATGTTCTAATCTTATTCTTCCTAACCATGCAGTAAACACACCATCTATAATGAGATAAAAAAGCTATGAATCTTGTCTTTTCAATTCAAAATGAGCTTCACGTGTAAAATAGGCATTTCTAGTTTTCTTTGTCCTTTGCTATTCTTATAGATTGTCATGTAATTTTCTTAACTCTTTTGTTCTCTTTGATTATAGGTTACAATGCTTGCAAATATCCTGGGGGGAGTCCATGAAAGGCTGTGTAATCCCATCAGATGTAAAAAATAAAGAGAATAATTTATACACTATATCACTACCAAAAGTAGTGTGAAAGATTTTTTTTTTATGCCTTGCCCAATATCTCCCTGCACATGTCATTGTTCTCTGTCCAATAAGATGATTACGGTTAGACAAACTGCAACATATGATACCAGTCTCATTGAGGAGCTTTACCTACAGAAATGAGTCTCATTGTAAGGGCAATAATACATCTCATAATTTTAAATAAAACTAAAAGTTTCTAGTCTTATTTCACCTCTCTCTCTCGCTTTATCTCTCTCTCTCTCTCTCTCCCCCCTAATTGTCCTTAGTTCTTATTCTTTTCTCTTTTCTTCTCGGATAATTTACCTTTTTGAATGCAGAAAGTATTGGAAGTTTCAAGCCTAGTTTCTAAAGGCATGATCCATCTTCACTTAACTACCATTGGTTTTATGTACTTGAAATCCGAAACTTTATTGGTAGGTGAAGGGCTGTGCTAAGAAAATGATTAAAACTTGTTAGTAAAAATCCAGTTTTGAAAGAGTCCGGTAATACAAGATCAAATTTAGTTATCATAAAACAAGAAATGGAATAAAAAAGGGTGTTAGAACAAACTTGATTTTGCCTCCATAGGTTTGCTAAAATAGCTATCTAACTTCCCTATTCCCTTCTAGAGCACAAAAGCGATGAGACTTATTTCTAAGTCACTGTAAGTATGAAAGAGTGAAAAGGACGGATGTGTTTTCTGTTCTGTATTGTGTCAATAATTGTGTTTACGACGTCTTATAAATAAGCCTTTTGCTTAGCCGTAAAGTTAACAGTAAAGTTAATCGTAAACTTAATCGTAAACACTTTATATGTAAACTTAATTGTAAACACTTATCTGTAAAGACCATTATAAGCCCAAAACATTCAGGTCCATAACTAAATTGTCCATACCTTTAATGTGGCTTATATGTGCATAATTTAGACCTAGGGAAAGGACTTAGCCATATAATTTATGTGTTACTCAAATAGGCCTGACTCATCACAGTCCTATTAGGTAAACACTAGCCTACACCAATACCTCCATATTTGTTAGTAATAAGAATATTTATGTCACCTTAATAGAACATATGAAAATTACATTAATATATCCAAGTAAAAGATATTCATAATGACCATTGATGTAAGCCCACACATAAGTAGGCTATGTAAATAGTCTAACAAAACTTCCTTGACAAAGATGCATTATTTGAAAAAAAAAAAAACTAAAGAGATACCAAAACATATATTGTGAGCAGACCATTATTAAAAATACAATTATTTACCCTAAGCATGAAGTGATAGATACTAGTTGGATTTAAAATTCTAAGAACTCAAATTTTGAGTAATTTGAGATGTTGTCTTGAACATAAGTTTTGATATATTCTTTTGAAAGTTCATTTTTTCTTTAAAAGTGAATTTTAAGAGAGGAGAATACATTCATATATGAATGAATATAGTACTTTGATATATTAATAATGTAAAATAAACATTAAATTCAATATACTACCTTAAACCAAAGAAAAAGTTAATTGCAGCACTCCTTTTGTACAAATGAAAAAAAATTGTTCAGTATTGACATGTAAGTATGAGGAAAGAATTTCTATTAAGTCATACTAAATTTAGAAGGGAATGAATATCTCATTTAAAACTTTGACTCTAATATCACATTAAAAGACTTGTTTTTTTCTTTCAAAAACCAATTTGTAAGATATGAGAATATATTTATAAATAAAAAGTGTAATAGCCTAACATACTTGCAATGTAAGATATACAAGAACTTAACGCTTAATATTGGAAATTTTTTATCTTCATCTATAAAGCCAATTATTATAAAAGAGAAAACCTGGACATGATGTAATCAATTTGGCCAAAATAATAAAATCTTTGGCAATCATTAGTTCAAAAACTTTAATATATTTCCCATGATGTGATGGTCAATAAGAAACTTCTTTATATTTTTCACAAGGACTATGAAAAAGAGGTTTGCATGGCTTGACATGCAACCTCAAGTGGGAAATGATCCTTTTGAATTTTGAATATCTTCCAACGAAGGAGAACTATAAAAAATGACCAAGTGTTCATCAAATCTATAGCGTCTAGACTTTCTTGTAGCTTATTTACTCCTTCTCCAAGGCTTATATTTTGGTTTCTCTCGTTACTAGGGAGTACACCCAATACCTTTCTTGATTTCTTAGTTTTTTCATTTCATTTCTTGAGTTTTTTTTTTCCTTATTCTTTCCACTTTCAAATTAATGTTAAAAGAAAGTATATGAACATGAGCAAATTATTAAAGAATCGAAGCCTTATTCTTTAACATATATAATGTTAGAAAATATTTATCTTCATCTTTAAATATTTAAATTTGTGGTTGTTTTGTGGGTTATGTGTCTAGTTAGTTAGTAGGACGTTAGTTAAGAGTCATGTTGTTATGATTTAATTTTATGCACTTGTAGAAAAATCTTAAGAATGTAATTAAATTGTTCTAGTTCTTTTAGGTGAAGTTTTTCTTTTTTCTTTTTCTTTTAACTTTGTGTTTGTGAGGTTTGTTGTTGAGTTTCTCATCTTATCACCATAGGTAGGTGACACCTATCCAAATCTAGGTTGGATTCTACTCATTCTAAAAGATGAGCACATAACAATCTTTAACATCAATTTTGATTATGATACAAAATCCATTTTCACACTTAAAATCAACTTATAAAAAATGGAAACACATTGATGCATAGGTAGTATAATACTAACAATTTGACATGTACATGAAATTTTAGTACAATGTCTCATCGCAATGAGAGATATCCATCGCAACATAGCTTGGGTTATGAAGGAAAGGCAATTGATTGGCAATAACACTTAAGTATGAGGAAATACTTTCATTGTAACTTACTAAATTTACAAGTGAATGCATATCTCACTTGAAACTTGACTTTAATATTATATTATAAGACACATTTCTTCTCTTAAGATCAACTTATAAGAAATGAGAGCACCTTCATGCATAATAAAATAGAATAGGTTAAAATATTCAAAATGTAAAATACATATAAGATTTTACACATAATGAGAGAAAATATTTATTTTTCATATTTAAAATCAGTCATTATAAAGGGAAACTTGAACATACGGTAATCATTTAGATCTAAATAATAACAGTATTTTTCAATTGCTAGTTAAAAAAAATATGTTATATTTCCTATGATGTGACGCTTAATGAGCAATTTCCTTATAATTGGCTCGTGAAAGACTTTCATTCCAGAAAAGTTTTGGCTGAAAATGATTCCTACCTTTAGTAATTCTTATTGGGGTCATTATACAAAAGTACTAACCCAAATGATACCCTTGTTAAGTTTTCCATGCTTATAGTTCCCCCTTACTCTGTTGGTTAGGGATACAAAAGTAATTCTCTTGTATTCCCCCGTTAACAACCATCTCAACAAATAAATAATAATATTTCTAGAACATCTTCACAAAGTCTAGAAGAAAGTAATTTAAAAGACCTTAAATGTTTGGAAACTCGTATTTCTTCAGGCTAGCCAAGAATTGGGCCTACGGATTTGTGCAAGATTTACCAAAAATGTCATAAATCTTGATCACACGTCTAATGAAATTCGCTCAACCCTCTAGCTTATTGGTTTGTTGGGACACTTGGGTATTGCTTCATGTGTCCTTTCCTACTCTGTATATAAACTAGTCATACTCCTGCCATTTCCTATATCACCTTCCTTCTTTCCTATATCAGTATAATTTTTGTACATTGTGAGAAAATGAGTGCTACCATGGCTATGCTTCCGCTATGTTCACCGGTGTTCTTGCTCGGTGTCCTCGTCTTAGGCTTAGGACTTGTAGGTTGGGATTGTTTTTCTTAGTTTCTGAGCTTAGGTTTTGGTTTCATGTTTATGTATGTGCTCTGATACTTCTCGGTTTGTGTTGCAAAATTGCAATTGTTTGTTCATGAAGATGTCTAGGTGAGGGGATTTATCATTTTTTAGAGGCATATTAGGGCAATTTCTGTCCTGTAGAAGCTTGTTCTCAAGCATCATTCTTGTCATAACAATGCTTTTGCTTTCGTTTGTCCTTACTAGACTTCAAGTGCAGCAAGCTGGTGCGTTCCCAAGAATGGAGTTTCTAAAGCCAAATTGCAGTCAAACATTGACTTTTCTTGTGGCCAAGGCATTGATTGTAGCCCGATCCACCCAAGTGGCATATGCTTTGAGCCAAACACTATTGCATCACATGCTGCCTATGCCATGAATCTCTATTTCCAAAAGTCCTGAAAGAGTCCATCAAGTTGTGACTTTTCACAAACTGGAATCATCACGACCACAAATCCTAGTAAGCTTCAATTCATAAGCAACTATTTCCTCCATTTTCCAATGCCACATAAAATTAAACAAATGTAAAATACTAAGATAGATTATGTAGTGGTTAGTGTGCATGGTCCCTTAGTATGCTTCTTGTATTTAAAAGTAAGGAAGTCCATCATAAAATTCATAGATATACTAGTTTTCTAATATAATATCATACTCATGTATCTATATTTTCAATGTGAGATAAACATTCCCAACACATCATTTTCATGCTGTGGAAGAAACATTACATGTAGACTGATATTAAGGATGGTGTCAGTCCATCATAAACATAAGGAAATGTGCAATGACTTTGATATCATGTTAAGGTAAGGAGGTCCATCCTAAAATCTATAAGCAAAATGAGGTATACACTTATCTATTATAGCTTAGGCTCTTATATCTAGATTTTTGATGTAACATAAACATCCTTGAAAAAACCTATTCTAGTATTCTTCTTCCTAATGATGCACCAAACTCACCATCTATAGTGAGATAGAGAAGCTATGACTCTTGTCCTTTTTGATTCAAAACTACCTTCACTTATAAAACAAGCAATTCTAGTTTTCTTTGTCATTTGCTATTCATTTGGTTTGTCATGTAACTTTCTTAACTCTTTTCTTCTCTTTGATTGTAGGTTACAATGCTTGCAAATATCTTGGGGGGAGTCCCTGAAAGGTCATGTAAACCTATCAGATGTAAAAAATAAAGAGAATAATTTATATGTTAGATCATTACCAAAAGTTGTGTGAAGGATTTTTTTTTTTTTTTTTGCCTTGCCCTACATCTCCCTGTGAACATCATTGTTCTTGGTGCAATAAGATGACTTTGGTTGGACAAATTGTAAGATATGATACCCTTCTCATTAAGGAACTTTACCTAGTGAGATAAGTCTTATTGTAAGGGTAATAATACATCTTAAAATTTTAAATAAAATTGAAACTTTCAAGTTTTATTTCCTTTCTCTCTCTCTCTATCTCTCTGCCTTTCTCCCCCTAATTGTCCTTAGTTCCCATTCTTTTCTCTTCTTTTTTTAGTTATAGTCTTTGATAAAGGATTCTTGGAATGGTTTACCATTTTGAATGCGGAAAGTGTTGGAAGTTTCAAGTCTTGTCTCTAGAGGTAGGACCCACCTTCACTTAACTACCATTTGTTATATGTACCTAAATCCAAAATTTTAATGGTAGGTGAAGGGTTGTGCTAAGAAAATGATTATAGCTTCCTTGACAAAGATGGATTATTTGAAAAAAAAAAAAGATACTTAAACATATATTGTGAGCTAACCACTATAAAAAAATATAGTTATTTACCCCATGCATGAAGTGATAGATACTAGTAGGAAGTAAAATTATAAGAACTAAAACTTTGAGTAATGGGATGTTGTGTTGGACATAAATTTTGATATTTTCTTTTGAAAGTTCATTTTTCTTTAAAAGTGAATTATAAAAGAGGAGAATACATTCATATATAATGAATATAATAATTTGAGTGAATATAATGAATATAAAATTCTCTCAAGGTAATGTTATTTTGAGTGAGTTTTGGATACTTGCAACTTCTATTTTTTCATAAATATGATAACTTTTGTAATGCTAAGGTATGGCGATATACTTCTATACTTTAATATTTATTAATACAATTTACCTTTCCATAAAAAACGAATATAATAATTTGATATATTAATAATGTAAAATAAACATTAAAATCAATATACTACCTCAAATCAAAGAAGAAATTCATTGTAGCACTCCCTTAGTACAAAAGAAAAACAATTGTTTAGTAATGACAAAAAAGTATGAGAGAAGATTGTCTATTAGGACATACTAAATTTAATAGGATATGAACATTTCATGTAAAAATTTGACTCTAATATCATATTAAAAGACTTATTTTTTCTTTCAATAACCAATTTGTAAGATATGAGAATATATTTATAAGTAAAAAGTGTAATAGCCTAACATACTTGCAATATACGATACACAAGAACTTAACACATAATATTAGGAAATTTTTATCTTCATTTGTAAAATCAATTATTATAAAAGAGAAACTTGAACGTTCTGTAATCAATTAGGCTAAAATAATAAAAATCTTTAGGAATCATTAGTTTAAAAAATTTAATATATTTCCCATGATGTGATAGTTAATGAGAAATTCTTTATGTTTTTCACATGGACTATGAAAAAGAGTTTTTGCATGGCTTGACATGCGACCCCAAGTGGGAGTTATCTTTTTGAATTTTCAATATCTTCCATAAAAGGAGAACTATAAAAAATGACCAAGTGTTCATCAAATCTATAGCGTCTAGACTTTCTTGTAGCTTATGTACTTTTTCTCCTAGGCTTATATTTTGGTTTCTCTCATTACTAGGGAGTATACCCAATACCTTTCTTGATTTTTTAGTTATTTCATTTCTTGATTTTTTTTGTTCTTTTTCTTTTCACTTACAAATTAATATTAGAAGAAAGTAAATGAACACGAGGAAATTATTAAAGAATCGAAGACTTATTCTTTAACATATATAATGTTAGAAAATATTTGTCTTCACCCTTAAAATCAATTATTATAATAAAGTAGCCAAGACATACTATAACTATTTAGGTCTAAATAATAATAATGCTTACCAATATTCAGTTAAAAAAATTTAATATATTTCCTATGATGTGACGGTCAATGAGCAACTACTGTATATTTGTTGTTATAGATTGAAAAAGAGTTTGTTTGGATTGATTTGCTACTCCAAGTGGGAGTCATAAAAAAAACCAAATTTTCTTCAAAATATTCGTACAAGTTGAAAGCCTTTAGGTTTTCCTGCAGCAAGTTGTAATTTTTTTTTTGAACCTAAATGTTACCAAAAAAAATAAAAAATCAGCAGTAACTTGCTAAATTCTAAAAGTTAACAAGGAATTTTTTCTTTTTAATCATGTCAATTCATTTTTTATTATTTTAACTATTACTTTTAAATAATCGAAGCTTTATTCCTATCCTTTTCTTTTAAATTTCTCATATTCATTAAAATTTTTTGTAATAGATACAAAATTTGTAAGCTATGTTGTCAAAGACACATAAATCTAATTTTTCTCTCACATTTTTAAGTTCTTAGAAAATTGAAGGTCTTTATCTCTTTCTCTCTCTTTCTGTTATCTTTATTTATTTATTTATTTAGTTATTGTTTACATCTAGTCTTTGTTAACTAATATTTTAGTGGACGATGAATCTGGAAATCACATCCACATTCATATGGGCGGTTGGTTATATCCACCAATCCATGTAGGGAGGACGACTTGTCTCCTTTTCTTCCGATTGGAAAAGCTATAGGAAGTTACTCGTGGATTAAAATATTTGGGTAAAGCTTGTGATAAATTGAAGTAAAAAAAATTCATTTATATGTCTTTATCATAATGTTTTTCAAAGTAGTTCTTATCTTATATTCTTAATACCTAAAAGTAAATGCTTCTTAAATATGGGAGTACTTACATCTATTCTTCTTAACAAGAGGAGGTAAATCTTTCTAATATAATGTTAAATTTGAAGTTCAAATAAGGAATTTGCATGAAAGATCTTACAAGGTAAGTTTTTTGGGTTCCATTTCCCTTGTATTTTATGACTAACCAGAACATGTTTGGTTTCCAATTTAAGTCATAAAACAAATCTTGGTATTTTTATTTTGGGTTGTGTCTAGCTAGTTAGTAGGGTATTTTAAATAAGTGGAGCGATTGTTGCCTAATAGTTTGTTTTGTAGGTCGCATGTCTAGCTAGTTAGCAAGGTGTTAGCTAAGAGTTGGGTAATTGATTGAATTATGTGTACTTGATTGAATCATGTGTACTTATATAACAACCTTAGGAGTATGATTAAATTGTTAAAGTTCTTGTGAAATAAAGTTTTTCTCTTTAAGAAGACTTATTATTTAGTTTTTAAGGTGAAGTCTCTTTCTTACTGAGGCTTATTGTTGAGTTTTTCCATTCTACAACCATGGCTAGAATGGAATTAAAATATTCTAGTTCTTTAAAGGTGAAGTCTTTTTTTTTTTTTTTTGTGAGGTTTATTGTCAAGCTTCACAACTTATCATCATAGGTAGGTGATACCCATCCAAATGTACGTTGGACTTTAGTTGCTCTAAAAGATGACACATAACAATCTTCAACATCAATTTAGATTATGATAGGAAATCCATGTTCACCCTTAAAATCAACTTATAAAAAGTGGAAACACATTGACACATAAGAATTATAATACAAGCAATTTGACATGCACATGGAATTTCAGTACAATGCCTCATTGCAAAGAGAAATATCCATTATAACATAGCTTGAGTTACGAAGGAAAGACAATTGATATGTAATAATAGTTAAGTATAATGAAATACGTACTAAATTTACAAGTGAATGTATATCTAACCTGAAACTTTGACTTTGATATTATATTACAAGACACAATTCTTCTCTTAAGATTAGCTTATAAGAAATGAGAGCATCTTCACAGATAATAAAATAAAATAGATTAATATATTCAAAATGAAAAATACATATAAGATTTTAACACATAATGATAAAAAAAAATTTATTTTTCATATTTAAAATAAATCATAATAAAGGGAAGCCTAAACATACTATAATCATTTAAATCTAAATATTAACATTATTTTACAATCCCTAGTTAAAAAAAAAATATATATTTCCTGTGATGTGATGCTCAATGAGCAATGTCCTTATAGTTGGCTGGTGAAAGACTTTCATTCCAGAAGAGTTTTGGCTGAAAATGATTCCCACCTTTGTTTATTCTTACCGGGGTCTTGATACAAAATTACTAACCTAAATGATACCCCTTTACACGTTTTCCATGCTTACAATTTGTCCCTTGCTCTATTGGTTAGGATGCAAAAGTAATTCTCTTAGATTCCCCGTTAACAACCATCTCAACAAATAAACAACAATATTTCTAGGACATCTTCACAAAGTCTAGAAAAAATTAATTTTACAGACCTTAAACGTTATGAATGTCAACCTCATATTTCTTTAGGTTACCCAATAATTGAGCCTACGGATTTGTGCAAGATTTACCAAAAATGTCATAAATCTCGATTACACGTCCAATGAAATTTACTCAACCTTACAGCTTATTGGCTTGTTGGGACACTTGGGTACTATTCCACTTGTCTTCTCCAACTCTTTATATAAACTACTCATCCTCCTGCCATTTCCCGTATCGCCTTGTTTCTTATATCAGTACAATTTTTGTATGTTGAGAGAGAGTGAGTGCTACCATGGCTATGCTTCCGTTGCATTCACCGATGCTCTTGCCCGGCATCCTTGTCTTGGCTATTGGCCTTGCAGGTTGGGATTGTTTTTCTTGGTTTTTGAGCTTCAGTTTTGGTTTCTTGTTTATGCATGTGCTCTGATACTTCTCGGTTTATGTTGCAAAATCGCAATCGTTTATGCATGAAGATGTCCAGGTGAGGGGATTTATCATTTTTCAGAGGCATATTAAGGCAATTTCTGTCCTATAGAAAGTTGTTCTCAAGCATCATTCTTGTCATAACATTGCTCTTGCTTTCGTTTGTCCTTACTAGACTTCAATTGCAGCAAGCTAGTGCGTTCCCAAGAATGGAGTTTCTGAAGCCAAATTGCAGTCAAACATTGACTTTGCTTGCGGCCAAGGCATTGATTGTAGCCTGATCCACCCAGGTGGCGTCTACTTTGAGCCAAACATTATTGCATCACATTCTGGTTATGCCATGAATCTCTATTTCCAAAAGTCTTGAAAGAGTCCATCAAGTTGTGACTTCTCACATACCGGAATTGTCACGACCACGAATCCTAGTAAGTTTCAATTCATAAGCAACTTTTTCCTCTGTTTTCCAATGCCACATAAAAGTAAGCAAATGTAAAATACTAAGATAATTTATGCAATGATTAGTGTACATGGTCCATTAGTATGCTTCCTGTATTTAAAAGTAAGGAAGTCCATCATAAAATTCATAGATATACTAGTTTTATAATATAATATCAAAGTCTTATCTCTATATTTTTAATGTGGGATAAACATTTTCAACGCATCATTTCCACGTTGTGGAAGAAATATTACAAGTAGACCGATATTAAGGATGGTGTCAATCCACCACAAACATAAGGAAATGTGTAATGACTTAGATATCATGTTAAAGTAAGGAGGTATACCCTTATCTTTATAAGCCTAGGCTCCCATATCTATATTTTTGATGTGAGATAAATATCTTTAAGAAAACATGTTCTAATCTTCTTCTTCCTAACCATGCACCAAACACACCATCTATAGCGAGATAAAAAAGCTATGAATCTTGTCTTTTCGATTCAAAACGACCTTCACATATAAAATAGGCATTTCTAGTTTTCTTTGTCATTTGCTATTCTTGTAGATTGTCATGTAATTTTCTTAACTCTTTTATTCTCTTTGATTATAGGTTACAATGCTTGCAAATATCTTGGGGGGACCTCATGAAAGGCCGTGTAATGCCATCAGATGTAAAAAATAAAGAGAATAATTTATACACCATATCGCTACCAAAAGTAGTGTGAAGGATTTTTTTTTTTTTTTTTTTTTTGCCTTGCCCAACATCTGTCTGCATATGTCATTATTCTTGGTCCAATAAGATGACTTTGGCTGGACAAATTGCAAGATATGATACCGGTCTCATTGAGGAACTTCACCTACATAAATGAGTCTCATTGTAAGGGTAATAATACATCTCATAATTTAAATAAAATTGAAAGTTTCAAGTCTTATTTCCTCTCTTTCTCGCTTTATCTCTCACTCTTTCCCTCTCTCTCCCCTTAATTATCATTAGTTGCCATTATTTTCTCTTTTCTTTTTAGTTATACTCTTTTATAAACAATTCTTGGACAATTTATGTTTTTGAATGCGGACAGTGTTGGTAGTTTCAAGCCTAGTTTCTAAAGGCAAGACCCATCTTCACTTAACTACCATTGGTTTTTTGTACTTGAAATCCAAAACTTTATTGGTAGGTGAAGGGTTGTGCTAATAAAATGATTAAAACTTCCTTGACAAAGATGCATTATTTGAAAAAAAGAGCTACCTAAACATATATTGTGAGTAGACCACTATTGAAAATACAATTTTTTACCCTAAGCATGATGTGATAGATACTAGCTGGAAGTAAAATTATAAGAACTCAAATTTTGAATAATGAGATGTTGTCTTGAACATAAATTTTGATATGTTCTTTTGAATGTTCATTTTTTCTTTAAAACAGAATTTTAAGAGAGGAGAATACATTCATATATAATGAATATAGTAATTTGATATATTAATAATGTAAAATAAACATTAAATTCAATATACTACCTCAAACCAAAGAAAAAGTTCATTGTAGCACTCCCCTAGTACAAATGAAAAACAATTATTTGGTAATGACAAGTATGAGGACATATGATCTATTAAGACATGCTAAATTAAAAAGGGAATGAATATCTCATTTAAAACTTTAACGCTAATATCATATCAAAAGACTTGTTTTTTCTTTCAAAAACTAGTTTGTAAGATATGAGAATGTGTTCATAAATAAAAAGTGTAATAGCCTAATACATTTGCAATGTAAGTTATACACAAGTTCTTAACACATAATATTAGAAATATTTTATCGTCATCTTTAAAATCAATTATTATAAAATAGAAACTTGAACATGTTGTAATCAATTAGGCCAAAATAATAAAAATCTTTAGCAATCTTTAGTTTAAAAAATTTAATATATTTTTCGTGATGTGACGGTCAATGAGAAACTTCTTTATGTTTTTCACATGGACTATGAAAAAGAGTTTTTGCATGGCTTGACATGTGACCTTAAGTGGGAGTGATCATTTTGAATTTTCAATATCTTCCACAGATGGAGAACTATAAAAAAATGACCAAGTATGCATCAAATCTATAGTGTTTAGACTTTCTTGTAGCATATTTACTTCTTCTCTAACGCTTGTATTTTGGTTTCTCTCATTACTAAGGTGTATACCCAACACCACTCTTGACTTTTTAGTTATTTCATTTCATTTCTGGATTTCTTTTATGTTCTTTTTCTTTTCACTTCCAAATTAATATTAGAACAAAGTAAATTAAGACTAGCAAACTATTAAAGAATCAAAGAATTATTCATTAATGTATATAATGTTAGAAAATATTTATCTTCATCTTTAAAAGCAATTATTATAATATAGAAGCCAGGACATACTATAACTATTTAGGTCTAAATAATAATAATAACTATTTCGGTTTCTCTCATTACTAGGGTGTATACCCAACACCACTCTTGACTTTTTAGTTATTTCATTTCATTTCTGGATTTCTTTTATGTTCTTTTTCTTTTCACTTCCAAATTAATATTAGAACAAAGTAAATTAAGACTAGCAAACTATTAAAGAATCAAAGAATTATTCATTAATGTATATAATGTTAGAAAATATTTATCTTCATCTTTAAAAGCAATTATTATAATATAGAAGCCAGGACATACTATAACTATTTAGGTCTAAATAATAATAATAACTATTTCGGTTTCTCTCATTACTAGGGTGTATACCCAACACCACTCTTGACTTTTTAGTTATTTCATTTCATTTCTGGATTTCTTTTATGTTCTTTTTCTTTTCACTTCCAAATTAATATTAGAACAAAGTAAATTAAGACTAGCAAACTATTAAAGAATCAAAGAATTATTCATTAATGTATATAATGTTAGAAAATATTTATCTTCATCTTTAAAAGCAATTATTATAATATAGAAGCCAGGACATACTATAACTATTTAGGTCTAAATAATAATAATAACTATTTCGGTTTCTCTCATTACTAGGGTGTATACCCAACACCACTCTTGACTTTTTAGTTATTTCATTTCATTTCTGGATTTCTTTTATGTTCTTTTTCTTTTCACTTCCAAATTAATATTAGAACAAAGTAAATTAAGACTAGCAAACTATTAAAGAATCAAAGAATTAATCATTAACGTATATAATGTTAGAAAATATTTATCTTCATCTTTAAAAGCAATTATTATAATATAGAAGCCAGGACATACTATAACTATTTAGGTCTAAATAATAATAATAACTATTTCGGTTTCTCTCATTACTAGGGTGTATACCCAACACCACTCTTGACTTTTTAGTTATTTCATTTCATTTCTGGATTTCTTTTATGTTCTTTTTCTTTTCATTTCCAAATTAATATTAGAACAAAGTAAATTAAGACTAGCAAACTATTAAAGAATCAAAGAATTATTCATTAACGTATATAATGTTAGAAAATATTTATCTTCATCTTTAAAAGCAATTATTATAATATAGAAGCCAGGAAATACTATAACTATTTAGGTCTAAATAATAATAATGCTTGCCAATCTTTAGTTTAAAAAATTTAATATATTTCCTTTGATGTGACGGTGAATGAGCAACTTATATTTGTTGGGATAGACTGAAAAATAGTCTACGTGGATTGATTTGCTACTCCAAAAAGAAACCAAATATTCATCAAAATATTCGTAAAAATTGAAGCCCTTTAGGCTTTCCTGCAGCAAGTTGTTATCCTTTTTTTTTTTCTTCTTCTTCTCCTCCAAGGCTTATGTTTTGGTTTTTTTTTTTTTTTTTTCTCTCAACCTAAATGTTAGCAGGAAAAAAAAATCAGAAATAGTTTTCTAAATTCTAAAAATTAAGAAGGAATTTTTATTTTTAATCTTATCAATTCTTTTTTTTATTATTTTAACTATTGCTTTTAAATAATCGAAGCTTTATTCCTATCCTTTTTCTCTTAAATTTCTCATATTTATTAAATTTTTTTGCAACAGATACAAAATTTGTAAGTTATGTTCTCAAAGACGCATAAATCTATTTTTTCACTCACATTTTTAAGTTCTAAGAAAATCAAAGGTCTCTCTCTCTTGCTCACTCTTTCCTTTATCTTTATTTATTTATTTAATTATTGCTTACCTCTAGTCTTTGTTAACTAATATTTTAATGGATGATGAATTTGGAAATCACAGCCACATTCATAGCGGGCAATTGGTTATATCCACCAATCCATGCGGGAAGGACGACTTGTCTCCACTTCTTCGCGATGGAAATGGTATAGGAAGTTACTCGTGGATTAAAATATTTGGTTAAAGCTTGTCATAAATTTAAGTAAAAAAATTCATTTATTAGTATTTATCAAAAAAAATTTCAGAGCAATTCTTACCTTATATTCTCAATATCTAAAAGTATATGCTTTTCGAATATGAGACTATTTACATCTATTCTTCTTAACAAGAGGGAGTAAATCTTTCTAATATAATCTTAACTTTGAAGTTCTAGTAAGGAATTCGTGTGAACATCATACAAGGTAAGTATTTTGGGTTCGATTTTTCCTTGGTTGTATTTTGTCACTCAGCTGAACTTGTTTGCTTTCCAATTTAAGTCATATAATAAATCTTGGTATTTGTATTGCAGGTCATCTCTAGCTGGTTATTAGGGTATTTTAAATAAGTGGAGCGATTGTTGCATAATAGTTTGTTTTGCCTAACTGGCATGTCTACCTAGTTAGCAAGGTGTTATCTAAGAGTAGGGTACTTGATTCAATTATGTGTACTTATATAAATATCTTGGGAGTATGATTAAATTGTTAAAGTTCTTATGAAATAAAGTTTTTCTCCTCAACAGGACTTATTATTTGGCTTTTAAGGCGAAGTCTCTTTCTTATTGAGGGTTATGGTTGAGTTTTTCCATTCTACCACCATAGGTAGGAAACATCAATCCAAATCTTGGATGGATTTTGATATTCTAGTCTTGCCTAGCTGACCAATTACTCACTTTCAATCATGGGTATGTAATATAATAGTATCAAAGCAACCTATGGTCTCAATGGCAAAGAAAAATGGTTATAGAACAAAGATCATAAATTGTAGGGGTGTGCACTCTATTTAATTGTGATTATTACTTTGTGTTTGTTTTGTGGGTTATGTGTCTAGTTAGTTAGTAGGATGTTAGTTAAGAGTTGGGTTGTTAAGATTTCACTTTATACGCTTGTAGAAAAATCTTGAGAATGTAATTAAATTGTTCTAGTTCTTTTAAGGTGAAGTCCTTTTTTTTTTCTTTTTTGTGAGGTTTATTGTTGAGCTTCTCATCTTATCACCATAGGAAGGTGACACCTATCCAAATCTAGGTTGGATTTTACTCACTCTAAAAGATGAGCACAAAACAATCTTCAACATCAATTTTGATTATGATAGAAAATCCATTTTCACCCTTAAAATCAACTTATAAAAAATGGAAACACATTGACATATAAGAAGTATAATACTAACAATTTGACATGCACATGAAATTTCAGTACAATGCCTCATTGCAAAGAGAGATATCTATTACGACATAGCATGGGTTTTGAAGGAAAGGCAATTAATCAAGAATGGTATTTAAGTATGAGGAAATACTTTCCTTGTAACTTACTAAATTTACAAGCGAATGCATATGTCATTTGAAACTTTGACTTTCATATTATATTACAAGACACAATTCTTCTCTTAAGATCAAAGATATGAGAGCATCTTCACGTATAAAAAGATATAATAGGTTAATACATTCAAAATGTAAAATATATATAAGATTTTAACACATAATGAAAGAAAATAATTATTTTTCATATTTAAAATCAATCATTATAAAGATAAACATGAACCTACAATAATCATTTAGCTCTAAATATTAATAATATTTTGCAATCATTAGTTTAAAAAATTTGATATATTTCTTGAGATGTGACTCTTAATGAGCAACTTTGCTATAGTTGGCTCGTGAAAGACTCTCTCTAGAAGAGTTTTGCCTGAAAATGATTCTTGCCTTTATTTATTCTTACTGGGGTCTTTATACAAAAGTACTAACCCATATGATACCCCTTTACATGTTTTCCACATTAACAATTTGCCCCTTACTCTGTTGGTTAGGGATGCAAAAGTAATTCTCTTGGATTCCCTCTTCAACAACCATCTCAACAAATCTATGATAATATTTCTAGAACATCTTCACAAAGTCTAGAAAACTTAATTTTACAGAGATTAAACGTTATGATTGTCAACCTCAAATTTCTTCAGGTTACCCAATAACTGAGCCTACGGATTCGTGCAAGATTTACCAAAAATGTCATAAATCTCGATCACACATCCAATGAAATTCGCTTAACCTTCCAACTTATTGGCATGTTGGCACACCTAGGTACCACTCCATGTGTTCTCTCTAGCTTTGTATATAAACTACTCATCCTCCCGCCATTTCCATATCACTTTCCTTGTTTCTTATATCAATACGATTTTTGTACACTGCGAGAAAGTAAGTGCTACCATGGCTATGCTTCCGCTCCGTTCACCGGTGTTATTGCTTAGCATCCTCATCTTGGCCTTTGGCCTTGCAGGTTGGGATTGTTTTCTTGGTTTCTGAGCTTTGGTTTTGGTTTCTTGTTTATGTATACACTTTGATGTTTCTTGGTTTGTGTTGCAAAATCGCAATCGTTTGTTCATGAAGATGTCCAGGTGAAGGATTTATCATTTTTTAAAGGCATATTAGGGTAATTTCTACCCTGTAGAAGCTTATTCTCCAGCATCATTCATGTCATAACATTGCTCTTGCTTTCGTTTGTCCTTACTAGACATCAAGTGCAGCAAGTTGGTGTGTTCCCAAGAATGGAGCTTCTGAAGCCAAATTGCAGTCAAACATTGACTTTGCATGTGGCCAAGGCATTGATTGTAGCCCAATCCACCCAGGTGGCGTTTGTTTTGAGCCAAACACTATTGCATCACATGCTGCCTATGCCATGAATCTCTATTTCCAAAAGTCCCGAAAGAGTCCATCAAGCTGTGACTTCTCACAAACCGGAATCGTCACAACCACAAATCCTAGTAAGCTTCAATTTATGTGCATATATTTCCTCCATTTTCCAATCCCATATAAAAGTAAGAGAATGTAAAATACTAAGATAATTTTTGTAATGGTTAGTGCACATAGTCCGTTAGTATGCTTCCTGTATTTAAAAGAAAGGAAGTCCATCATAAAATTCATAGATATAGTAGTTTTATAATATAATATCAAAGTCTTATATCTATATTTTCAATGTGGGATAAACATTCTTAACACATGATTTCCACGTTGTGGAAGAAAGATTACAAGTAGACCGATATTAGGGATGGTGTCAATCCACCACAAACGTAAGGAAATGTGCGATGACATAGATATGATGTTAAATTAAGGAGATCTATCCTAAAATCTATAAGCAAAATGAGGTATACCCTTATCTATTATAAGCCTAGGCTCTCATATCTATATTTTTTATGTGAGATAAACATCTTTCAGAAAGCCTGTTATAATCTTCTTCTTCCTAACGATGCACCAAACACACCATCAATAGCGAGATAAAAAAGCTATGAGTCTTGTCTTTTCCATTCAAAATCAGCTTCACACATAAATAGGCATTTCTAGTTTTCTTTCCTGTAGATTGTCATGTAATTTTCTTAACTCTTTTCTTCTCTTTGATTATAGGTTACAATGCTTGTAAATATCCTGGGGGGAGTCCATGAAAGGCCGTGTAATCCCATCAGATGTAAAAATAAAGAGAATAATTTATACACCATATCACTACCAAAAGTAGTGTGAAGGATTTTTTTTTTCTGCCTCGCCTAACATCTCCCTGCGTATGTCATTGTTCTTGGTCCAATAAGATGACAACGATTGGACAAACTACAAGATATGATACCGGTCTCATTGAGGAGCTTTAACTAAAAAAATTAGTCTCATTGTAAAGGTAATAAGACATCTTATAATTTTAAATAAAACTGAAAGTTTCAAGTCTTATTTCCCCTCTCTCTTGCTTTATATCTCTCTCTCTCTCTCTCTCTCCCCCTCATTGTCCTTAATTCCCATTCTTTTCTCTTCTCCTTTTAGTTCCAGTCTTTCATAAACGATTCTTGGTTAGATTACCTTTTTGAATGCGGACAATGTTTGTAGTTTCAAGCCTAGTTTCTAAAGGCAAGACCCATCTTCAGTTAACTACCGCTGGGTTTATGTACTTGAAATCCGAAAATTTATTGGTAGGTGAAGGGTTGTGCAAAGAAAATAATTAAAACTTCCTTGACAAAGATGCATTATTCGAAAAAAGAAGAAGAAGAAGAGATACCTAAACATATATTGTGAGGAGACCACTATTAAAAATACAATTATTTACCCGAAGCATGAAGTGATAGATAATAGCTGGAAGTAAAATTATAAGAACTCAAATTTTGAGTAATGAGATGTTGTCTTGAACATAAATTTTGATATGTTCTTTTGAAAGTTTATTTTTTCCTTAAAAGTGAATTTTAGGAGAGGAGAATACATTCATATATAATGAATATAGTAATTTGATATGTTAATAATTTAAAGTAAACATTAAATTCAATATACTACTTTAAACCGAATAAAAAAATTCATTGTAGAACTTCCTTAGTACAAATGAAAAACAATTATTTGGTAATGACCAGTAAGTATGAGGAAATACTATCTATTAAGACATACTAAATTAAAAAGGGAATAAATATCTCATTTAAAAATTTAATGCTAATATCATATCAGAAGACTTCTTTTTTCTTTCAAAAACCAGTTTGTAAGATATAAGAATGTGTTCATAAATAAAAAGTGTAAATACACTTGCAATGTAAGATATACACAAGAACTTAACACTTAATATTGGAAATTGTTTATCTTCATCTATATAATCAATTATTATAAAAGAGAAAACCTGGACATGATGTAATCAATTAGGACAAAATAATAAAAATCTTTAGCAATCTTTAGTTTAAAAAATTTAATATATTTTTCGTGATGTCACGGTGAATGAGAAACTTCTTTATGTTTTTCACATGGACTATGAAAAAGAGTTTTTACATGGCTTGACATGCGACCTCAAGTGGGAGTGATCCTTTTGAACTTTCAATATCTTCCACAAATGGATAACTATGAAAAATGATCAAGTGTTCATCAAATCTATAGCATCTAGACTTTCTTTTAGCTCATTTACTTGTTCTCCAACGAATGTATTTTCGTTTCTCTCATTATTAGGGAGTATATCCAAAACCACTCTTGACTTTTAAGTTATTTCATTTCATTTCTGGATTTCTTTTATGTTCTTTTTCTTTTCACTTCCAAATTAATATTAGAAGAAAGTAAATTAAGACCAGCAAACTATTAAAGAATCGAAGAATTATTCATTAACGTATATAATGTTAGAAAATATTTATCTTCATCTTTAAAAGCAATTATTATAATATAGAAGCCAGGTTGTATAGACTTTCCAATTTAAGTCATACAATAAATCTTTATATTTGTATTGCAAGTTGTCTCTAGCTGGTTATTAGGGTATTTTAAATAAGTGGAGCGATTGTTGCATAATAGTTTGTTTTGCAACTCGCATGTCTACCTAGTTAGCAAGGTGTTAACTAAGAGTTGGGTACTTGATTGAATTGTGTGTACTTATATAAATATCTTGGGAGTATGATTAAATTGTTAAAGTTCTTGTGAAATAAAGTTTTTCTCTTCAACAAGACTTATTATTTGGCTTTTAAGGCGAAGTCTCTTTCTTATTGAGGGTTATGGTTGAGTTTTTCCATTCTACCACCATAGGTAGGAAACACCGATCCAAATCTTGGATGGATTTTCATCCTCTAGTCTTGCCTAGCTGACCAATTACTCACTTTCAATCATGGGTATGTAATATAATAGTATCAAAGCAACCTATGGTCTCAATGGCAAAGAAAAATGGTTATAGAACAAAGATCATAAACTGTAAGGGTGTGCACTTTGTTTAATTGTGATTATTACTTTGCGTTTGTTTTGTGGGTTGTGTCTATTTAGTTAGTAGGACCTTAGTTAAGAGTTGGGTTGTTAAGATTTCACTTTATGCGCTTGTAGAAAAATCTTGAGAATGTAATTAAATTGTTTTAGTTCTTTTAAGGTGAAGTCTTTCTTTTTATGAGGTTTATTGTCGAGCTTCTCATCTTATCACCATAGGTAGGTGACACCCATCCAAATCTAGGTTGGATTTTACCCACTCTAAAAGATGAACATAAAAAAATCTTCAACATCAATTTTGATTATGATAGAAAATCCATTTTCACCCTTAAAATCTACTTATAAAAAATGGAAACACATTGACATATAAGAAATATAATACTAACAATTTGACATGCACATGAAATTTCAATACAGGCCTCATTGCAAAGAGAGATATCTATTGTGACATAGCATGGGTTATGAAGGAAGGACAATTGATCAATAATAATAGTTAAGTATGAGGAAATACTTTCCTTATAACTTACTAAATTTACAAGTAAGTGCATATCTCACTTGGAACTTTGACTTTCATATTATATTACAAGACACAATTCTTCTTTTAAGATCAACTTATAAGATATGAGAGCATTTTCACGCATTATAAAATATAATAGGTTAATACATTCAAAATGTAAAATATATATATATATATATATAAGATTTTAACACATAATGAAAGAAAATACTTATTTTTCATATTTAAAATCAATCATTATAAAGAGAAAGTTGAACCTACACTAATCATTTAAATCTAAATATTAATAGTATTTTGCAATCACTAGTTTAAAAAAATTTAATATATTTCTTGAGATGTGACTCTCAATGAGCAGTTCCCCCATAGTTAGCTCGTGAAAGACTTTCTCTCTAGAAAAGTTTTGGCTGAAAATGATTCCTATCTCTATTTATTCCTTCTAAGGTCTTTATACAAAAGTACTCACCCAAATGATACCCTTTACACATTTTCCTTGTTAACAATTTGCCCTTTAATCTGTCGGTTAGGGATGTAGTAGTAATTTTCTTGGATTCCCCCTCCAATAACCATCTCAACAAATCAATGATAATATTTCTAGAACATCTTCACAAAGTCTAGAAAAACTTAATTTTACAAAACTTAAACGTTACGGATGTCAACCTCCTATTTCTTCAGGTTACCCAATAACTGAGCCTACGAATTCGTGCAAGATTTACCAAAAATGTCATAAATCTCGATCACATGTTCAATAAATTCGCTCAACCTTCCAGCTTATTGGTGTGTTGGAACACCTGGGTATTGCTCCACGTGTCCTCTCCAGCTTTGTATATAAACTACTCATCCTCCCGCCATTTCCCATATCACCTTCGTTGTTCCTTATATCAATACGATTTTTGTACGCTGTGAGAAAGTGAGTGCTACCATGGCTCTGTTTCCGCTACGTTCACCGATGCTATTGCTTGGCATCCTCATCTTGGCCTTTGGCCTTGGAGGTTGGGATTGTTTTCTTGGTTTTTAAGCTTTGGTTTTGGTTTCTTGTTTATGTATACACGCTGATGCTTTTCGATTTGTGTTGCAAAATTACAATCATTTGTTCATGAAGATGTCAAGGTGAGGGGATTTATCATTTTTCAAGGGCATATTAGGGCAATTTCCGCCCTATAGAAGCTTGTTCTCCAGCATCATTCATGTCATAACATTGCTCTTGCTTTCATTTGTCCTTACTAGACTTCAAGTGCAGCAAGCTGGTGTGTTCCCAAGAATGGAGCTTCTGATGCCAAATTACAGTCAAACATTGACTTTGCCTGTGGCCAAGGCATTGATTGTAGCCCAATCCACCCAGGTGGCGTCTGCTTTGAGCCAAACACTATTGCATCGCATGCTGCTTATGCCATGAATCTCTATTTCCAAAAGTCTCGAAAGAGTCCATCAAGCTGTGACTTCTCACAAACCGGAATTGTCACGACCACAAATCCTAGTAAGCTTTAATTTATATGCATATATTTCTTCCATTTTCCAATGCCATATAAAAGTAAGAGAATGTAAAATACTAAGATAATTTCTGTAGTGGTTAGTGCGCATAGTCCGTTAATATACTTTTCGTATTTAAAAGTAAGGAAGTCCATCATAAAATTCATAGATATACTAGTTTTATAATATAATATCAAAGTCTTATCTCTATATTTTCAATGTGGGATAAACATTTTCAACACATCATTTCCACGTTGTGGAAGAAATATTACACGTAGACTGATATTAAGGATGGTGTCAATCCACCACAAGCATAAGGAAATATGTAATAGCTTAGATATCATGTTAAAGTAAGGAGGTCTATCCTAAAATCTATAAGCAAGAGGAGGTATACCCTTATCTTTATAAGCCTAGGCTCCTTATCTATATTTCCAATGTGAGATAAACATCCTTAAGAAAACATGCTCTAATCTTCTTCTTTCTAACCATGCACCAAACACACCATCTATAGCAAGATAAAAAAGCTATGAATCTTTTCTTTTTTATTCAAAATGAGCTTCATGCGTAAAATAGGCATTTCTAGTTTTCTTTGTCATTTGCTATTCTTGTAGATTGTCATGTAATTTTCTTAACCCTTTTCTTCTCTTTGATTATAGGTTACAATGCTTGCAAATATCCCGGGGGGAGTCCGTGAAAGGTTGTGTAATCCCATCAGTTAGAAAAAAGAAAGAGAATAATTTATACACCATATCACTACGAAAAGTAGTGTGAAGGATTTTTTTTTTTCTGCCTCATCCAACATCTCCCTACACATGTCATTGTTCTCGATCTGATAAGATGATTACGGTTGGACAAACTGCAACATATGATACCAGTCTCATTGAGGAGCTTTACCTGTAGAAATGAGTCTCATTGTAAGAGCAGTAATACATCTCATAATTTTAAATAAAACTAAAATTTTTTAGTCTTATTTCCCCTCTCTCACATGCTTTATCTCTCTCTCTCTCTTTCTCTCTCTCTCTCCTTCTCTTTCCCCCTAATTGTCCTTAGTTCTCATTCTTTTCTATTCTATTCTTGGACAATTTACCTTTTTGAATGCAGAAAGTGTTGGAAGTTTCAAGCCTAGTTTCTAAAGGCATGACCCATCTTCACTTAACTACCATTGGTTTTATGAACTTGAAATCCGAAACTTTATTTGTTGGTGAAGGGTTGTGCTAAGAAAATGATTAAAACTTGACAAAGATGCATTATTTGAAAAAAAAAATCCCAAAACATATATTATGAGCATACCACTATTAAAAATACAATTATTTACCCCAAGCATGAAGTGATAGATACTAGTTGGATGTAAAATTCTAAGAACTCAAATTTTGAGTAATGAGATGTTGTCTTGAACATAAATTTTGATATATTCTTTTGAAAGTTTATTTTTTCTTTAAAAGTGAATTTTAAGAGAGGAGAATACATTCATATATGAATGAATATAGTAATTTGATATATTAATAATGTAAAATAAACATTAAATTCAATATACTACCTCAAACTAAAGAAAAAATTAATTGCAGCACTCCCTTTGTAGAAATGAAAAACAATTGTTCAGTATTGACATATAAGTATGAGGAAAGAATTTCTATTAAGTCATACTAAATTTAGAAGGGATGAATATCTCATTTAAAACTTTAATGCTAATATCATATTAGAAGACTTGTTTTTTTCTTTCAAAAACCAGTTTGTAAGATATGAGAATATATTTATAAATAAAAAGTGTAATAGCCTAACATACTTGCAATGTAAAATATACACAAGAACTTAACACTTAATATTGGAAATTTTTTATCTTCATCTATAAAATCAATTATTATAAAAGAGAAACCCTGGACATGATGTAATCAATTTGGCCAAAATAATAAAAATCTTTGGCAATCATTAGTTCAAAAACTTTAATATATTTCCCGTGATGTGATGCTCAATATATTGAGAATGTCTTCACATATAAGAAAATATAATAGGCTAATATATTGAGAATGTCTTCACATATAAGAAAATATAATAGGTTAATATATTGAGAATGTCTTCACATATAAGAAAATATAATAGGTTAATATATTGAGAATGTCTTCACATATAAGAAAATATAATAGGTTAATATATTGATAATGTAAAATACATATAAGAATTTAACACATAATGTTAGAAAATATATTTTTTCATATTTAAAATCAATCATTATAAAGGGAAACCTGAACATATTATAATCATTTAGATTTGGATAGGAATAGTATTTTGCAATCACTAGTTCAAAAAAATATAACATATTACCTATGATGTGACGCTCAATGAGCAACTTCCATGTATTTGTTCCCCCTCTAACTCGGACATGGTGGCTGGATGGGTGAACTCCAACATGCTTGCCCACTATCCTGCTAGCAACATCATGCTCATCACCATCGACGACGAGGTCATGACCACATTAGTCTAGGACTTAACGTCCCAGTTGCTTCCGGCCATGTAGAATGTCAAAGCTGCCTCCAAACTCGTCCTCACTCTGAGGCAAGGTTCGGTTTCCATGTTGCACCACATGGCGGTGCTGAGTCAGTCCCACCCGTCTTCTTCCGGGTCATTCAACTTAGAAAATTAGTTACGCCCTCTCAACCACGGAACATAATAATCTTCAAACATAAATCTTGATATGATGGAAGGCCTATTTTCTCCTTTAAAGTTGACTTATAACAAATGAAAACATCAAAACATCTTCATAAATAAGGAGTAAACCAATAACACCGTAAAATGCAAATTGAATTAAAAAAAAATTAGATCTAGGTGGTCTTGAGTCCCACCATTATTGCATGCTATCTTGTTTAAATTAAAATGTTAATTTTTTGTTAGCCAGCTAATTCAAGGTGAGTAAATGGGAAACCTATGTTCGATCCTTGTTATCGTTTTATATAAGAGAACGGGTAAAACAATGATTGGCTTGTAGGGAAGAGTCGCTTTCCCACCACCTGTGGGTCGGCTTCTTCTTCCCTATAGTTGACTCATGAAAGATTTTCTTTCAAGAAGAGTTTTGTAAATGATTCTTGCATTTATTTATTCTTACCAAGGTATTTATACAAAAGTGCTAACCTAAATGATACCCTTTACACGTTTTCCATGCTTGCAATTTTCCCCTTACTTTATTGGTTAGGGATACAAAAGCAATTCTCATGGATTCCCCCATTAACAACCATCCCGACAAATAAATGATAGTATTTCTAGAACATCTTCCCAAAGCCTCGAAAAACTTAATTTTATAGACCTTAAACATTGGGAATGTCAACCTTGTATTTCTTCCGGCTACCCAATAAATGAGCCTTCGAACTCATGCGAGATTTACCAAAAGTGTCATAAATCTTGATCACATGTCCAATGAAATTCTTTCATCCCTCTAACTTATTGGCATGTTGGGGCATCTGAGTACCACTTCACGTGTCCTCTCATGCTCTATATATGAAGTACTCATCCTTTTGCCATTTCCCATGTTGCCTTCCTTTTTTCTTATGTTAGTACGATTTTTATATGCTGTGAGAAAGTGAGTGCTATCATGGCTATGCTTCCACGACATTCACTGGTGCTCTTGCTCGTCATTCTCATCTTGGCCTTTGGCCATGTAGGTTAGGATTTGTTTTCTTGGTTTCTGAGGTTCGGTTTTGGTTTCTTGTTTATGTATGCACTATGATGCTTCTCGGTTTGTGTTGTAGAATTGCAATTGTTTATTCATGACGGTGGCCAGGTGAGAGGATTTACCAATTTTCATAGGCATATTAGGGCAAATTCTATCCTATGGAAGCTTGTTCTCAAGCATCATTTGTATCATAACATTGCTCTTGCTTTCATTTGTCCTTACTAGACTTCAAGTGCAACAAGCTGGTGCATTCCTAAGAATGGAGTTTCTAATGCCCAATTGTAGTCAAACATTGACTTTGTCTATGGCCAAGGCATTGATTGTTGCCCGATCCAACCAAGCAATGTCTACCTTAATCCAAACACTATAGCATCAAATGTTGCTTTTGCCATGAATCTTTATTTCCAAAAGTCCCAAAAGAATCCATCAAGCTGTGACTTCTCACAAACCGGAATCATCACAATCATGAATCCTAGTAAGCTTTAATTCATTAGCATCTATGTCCTCCATTTTCCAATGGCACATAAAATTAAGCAAATGTAAAATACTTAGATAATTTATGCAATGGTTAATGTGTATAGTCAGTCAATATTCATTTTTAAAAGTAAGGAAGTTCATCCTAAAATTCATAGATATACTACTATCTAATATAATATCATACTTACATATTTATATTTTTGAAGTAAGATAAGCATTCTCAACATATCTTTTCCATGTTGTGGAAGAAACATTACATGTAGACCGATATTAAGAATGGTGTCAGTCCATCAGAAACATAAGGAAATGTGCAATAACTTTGACATCATGTTAAAGTAGGAAGGTCTATTTTAAAATCTATAACCAAGAGGAGGTATACCTTTATCTACAAGCAAGAGGAGGTTTGTCCAATAAATGATTTCGGTTGGAAAAAAGTGCGAGATATGATACCTATCTTGTTGAGGAACTTTACCTACTAAAATGAGTCTCATTGTAAGAGAAATAGTACATCTTAGAATTTTAAATAAAACTAGAAGCTTCAATTTTTTTTTTCCTCTCTCTCTCCCCTACTCTCTCTCCCCCTATCTATCTTTAGTTCCCATTCTTTCCTCTTCTCTTTTTTGTTTCAGTATTTCTTAAACAATTATTGGTGCGGTTTACCTTTTCAAATGTGGAAAGTGTAGGAAGTTTCAAGTCTTGTTTCTACAGGTAGGACCCACCCTCACTTAACTACCATTGGTTTTATTTACTTGAAAACCGAAACTTTAATGGTAGGTGAAGGGTTGTGCTAAGAAAACGATTAAAACTTCCTTGACAAAGATGGATTCTTAGAAAAAAAAGATAGTTAAACATATATTGTTAGTTGACCATTATTAAAAAAATACAATTATTTACCCTAAGCATGAAGTGATACATATTAGCTATGAAGTAAAATTATATGAACTCAAAAATTGAGTCATAAGATGTTGTCTTGAACATAAATATTAATATGTTCTTTTAAAAGTTCATTTTTTCTTTAAAAGTGAATTATAACATAAAAGAATACAACATTAAAAGTGAATATAATAATCTAGTATAATGATAATGTAAAATAAACATTAAATTCAATATACCACCTTAACCCAAAGAAGAGATTCATTGCAATACTCCCTTAGTTACAAATGAAAAATAATTGTTTGGTAGTGACAAGTAAGTATGAGGAAAGACTTTTGATAACTCTATTTTTATGGTGTTATTTTACTTATTTTAGGTAATAAAAAATACAATACTTGTGAGAAAATATTTGAACTCTTTTTTATTTACTTAAATTTTTCTTGTTTATGTAGAATAGGGAGGCATAAAGAAAAAGGATGAGAATGGAGAACCTTATACCTATTGTGTGGCAAAATATGGTCAAAATATCAAAATTAGAAAAGTCAAGATGAGCTTGGGCTTTGGATGATTGTTATTAGATTTTATTTATTGTTATTAGATTTTTTAAATAATTGAAAAACCTAGTCATGTTAAAAGTTCAAAACTTAATTTTTTAGGTATCCAAAACCCATTTATGCTAGGATAGGAGTTAAGTCTAAACCTTAAACCCTATTTAAGAAAAAAGAAGAAGCTAAAGAAAGAAATGAAGAAATTTAATGCAACTCAAGAAAAAGGCTAGGAGTTCCAACAATTAGCGTCCTAAGGGACTCTCTCTACTTTGCCTCTCAGGCTTCATTGTTCCAACACTCATTTTTGAAGCTGCCCCCCATCTCGCCCGCCTCCCAGCTCGCCCCCCATCTCGCCCGCCCCCCAGATCCCCGCTCCCCCAGCTCGCCCCCCAGCTCGCCCCCAGCCCGCCCCCAGCTTGCCCCCCAGCTCGCCCCCAGGCCGCCCCCAGTTCGCCCCCCGTCTCGCCCGCCTCCCAGCTCCCCCAGCTCGCCCCCCAGCTCGCCCCCAGGCCGCCCCCAGTTCGCCCCCCGTCTCGCCCGCCTCCCAGCTCCCCCAGCTCGCCCCCCATCTCGCCCGCCCCCCAGATCCCCGCTCCCCCAGCTCGCCCCCCATCTCGCCCGCCCCCCAGATCCCCGCTCCCCCAGCTCGCCCCCCAGCTCGCCCCCAGCCCGCCCCCAGCTCGCCCCCCAGCTCGCCCCCAGGCCGCCCCCAGCTCGCCCCCCGTCTCGCCCGCCCCAGCTCCCCGCTCCCAGATCCGGCCTCAGCCGCCACCCAGCTCGCCCCTCAGCTCACAGACCTCGCCCGCTCCACCCCAGTTCGCCCGCCCCCAGCTCGCCCCCCACTGCACGGCCCCAGCTCGCCCCCCGTCTCGCCCGCCTCCCAGCTCCCCCAGCTCTCCCCCCATCTCGCCCGCCCCCCAGATCCCCGCTCCCCCAACTCGCCCCCCAGCTCACCCCCAGCCCGCCCCCAGCTCGCCCCCCAGCTCGCCCCCAGGCCGCCCCCAACTCGCCCCCCGTCTCGCCCGCCCCCCAGCTCCCCGCTCCCAGATCCGGCCTCAGCCGCCACCCAGCTCGCCCCTCAGCTCACAGACCTCGCCCGCTCCACCCCAGTTCGCCCGCCCCCCCACCTCGCCCCCCCAGCTTGACCCCCAGCTCATCCAGCCCCAGCTCACCCTCCGCTTGCCCGCTGCCCCCCAGCTCTTAGACCTCGCCCGGCCCCCAGCTAGTCCCCCTCCTTGCTCGGCCGGCCCCCAACTCCCAGATCCAGCCTCCCCCACTTTCCTGCCTCCCAGATCAGATCCCCCGTCCATATCCGTTCCCCCACCCAAAAAAAAAAAAAAGAGTCTGTCCGATGATTTCCAAGGCCTCCTTCTTACTTACTCATGCACTAGCTTAATCCTTGCTATTGGTGATAGTTGGGCTTTCTGGAAGAGAGAGGATCAGTGGATCAAGCTGTGTTTGGTTGTTGGTGGTGAGTGGGTTGCATGCCTACAGCGGTGAAGCAGGTGATGGTGACCACGGTATGATGAAGTAAAACAAAGAAGACAGGCGAAGGGCAGTGTATTCGGACTTTACCTTCGTAGGGATTGAATTGGGAAAAGGTGGATGCAAAGTACTTCTCTCAAACATCAATTAGTTTTCCTACAACCTGCTTATGGTAAAGTTGGTAGAACCTGAAGCTCGTTCCGTCAATCGAAGACAAAATTTATCTGAATTGATGGCACGTACGCGTAGTGGAAAAATGACAAATGTTACTAAAGCCTCAAACACCTCAAAATCTGAGATTGCAGCTGAAATTGCAGGTTCACTCTTCAAGTCAAGTTTGGATACTTCAGGTAAACCTGTGAACCCTCATTCTACTGAAATTGTTGGTGATTGTGATACTGTGGGTGAAAATGTTAGTGTGGGAGACAAAGTTCAAGGAAATAGCTCACTAAATGGAGTAATAGGCCAAAATATCAACTCAACTAATGGGAACTCTGGGTTGTCTTGGAAACATATTGCAATGGATAATCTTATGAAAACAGCAAAATTAAATTATCATCCTCCTTCCAATGAAGGGAAAAAACTTGTTGTTAAACCTCCGCCAGAAGCTATTGAGGAAGGGAAAAATCACTTTGCAAATTGCCTTGTGGGATATTTCTTGACTGAAAATATTTCTTATTATTTAGTGAAGGGTATTGTAGAAAAATTGTGGGGAAAAGAGAATCTATCAGAAGTCTTAGCTACTAATGAAGGTTTCTTTTTCTTTCGTTTTTCAAATATGAAGAAAATGGAGGAGGTTATGGAAGTTGGAATATGGGATATTGCTGGTAGGCCACTTTTTATTCGAAAATGGCATCCCCTTATTAGATTGGAGAAGGCAAAAATCTCTGCAGTTCCCATTTGGGTGCGTTTATATAATGTGCCTCATGTACTATGGACTAATAAAGGTATGAGCTATGTGAGTAGTGTGTTGGGTAAGCCTTTATACATGGATAAGGCAACTGAACAAAAACTTCGATTATCATATGCTAAAGTATGTATTATGATGGATATCAATAGTGAATTCCCTGAAAAGTTTGATATTGATATGGGAGGAGATGAACCTTATGAAGTACATGTTGAATATTGTTGGATTCCTAATAAATGCAAGGTTTGTAATAGCTTTGGACACAAAGAATGTACTGCAACAAAGAAAGAAGTTTGGGTACCTAAAAAAAATGTAACTCCTTTAACCCAAAACCATCAGATTGATAATTCTTTAGATAGTCAGCACTTGGCTAAAGAGCATCCTATCTAGTTCACTACTATTGAGCCTAATTCAACTACAAGTGGGATGGAGAATGTCGAAGGGAAGGATATAGTTACAAATGCTAAATCTATTACAAGCACTAAAAAAATAGGAACATTTGGGGGAAAAAAGGATAAGGTACAAAATGTCATATCTCACAATAAATTTGCATTACTGGAAGATGATACAATGATTGATCCTATTATAGAGCATGTGGGGATTGAGGAAAATGATAATCATCCAATAAATGAAAGTACTATCATGGAATGTTAGGGGATTAAACAAAAGCCCTAGATTAAAGGAGGTTGTTGATTTTGTTAAGTCTCATTGCCCCCAAATTATTATCTTGATTGAACATAGAGTCAAAGAAGGAAATGCTGATATAATTATGAAGGAAGGATTTGCAGATTGGAATTATGTCCATAATTACAGGTCTAGTAGTCTTGGTAGAATTTGGATACTTTGGAAAGCTTCTGATTTTCAACTTACAGTTAGAGATTCTTCATCTCAAGTCGTCCATTGCTATATTGAAAGATCTGGTATGCACCCATTCTTCTTGTCTGCTATTTATGCAAATAACCTGGAGATTGAACGTAGGTACTTATGGGCTAATCTTACTAGCTTTTATAATCTTCATGTGAATGATGCTCCTTGGTTAATTATGGGTGATTTCAATGAAATAAGGAATACAAGTGAGCGTATTGGGCCTAATGTCAGATGGACACAAGGAATGACAGAATTGAATGAAATAATTGAGAATATGGCATTGATTGAACCCCCTTATTCAGGTCCACTATTCACATGGACAAATAAAGGATCAGGAGCTAGTCTTAGAGCTAGTAAAATTGATAGAGCTCTTACTAATGGGGAATGGATTCGTAAATTTAGAAACTTTGCTATTGAATTTTTGCTCCCTGGAGTATCAGATCATTCTCCATGTCTAGTTAAATTTGGCAACATTGCTCACAGGAAGAATTCTTCATTTAGATTCTATAATTTCTGGACTACTAGCCCAGATTTCATGGTTACAGTTGGATCAATATGGCAACATGAAATAGTAGGCTCAAAAATGTTTCAGGTGGTACAGAAATTAAAAGCGTTGAAGATCCCTCTCAAGAAACTGAATGCAGCACAATTTGGTGATTTGAATAAGAATATAAAGAATGCTAGAGAAAACTTACAGCTGTTGCAATACAGATTAGAACTTAATCCTTATTGTCCTGATACTCGTGCTGAGGAAAAGATACAGCTAGAGAAGTTACTTGCTATGAGTAAACATGAAGAAATCCTTCTCAAACAGAAATCAAGGAACTTATGGTTAAAAGAAGCAGATAATAATAGCAAAATTTTCTTTGCATCATTGATGAGAAGGAGAGCTCAGAATAGAATTTGCAGACTAGCTCTAGAAGATGGATCAGTTATCACAGAAGAAGAGGACTTGAAAACTGCTATTATTGCATATTATAAATCTATTCTTGGTCATGCCAGTAGGAACTTCACCAACTGTGAAAGGTACACATCTTTATTTCATGGTGATGATGTAAGTACACTTTTTAGTACAATAAGATTTGAACGTTTAGATGTTCTTAAAGCTCTTTGGGGTATTCATGATTTTAAAGCTCCTAGACCAGATGGGTATAATAGTTTCTTTTATAAGAAAGCTTGGCCTATCATTGGAAGAGACATAGAAGATGCTATATTAGAGTTCTTCTCATCTAGGAAGATGTTGAAGGTTATAAACTCTACATTGTTATCCTTAATTCCAAAGGTTCCTAATCCTTGTGGCAATAAAGATTATAGACCAATAGCTTGTTGCAATGTTCTTTACAAGATTATATCTAAGATGTTAGTTGGGAAGTTGAATGTGATTATCCCATCAGTAGTAAGCCAAAACCAAACTGCATTCATTAAAGGACGCCAGATCTTTGAGAATATTATGCTATGTCAGGAATTACTTCACAATTATCATAAAGATGATAAAGGTAAGCGAGTGGCCATCAAAATTGATCTCATGAAAGCATATGATATGGTTAAGTGGGAAGCTATATTAGGGGTTCTAAAAGCTATTAATACTCCTCAACATGTAATTGATATGATAGGAGAATGCATTTCTACAACAAGGTTCTCAGTAAATTTCAATGGAGAGCATGCAGGTTACTTTGAAGGTTCCAATGGATTGAGACAGGGAGACCCATTATCCCCTTATCTATTTGTACTTGTTATGGAAATACTAAACAGAATTATTATTGCAAAAACCTCCACAACGGATTTTAAGTTCCATTGGCGATGCAAGAATGAGAAAATCACCCATTTGTGTTTTGCTGATGATCTGTTTCTTTTTTCCCATGGAGATGTAAATTCAGTACTTTGTCTTATAGAAGCTTTGGAGGAGTTTGGTGAACTTACAGGTCTTCATTATAATCCAAGTAAATGCCAAATATTCTTCTCAGGATTATCAGAACAAGAACAGCTTTTCATTTTAGATCACTCACCTTTTCCCATGGGTACTCTCCCCATTCGATATCTTGGAGTTCCGTTGATTACAAAAAGGCTTACTCATGCTGACTGCAAAGGTTTGACAGATAAAATATTTAGCAGAATAGAAGGTTGGGGAATGAAGCATCTAAGCTTTGCTGGAAGATTGCAGTTATCAAAATCAGTTCTAATTTCTACATGTACATTTTGGATGCAAGTTTTCCTACTGCCAAAGCAAACAATTATGAAATAGAGAAAAAGATTAGGAACTTTTTATGGGCAGGAAGTATGGATATACAACGTTCCCACAAAATTGCTTGGCAAACAGTCTGCTCACCAAAGAAGGAAGGGGGATTGGGATTGCCGAATCTTAAACTTTGGAATAAAGTCATTCTAGAACGTATGCTTTGGACTCTCATAAATCAGCCAGATGAATCATTATGGAGTAAGTGGATACATAGCACTAAATGTAAAAGAATTTCAGTAATGCAGATTCAAATCAAAGGTTCAATGGCATGGAGTTGGAGAGGCCTCCTCAAGTTAAGGCCTATGCTTACCTCAGTTCTTTCTAGCCCTGCCTACAGTTGCAAAGCTACTTATCAAGACCTGCAACCAGTTAATGAAAAAGTAGATTGGTATGATCTAATTTGGACTGGTGCGATTTGCAAGCATAACTTTATTGGATGGCTAGTTTGCCATGATCGACTTTCTACAGCAGAGAGAATGGTACAATGGCTTCCTACAAGTAACCAATACTGTGATTTTTGTCAGGTTCAAGTAGAAAACAGGAGTCATCTCTTTTTTGAATGTCCATGCACAATGGTGATTTGGAAAAATATCCTTGTTCAAAATGGAATTCGACGTCACATCAGAGGATGGAATGAAGAATTAAACTGGATGATTAAAGCATCAAAAGGTAAAGATCTGGCTGCAAAAATCCTTAAAATATCTTTTCTAGCTTGTATTTATTGCATTTGGGCAGAAAGGAATAGAAGAAGATTTCAAAATACATTAGTTGACATTCCAATCTTGTTAGCTAAAGTAAGGAAAATTGTACGAGGGAGAGCTTCTCTGCTTCACAATATCAAACCCTCTCAAGGTAATGTATTTTTGAGTGAGATTTGGAGGCTTCCAACCTCTATTTTTGCTTACTCTTAGTTTACTTTTGGAAATTATTGTAATACTGGGGTATGCCCCTGTGCTTTTGTATATTAATTTCATTAATGCAACTTACATTAAAAACCAAAAAAAAAAAAAAAAGTTTTAGGCATCCAAATTTTCTTTATCTTATATGATTTTCTATACCTAATAGGACATGTATCAATTGAATGACCTACATATTTACAATATGAACACTCATTATGTAGTGGAATTGTGTATTTTTTCTTTTCAAAGAATTTTGTAAAAGACTGAATTTTCATTTGAATTACAACCTATACCATCTTTATCATATATACCTATTTGTGATTGTAACATTTTATCTAACATGATACTACCTTTTGTGATTTTTTTTTTAATATCAAATTAGTGTCATCCAGATTTAACTGAATTTCTTGTTTTTCTTTTTCTAACTCATATATTCTCATGTTAAGACTTACTATATCAAAACTAATGGAAACAGTTTTAGCAATGTTAACATTTTTGTTGCCTAGGTCAGAACATGCATCAACCATAAAGTATGCATCAGATTTCATGCAAATATCTTTAAACGTATTATGATTTTCATGTACAGAAGATGTATAATTTGTTTCAATAGCTTTATCATGCATGGTTTCAGCCTTTATAGATTTATACTTTTCTTTCAATTTTCTATACTTATTTTTCATTTTGATTGCATAGTTAACCAAGTCAAAGAAAGTAGTTTTTATGCCACAATTTAAATCGTTTTGCAATTCAATATCACTTACCTCAAGTTTCTCTTTTTTGATGGTTGCTGCTACAATTATACATAGCTGTGCAACCTCTTCTTATTCCTCCACATCTGATGATGAGCTCTTATCATCCCAAATAGCAATCACAGCCTTCTTTTCATTTTTCTTATTTTGTTTTTCGAGTAAAGGGTAATCAACTTTAGTGTGTCCAAGTTTTCTACATTCAAAACATAGATTATCCCTAGGGTCATGTGTTTCTTTCCTCCTAGATTGTCCTACATTCTTGCTTAAGGCTATTAATTCTAATGAATTTTCTAAATCTCCTAACTATCAAGGCAATCTCATCATTTTTGGACTTTGGTTCATTAACTTTTTCTACTTCTACTTTTAAAGCAAGTGACATCTTATTATCTCTTTCTCTTTCTCTTCTCATTAATTGCATTTCATGAGTTTTTAGTGATCCTAGAAAATCATCTAAGGTTAGTTTGTCTAAGTCATGTGCTTCCTCTATAGCCATCTTTTTAGGGTCCCAACTTTCAGGTAAAGACACTAACATTTTTCTAACCATTTCTTCATTTGTATATATCTTTCCTATCAATTTAAGTTCAAAAAATATTTCAATAAATCTACCAAAAATTTCACTAATAGTTTCAAAATCTTTCATAGTAAACAATTCATAGTCATGTGTAAGCATATTTACTTTAGAAGATTTGACTTTCTTAGTACTGTGATAGATGACTTCTAGCTTATCCCATATCTCTTTGCCGGTGAGGCAAGAAGATACTTTATTGAACTCATGAGCTCTTAGACCACTATATATCATGTTCATAGCCTTAACATTTAACCCCATAACCTTAGCTTCATTTTTATTCCACTCATTAGTTTCGTGTAGTGCAGTACCCATTTTGATAGCCTGCCATGCTTCTGGATCTTGACTAGTGATGAATACTTTCATCAACTGTTTCTAATATCTGTAGTTTATGCCATCAAATAATGGTGGTTTATTAAACCCTATGACAGCTACACCTTTCTCTAATGCCATTATAAGGATCTACTCTAGGATGTTGAGCCTTTTAATCAAAGAACCTAGCTCTCAATGCCAATTATTAAGTATAATGGTCAACCAAGAAGGGGGAATTAAATTAGTTATGCAGCTATAAGTTATTTTATTTTCTTTCCAAACACGACAAAATCACACTGATGTAACAAATGAACATGTAAAAACAAAATAGAACAATAATAGATAGCAAGCATAGACACAAAAGTTTATCATGGTGGTTCAGCAGTTAGTCCTACGTCCACCCTCTTCTTCCTTCAACTCAACTAGTTGAAGTTCACTTTACTCACTAATTAGGAGAAAACATACTCCTAATCCTCCCAATTCTTTCTTAAAGAAATCATAAATTTTTAAGTTACAATAAAAGGTTGTCTTAACCTTGTTACAATAGTAAATCCCAAAATGATGAATACTCTATAAGGGATATTGCTAATAAAAGAGCTTATTCAAGATATTGAATATAAATCTAAGTTCTAATCACAAAACCCCCAAATTTTAACAAATTTGGATTTTAAATTTGCAAAAAAGTTTATGTGTAAATAATAATAAGAGTTTAATAAGCACATAAACAAGTGTATACAAGTGAGTATGATCACAAAAAAATGATCTTTAAAGAATATCACCGAATATCACCGAAGCTATTCGAAATCATAATACTTGAATTATTTGAATTCTTTCTCTTGATTTTTCATAAATAACTCATGTGAAGACTATGTTTGAACCGTAAAGAAGAGCCTTTATACTAGATTCAAACAATAAGAGCTTATTAGGGTTCTCTATCAAACCTGACACTAGCAAAGCCTTCTTCCCATTAAGAGACTGAGAAATTTCCATCAATCTACAGTTGAAGCTTTAATTTGAACTCTTAATCATCACAATGAGCTCTTTTGACACTCGCTTCTCAAATCTTCCTGTTAGGTGATTGGTTATGGAAAAAAGAGGCGGCCACTCAGTTTGATAGAAGTTAGAGCTTCTAACCATCAAGTTATGAATTTGAGGGTGACTTGCTTAGTGAAACAGTGCATATTAGCACCCTTCTGAGTTGGACCTCTTATCAGGCTTAGACTAAACGCAAGATTGGATAAGTTCACATTGATATGAACATATTCATAAAATCAATCCGCATAACATAAGCTTGAACTTGATAAATTTGTTCCTGCAATGATATAAAGTCTAGTATCACTTTTTCTTTAATGGAAATTGTTATGCAACTAATGTTTCCTTATTTTCCATTTTTATTGCATAAAAAATATTCCTTTAGAACTTTTATAAGGTTGCAATATATAAGAATGTAGGAACTAGCTACTTTATAATATCATTAATTGATATTATAATTTGCACACCTTTTACTTCCTATAATTTGATTTTGCACATCAATTTATGAAAAACATTTATATACTATAGTCAACCAAAATTTGTCATAACAAAACATATGTTTTTCCAACAGTTGATGCACTTCCTAGGAGAGAAGAAGGCCAAGAAAGAGGGGCACCAATAGGTGATGAAAGTGAATAGATTAAAGGAGAACAAGAAAAGGCAAGTTATTCTTTCATTCAACCTTTACTCCTCTATGGTTAGATATAACACAAGAGGGAGTTAAGAAGGATCCTAAGTTGTAGACAAAATTGAAGGAAATATTTGATGGTAGAATGAGGGAGAAATGGAGACATCCTAATGGATTTATTGTTCTTAAGGTAAGAATTTTCTTTGGAAAGAATTTAGAGCTAAAGATCCCACTAGTTGAAAAAGCCCATGGTGCAACACATGAAGGAGTCCATATAACACTACAAAGATTAAAGTTGGGTTTCACTTGAAAAAAATGAAGAGAGATATGATTAAAATGATTAATGAATGCCAAAACTACTAGTAAAACAAAGTCCCAAATGAGAAACCAATGGGATTACTATAGCCTTTACTAGTGCCATGGGAGATTTGGAGGTATGTCTCCATAGAACTTATAGAAAGGCTACCAAATGCAAAAGGTAAGATAATTATGTTGATAGTGGTGGATAAGCTATCTAAATGGCATATTTCCACCCTTGCACACCTATATATGGCATAAAGTGGTAAAAACCTTCTTTTAAGGAATGTATAGGTTATATTGCATGCCAACTAAAATTATTTCATATAAAGATCCTATATTCACAAATAAATTTTAGAGAGAGTTGTTCTAGTTGCATGTGACTAGAATAAACTATTCTTTAACTTATCATTCTCAATCCAATTGACAAAGGAAGGTAGTTAATAAAAAATTGGAGATGTATTTGAAAGCTTTTGCAAGGGACCAACCAAAACATTAACTAAGATGGTTATTATGGGCAGAGTTATGTTATAACACCAGGTTATATAGCTCCATAGTGAAAAGCCCATATGATGTTGTTTATGTTGGTTTTTATGGCTTAACAAGAAGGGGGGTTGAATTGTTATATTGGCGATTTACAAAAATAACTTGAAACAATTTGTTATATTAACATAAACATACAAATAATTACAATATGGTACAATCAGAATTCAAAACCTTAATACTCTTCTTTCAAGTCAACGAAGATAGTATCACAATTTAGCACTTCAAATATTCTTATAAATTCAAAGACTAGTAATAACACAGCAGGTGTTCTAAGAAGATTGATGCAATAATAAGCACGGAGATTCACACCAAATTTACCACGCTGGTTCGGCACTCACACCTTAAGTCCTACGTCCACCCTCTTCTCCTTCAATCAAACCGATTGAAGTCTCCTTTACTCAACTAAGTTAGGAGAAAACGTTCTCCCTAACTTAAACAATGCCTCTTCAAGGAATCTCTTGTACAAGATTTTACAATATGATCAAAAGATCATCAATTAATTACAAATCCCAAAGAGCATGACAAATAGTGGGATTTTGTAATCAATAAGAGCTAATATGATGTAGATATAACAGTTTTAACTCCTATCACGAAAACCCTAAAATGAAATGAATTAGGGTTTTGGGTTCCTCTGAATGCTTATGTGCAATAATTGTATTTTAATGAAATCAGCACATAAACATAGTTATACAAGGTTGATCAATGATATGAACAATCAAATAAGTATTTAATCACAATATCACTGTAGCCTTGAATATCACGGATTGTCACGAAGATTACAAGATCAAGGAATGAGCTCAATAATAGAATCTCTTCTCAATAAAGGCTTCAAAATCATGTCAATTTTTCTGACCCTTCTTCGTAAAACAACTTCTCTTAAATAGAAAAGTTAGGGCTAGGGTTTCAAGCACATCAAACCTCAATCATGAGCTATCTTCCCGTTGGAACAGTAGATTAGCCTTCAGATCTTCCTTCTCCATCTCGAATCAGACCATTCTGACACCGGTCTCATCAGAAATCCTCCCGTTAAGGATTCAATCACCAATGGCGCCGTTCTCCTCTTTCTCTTTCTCTCTCTCATATCGGCATCTCTTCGACACTCTTCTGCTTAGGGCATCAGGTAGATAAGTGAGTGCATGTTAATGAAACGGTGAGTTTCATTACGAGTATCAGCCTGAAACAGTGAGTTTCACATCAACACTCGCGAGTTGATTTGGATCGGGAGCGAGCCTGATAGCATGAGCCAATATGGATCGAGAGCAAGCCTGATAACACGAGCTAATATGGACCGAAAGCAAGCCTGATAGGCTGATATGGACCAAGAGCTTAAGAGGTCCGAGTACTACAGACCCGAGAACTCAATATCCAGTCCAAGAATATTAATCAGGCCAAGAAAACGGTATACAGCCGTAGAACATTGTATTAATCCGAGAATAGTATAATACATGTCCTTGATAGAAAGATTTATTTCAACAGGCAAGGCCATATATTTCAACCTTCATCAAAACATAAGCAAGCATCATTTTCTTAATCACAATGTATGTCATATTCAATTTCAATTTAATAAACATTATACTCAAGACATTTTAACTAATGCAACTAAGATAAATACCTTCTCAAATGTCACTATATAGTAACATTATATTAAGAAATGTAGGAACCCGGTTAATTTATAATATCATTAATTGATATTATAATTTGTACACCTTTTACTTCCTATAATTTTCTTTTGCACTTATGGAAAACGTATTTTATCAAATATCTTCAAAAATATATTTTGTCACACACAAAACCCTTATTTTCCAACAGTTTATGGGTGGATACCCCTAAGCCTGCTAACTTACATTTTGACTACTATACTTGTGTAATCAATTGAAAGGATTGTTGAAAAAAGATATGTTTTGCCATGACAAATTTTGTTGCCTATTGTATAAAAATATTTATAATGAATGAATGTGTAAAAGAAAATCATAAGAAGTAAAAGATGTACAAATTATAATATTAAATGATGATATTATAAAGTAGTCAGGTTCCTATATTTTGATATATTAAAATCTTATTCATACTCTAGAAAAAGAATATTTTCGAAGCATAAAATAGCATGATACTCATGAATTTCACGGTGCTTATATTAAAAAGAAATATGATTCTAGTTTTTATATTATTGCAAGGAGCTTATGCTAGCTTAAGCTCAAGCTTGTGAAGTTTAAAGCTTGATCCGAGAAGCTTAAGCTTGTAATGGTTGAAGGTTGATCCAATAACCTAAGGCCCACGAAACATAAGTTTGGCTCGAGCTCGTCATACTAGCCCAACAGAGCACTTACCATGTTTGGTGAAATGATGTTGTTCAACTTAATGTCAAACACACTTAAGCGTCTTGATCACTTTCAGAAGCCCTAGCTCCTATTTGAGATAACGATGCTCCTTTCTCTCTTCACAGTCACACATCCACTCCTCCAATGGGAAGATTTGCAAAAAGATGGATGATTTTGTCAAAAAAGGTGTTCAAAATTATTAAGGGTTTGATTTGAAACCCTAAATGAGGTACTTACTCTACCCCTTTAATGGAAAGAAGCCTTTAATATGTCAAGTTTGATAGAAACCTCAAATCAACTTCTATTGCTTTTGAATATCATATATAAGGGTTATATTCTATGGTTCAAAGTGACTTTAATGAGAACATTAAGAAATCATACTGAGTAATCGAGATTGAGCTCTACATTGTGATTCTATGAAGAAGCTTTGGTGATACTCCTTGCAAATCATATACTTGTGATTTAAGCTCTCTGATTAGCAAAATCCCTTATGAACTATTCATCATCTAGGGATTTACTCTTGTATCAAAGTTGAGTCAACCTTTGATTATAACCTGTGACTTGTGTAGTTCCTTTAAGGAAGAATTGGAAAAGTTAGGAGAACGTTTTCTCCTAATCAGTAAGTAAAGTGGATTTCAATTGGTTGAGTTGGAGAAAGAAGAGAGTGGAAATAGGTGTATGGGTTGAACCATTGTGGAAACTTTATGTTTATATTCATTCTTTATGCTTAATTTGATTCTATTATGGGTGTTTAAAAACAAATTGATAGACATATTTTTAGATGACTTATTCAATTGGTATCAGAGCAAGGTTCTATGATTAAAAAGCTTAACATCCTAGAGTATATCCTTATAATGGTTGTAGAAAAAGGTGTAGTTGTTATGTGGCTTAATAAACCACCATTTTTTTATAACATAAACTATAGACATTGGAAGTAACTAATGCAAGTATTCATCATTGGTCAAGATTCAGAAGCTTGGCAAGTTATTGATAACTCTATTTTATATAGGGTTATTGTGACTATTTTAAGCATTATATAGTTTAGTATTTGTTAAATTGATTTTTATTCATCTATATTTATACATATTTTGTTATTTCATGCAAAAAATCCAAAATAAGTAAAAAAAATAAAAAAAAGGAAAAGAAGCATCTAACCTAAAGAAGAGAAAGAAAACAAAAGAAATAAAGATTTACTACGTGTAGGCTAACAAAGCAAGGAGAGCACATGTGAACAAAAGAAAAAAAATATATATAGAAAAGATAGGGCAATTTATTGTGAGAAAGGTGAACCGAACAAGTGTGGATTATTGTGGGAAACTGGAAAAAGGGAAGAGAGAGAAACAAAAAAAAAAAAAAAAAGTCTTTTCATCAAGTAGGTGGTGTGCAACCAGGACGTGAGCAGTTGGAGACTCACTAGAAGAGTAGTTGCACCTAATAGCGCAGGTCTCTAAAAGTGCTTAATGGTCATGCAACAGCCAACCATCATGCTTTTTTCTAGCTAAGCACCACAACTCACCACCTTTTCAGCCATACTAGTCCATTTTTCAGCTAGATTTGAGTTTTTTCTAGCAAAGAGGAAGCAGATCTACCATCCTAGTGCTATATTCAACATTTTTGGAGTGGTTTCACAATGGTTTCCAGTAGTTTCCAACGAAGAATGGCGAATGTTGTTTGAGCCTTTTTCATTAGATCTACAGGTTTCTACAGTAGATTTAAGAAATTTCTTTGCAAATCGGCACTCCAAGGACCTTGATCTACCTTTTTTGGCATTTTCCGTGAAGAGCAATGGCAACGCATGGCAGCATATGGCGGCATATAGCGGCAGTGCATGACATCGCATGGTGGCATGTGGTGACAACTTGTGAAAGCACGTTTCAGCTTGTTTTCTTCCCCTATTCCTGATGTGGAGATTTATGCAAACTTTTCTCGAATTGAAGACATTTTGGTGACAACTTTCATGTTTTCAATTTGAAGAATGTTTTGTTCAATTTCTAGCATTATTTCTATTTATGTAAATACTATGTTTTAGTTTATTGTGTTAGAGCTACAATGTAATGTGATTACAATGGTATGAATGTATAATTATGGTGTTTTGTAAGATCTTTTATAAATGTGAAATTGTATGTTACTGAGCTTAATGCATTTGAGTGATTAGTTACTACTTAGATAAGTTGATTTGCATGTTAAAAACCAATAGGAAATGACATGTAGTTGTTTCTTGTAATGTGCAACCATAAATTAAAATAAATAGACATATACCATGTGATTTGTGTGCTTTAAGTATAAATTGGAATATTCACTAATCTTAATACTCTTAGTTCATTTAATTCATTGGTAGAAATACAGTGAGTTAATGAGCTAAGTAGGTTTGCTAAACCTAGATATAAAGTGAATAAATTAGGAAATTCTATCATCACATGAATAAAGTCAATCTTGCTAGCATTAATGATCAACATTTGTACCTAGTAATTAGGTGAAATTGGATGTTCTAGCATGTTTTAGTTATCAAGTTTAGGTTAAATATAGTTGTTTAGTCCATGTTTTATCACTTTGATTTGCTAGATAAACTTTAGAAATTGTTCATCTTTAGTAATTAGTTAGTTTAGTAATCACTAGTCTTTATGGGATGATATCTTACTTATCATTATATTATTTGTTCGACATGTACACTTTCATGTAGGATTTCATTAAACGAGTTTTTGGTGCCATTGCTAGGGATTGCTTATTTTATTGCTAATTAATATTAGTACCAAATAGCTTCTAAGTTTAATATAGCTTTTGTTACCTTTATTTTACTTTCTTTTTATTTTTCTTGTAAAAAAATAATTGTTGTTAAACAACAAAGATGGAGAACAATGATGGTACATGTAGACTCCCGAAAGATTATGCACCATCATTTTGGAATGCCACATTAACTATCAGGCCTACAATTCAGGCAAACAACTTTGAGATCAAGCCCCTACTCATTAAGATGCTTCAAAACTCTGTGCAATTTAGTGGGCTACCAAATGATGATCCAAATGCTCACATTGAAGCCTTCCTTAAATTCTATGACATGATTAAATATAATGGAGTCACAGATGATGTTGTTAAGTTTAGGCTATTTCCATTTTCTCTTAGAGATACAACTAAAAATTAGGTCTCTTATCTTTCTGTAGGATTAATTACTACATAGAATGATATGACTAAGAAATTTCTTGGTAAGTTCTTTACTTTTGCAAGATCTACAAAAATGCGTAATGATATTTTCACTTTTAAGCAAATGGATAATGAATCATTGTATGAAGCTTGGGAGAGATTCAAGGAACTTTTGAGAAAATGTCCACATCATGGACTACTCATATGGTTACAAGTACAAACTTTTTATGATAGGTCTAGTACAGATCTTCATTTTGTAATTGATGCAGCTGCAAAAGGGGACTTACATAGCAGAACACTAGACAAGGCATTTAACCTTCCAAAGGAGATGACATTCGATAACAATCAATGGTCTACTAAGAGACTACCAATGCATCAAGCAAGTGGAATCCATGAAGTAGATCTCTTCACCAAAATATGTGCACAATTGGAAGTGCTTAATAAGAAGATAAACAACCTAAGTACTCTAGTTATGAGACATCAAGGAAAAACGTGTGAATTTTATGGTGGAGAATATGCAAGCACGGACTGTCAATTAGGTAACCTTTATGTTTAATATAATGAATATGCTAATTTTGTTAGGATTTTGAACAGGTCACACAATGATCCTTACTCCAACATGTACAATCTAGGATGACATAACCATCAAAATCTTTCATGAAGTAACCTAAATGAGATGAGACCGCAACCAACATTTAAGTAAATAAAAAAGGAGAAGGCTAATTTGGAGGATACAATTACCAAATTGGCCATCATCACACAGAACTTTATAAAAAGGACTAAAGCTAGATTTTAGAAACAAGAAATGAGCCTTTAGAGACAAGAAGCTTCAATAAAAAATTTAGAGGTGCAGATAGGCCAATTGATTAGCATGATCTCAAAGAGTCAAGAAGGTCCTTTGCCTAATGACATAAAGAAAAGTCTTGCTGATATCGTAGAGGTAATAACCTTAACAAGTGGCATACAAGTGAGAGACTATGATGCTAACAAAGAGATCATTAAGGTATTCGTAAGGTCATCCTTGATTGGGAATCTGAATTGCAATGGATGATTAAAGCAACTAAGGGAAAGGATTTAGCCGCAAAACTTCTCAAGCTTTCTTTCTTAGCGTGTCTTTATTGTATATGGTTAGAACGTAATCGTAGACGTTTTCAGAATAAGTCTATTGATATTTCAATGTTGTTAGCTAAAATCAGGAGAGTAGTCCGTGGAAGAGCTTCCTTATTTAGAAATATTAAACTCTCTCAAGCAAATGTTTTGTTGAGTCTTAGTTGGAGAATTCCAAACTCTATTTTTTCCTAGATGAATTGTAATGCTGGGGTATGCCCCTAAGCTCTTGTACTACCTTTTATTCTTCGATGAATAAACTCACATATTCATCAAAAAAAAAAAAAGAGATCATTAAAAATTTGGATAAGGATGTTAGCATGCAACCTGAGGAGGCACCAAGGAGCAAACTAATTCTAGAAAATCCTAAGCCCTTTATGCTTCCAACTGCATCTCCCCAAAGATTCTAGCAATGGAAAAAAGATAAGCAATTTTTGGAATTCCTTGATAGATGTTTAAAATTGCACATTAACATTTCTTTTGCAGAGGCTCCAATTCAAATGTCCAATTGTGTAAAATTGTTGAAAGAGATACTGGAGAACAAAAGGAAGCTGGAACTACATAAGACAATTGTGCTTATTAAAGAATGCTCAACCATCATGCAACATAATTTGTCTCCTAAACTGTTGGAGTTCTATCCTCCTTGAGCAACAATGTGGAGGATGATAGTTTGGTTGAAACCTATAAAGTAAGTGCTTCTTGGGAGGCAACCTAAGTACTTTATGGTCTTTTGGTTAGAAATTTGTAACAAATGTTCATCACAAGTCCATGTTGGTAGCCTGCAATCAAGGGAGTTTTCCTTGTTCTTTCCTTTATATTGCTTTGTTTTCTTTTAGCATTGACAAGAATGCTTCATTCAAGTTTGGGGGTGCTATTATTATTGTTGGAAGTGTGCTATTTTGTTGGGTTGTGTTGGAGGTTATGCGTTGTGATAGTTGTGGTTGTGTTGGAAGTATATTGAAAGTGTATTGGAAGTGTTTTTTGTTATGTTGGAAGTGTTGTGTTGAAATTTTCTGTTTTGTGTTAAAACATTATGGTAAAAGTCTTTTTTTTTTTTTTCTATGATGGACCATGATCACCATGATTCGATTCTTTATTGCGAATTCTTGGCAATTCTTAAGGAGATGTAGATTTTGTTTAAACCTGTAATTGTGGTATGATGTAAGTGTGATTCTGATTATGTTGATTCACTTATTAAGCATTAAAAGTCTGTATTTTCTTTAAAAGTCTATATGAAAGAACATTCATATGAAGTATGTGATTTTCTTGGATCTCACCCGGATCTTAGAATTTGCTTGATTTTCTCTTAAGGCAAAATCTTAAGTTGCATCTAACTAAGGAAATGATTTAGGCCATTTTTGGATTGATTGAGCCTTTCAAGCTAACCTTATTTACTTATCCCCAGCACCCCACTAAGCCTTATTCTTATCCTAATTTTGTTTAGTGACACCTGCATATATATCTCTTATCCTTTTTATCAATTTATCCTATTGTCTTAGTCTTATGAACATATTGACTTCTAATGTGTACAATTTATTTAAGCATAAGAGAACTTGAGAGGAAGGATGTAATATAGGAAGAAGTTGATTGCAATGATTGTATGTGTCATAGTATGTTGTTTTTATAAATGTATATGCAAATGAAAAAAATAAATAAATAAAAGAAAAGAAAAGAAAAGAAAAGAAAAGAAAAGACAAGACAAGAAGAGGCATTTGCTTTAGGATGGAACAATCACATTATCTTTTGTTAGATTCTAGTCACACAGTTCTCTAAAAGAGACGTTTGAGCATTGTAATTGAATATCATTGGTAAGAAAGGATTGAGGTGGCTATACTTAAGTAATTTTGCTTTGCTTTATTGTTGCACACATGATTCTAGCTTTTATTAATGTCAAAGCATGCTTGGACAGGCAAGAATGAGAATAACGAGTGGCAAAAAGATTATCTTCATGGAGTAAATAGGTAGAGTTCTGATGAGATCCTAAAAAGTAATATGTTCATGGGTTATTTGAGCCTAAATGACTTCCATCTTACCCTTAGCCTAGTCTTACATTACAAGCTTATGAAAGTACTATTGATTCTTGGTTAGATAATTGGCTTACATTAATGGATAGAGGAATGAAAAGCAAACCTTCGAGGTTTCGTTAAAGATTTTAAGAGGTTGCATATTACTGTGGATCTATTTGAAATGCATGTAATTAAGAAAAATTACGGATTTACACACATAGACATGTGGTTAACATAGTTAAAAATTTGTCTTACCTTATAAACCAATTGCAATATTTAGATGAAAGTTATATTTTTCTTTCAATTGTCAAGTTGAGCAATTATGGGAGGAGATCATAAAAGGATTAGTTGTTAGTATATGTTGTTAAGTACTTTTGCTCGAGGATGAGCAAAATGTTAAGTTTAGGGTGTTTGGGAGAATATTATAAAGTGATTGGTTGTGTTGTTATAATATGTTGTTTAGTGCTTTTTATGCGTAATTTTTTTTTATGTTGTCATAATATGTTGTTTAAAGCTTTTGCTCAAGGACAAGCAAAATGTTAATTTTGGAGGTGTTGATAACTCTATTTTAGATAGGGTTATTGTGACTATTTTAAGCATTATATTTTAGATTTGTATTTTAAGTATTTGTTAAATTAGATATGTATTTGTCTATATTTATGCATATTTTTTTATTTCAAGCAAAAAACCCAAAATAGGTGAAAGAGTGGGAAAAAAACATCTAACCTAAAGAAGAGAAAGAAAACAAAAGAAATAGAGATTTGCCATGTGTAGGCTAACGAAGCAAGGAGAGCACATGTGAACAAAAGAAAAAAATATAGAAAAGAAAGGGCAATTTATTTCGAGAGAGGCAGACCGAACAAGGAGTGGATTATCATGCGAAACTCAAAAAAGGGAAGAGAGAGAAACAAAAAAAAAAGAGTCTTTTCATTGAGTAGGTGATGTGTGGTCGGGACATGATTGGCTGGAAACTCACCAAAAGAGTGGCCGCGCTCGATAGCACGGGTCTCTAAGAATGCCCAACGGTCATGCTCTTTTTTGATGAAGCATTGTAACCCACAAAATCTATGCTTTTTTCATCAAATCTATACATTTTTTAGGCAAATTTGGGTGATTTCTTTGTAGATCGGCACTCAAGGGACCTTGATCTAGCTTTTCTGGCATTTTTTATGCAGAACGGTGGTGGTGTGTGGTGGTGTATGGCGGCACGTGGTGACGACGCCTGAAAGCACGTTTCAGCTCATTTTCTTCCCCTCTTCTTGATGTGTAGATTTGTGTAAACTTTCCTTGAATTGAAGACATTTTGGTGACAACTTTCATGTTTTTAATTTGAAGAATATTTTATTCAATTTCTAGCATTGTTTTTGTTTATGTAAATACTATATTTTAGTTTGTTGTGTTAGAGCTACGATGTAATGTGATTACAATGATATGAATGTATAATATTGTGTTTTATGAGATATTCTGTAAATGTGAAGTTGTATGTTGTTGAGCTTAATGCATTTAAGTAATTAGCTACCACTTAGATAAGTTGATTTGCATGTTAGAGACCGACAGAAAATGACATATAGTTGTTTCTTATAATGTGTAAACATAATTTAATATGGATAGACATATACTATATGGTTTGTGTGGCTTTAGGTGTAAATTGGAATATTCACAAATCTTAATGCACTTAGTTGATTTCAATTCACATGTAGAACTATAGTGAGTTAATGAGCTAAGTAGGTTTGCTATACCTAGACATAGGATAGTAAATAAATTAAGAAATTCCATCATCGCATAAGTAGAATCAATCTTACAAACATGAATGATCTACATTTATATTTAGTAATTAAGTGAAATCGAATGCTCTAGCATGTTTCAGTTATCAAGTTTAGATTAAATTTGGTTGTTTAATTCATTTTTTACCATTTTAAGTTGCTAGATAACTCTAGGAATTTTTCGCCATTAGTAATTAATTAGCTTAATAATCACCAATCTTTGTGAGACAATACTTATATTTATCATTATATTACTTGTTTGACATATGCATTTGCATGTAAGATTTCACCAAACAACTATCAGAAAAGGTACTACATTACCCAAGACTAATGAGTGGAGTAAAAATGAAGCTAAAATCATGGGATTAAATGCTAAAGCTATGAACATGATATATAATAGTCTAAGAGCTCAAAATTTTAATAAAGTATCCCTTTCCCTCATCGGTAAAGAGATATAGGATAAGTTAAAGGTCATTTATGAAGGTACTACAAAAGTTAAATATTTTAAAGTTACTATGCTTACACTTGATTATGAGTTGTTTGGTATGAATGATCCTAATACTATTAGTGAAATGTTTGGTAGATTTACTCAAATAGTTTATGAACTTAAATTTCTAAGAAAGACACATACAAATGAAGAAATAGTTAGAAAAATGTTTGTTTCTTTACCTGAAAGTTTGGACCCTAAAAAGATGGTGATAGAGGAAGCACATGAAGTAGATAAGCTGACCTTAGATGATCTACTAGGATCATTAAAGACTCATGAAGTGCAACTACTGAGAAGAATAAGAGAAAATAGAAAATAGAAAAACAATTTCCTTAAAAATAGATGTAGAAAAAACTAATGAACTACATTAAAAAATCATGAGATTGCCATGATAGTTAGGAGATTTAGAAAATTTCTTAGGAAAGGCTTTAATAAGAATGTGGGGAGAGAGGAACACATGAACCTAGGGACAATATATGTTTTGAATGTAGAGAACTTGGTCATGTTAAGGTTGACTGCCCTTTGCTTAAAAAGAAAAATAATAAAAGGAAAGTCATGATTGTTGCTTGGGATGATGAGAGCTCATCATCGAAAGAGAATGAACAAGAAAAGGTCACACATCTATGTCTTACTACAACAGAGGCCATTGAAGATGAAAAACTCGAGGTAAATGATACTAAACTCCTAAATGATGTAAGTTGTGGTATGCAAACAAGACAAAAAGTAAATATAGGAAATTAAAAGAAAAATACAAATCTATAAAAGCTGAAACTATGCATGATAAAAGTGTTTTAACTCTACATCTCCTTTACCTAGAAATCATGATGTACTTGAAAATGCTTAGATGAAACCTGATGTATGTTCTATGATCAATACATGTTCTAACTTAAAGAATAAGAGTGATAATGCTGAAACTATTTGCACTAAATATGATATAGTAAGTCTAAATATGAGAATATGTGAATTAGAAAAGGAGAAACAAGAAATATAGCTAAAACTGGATGACATCACTTTGCTATTAAAGAAATTTACAAAATTTAGTGTCATGTTAGAAAAAATGCTACAATCACAAATAGGCACATATGATAAAGTTGGTATAGGTTACAAATCAAATGAAAATTCGTAATCCTTCACTAAATTCTTTAAAAATAAAAATTACACAACTCCATTACATGATAAATAGTTGATATTGGTACTTTAAAGGAAAAATATCATTTTCAAAAAAGTCTTTGTAAAAACTGGATCCTTATCACAGATGATTGACTTTGGCATGTCACATATCTTAAAGAAAACTTGAGAAATAATGGTGGCTAAACAAGGATGCCTTAACAAAATAAAATGATTGAATTTAAATAGGTGGTCTACCATTACTAACACAGAAGTATCACCTTTAGAAAGAGGGAGACTATCTATAAATTCCATGGAGTTGTCCTTCTAAACATCCTATGGAATGGTTAAAGGTTGGAATAGACTAGGTAGAGGCATGTTTTCACTTTTGTTTTTCTAACAAATTTCACATTTGCAAATAACCTTCATTATTCCATTTTTCATACCTTCCCAATAGAATATAGCACAAGCTTGTTGGATTGACTTGTGAACTCCTTCATATGTGGATCCATGAATTTCTTTTAAAATAATGGGTATAAGTAGTGAGTGTTTAGGAAGATAAATATGGCCTTTCAAAAATATTATGCCATCCTTCCACTCCTATGGATCTACTCCCATGTTTTCACTTTTGATATTCACAAATGGGTTGTAGCAAATTAGGGGTGGGCCCTGATATGGCCACATATGAAGCTTAACCCTTTTCCTTGTTCATGTTAAACTTCCTTATGTTACCCCTTTGTACGTTATATTTTTAGTGCAAATTCAAGCTGCCATGTAGAGCCTTTACATTAGATTTTGACAGGATGTAACGATTGTGGCTAAAATGTCTCCCATTATCTAGTTCTGCACTTGATAGCATTAGTTTTGGATGATTTTCCACCTTCTCATTTAGGTTGTTGTGGGATAAAGCATCTACATACTATTGCATTTCCTAGGAATATATTTGTTGGAAAATAAGGATTTTGTTGTGACAAAATGTATTTGTGAATATATATTTCTTGAAATATGTTTTTCATAAATGCAAAAGAAAACCACAGGAATTAAAAGGTGTATAAATTATAATGTCAATCAATGATATTATAAAGTAACTGGGTTCCTACATTTCTTAATACAATGTAATTATATAATGCTCTCAAGAAATGATTTATTTAATATCATTATATAATGTCTTGAGAAAAAGCCTTATTTAGATGATGTTAAATGTGTCATACATTATGTTTGAGAAAAAATGATACTTGCTCTTGTTTGGATGAAGGTATGAAGCAATTGACTCTAGCAAAAACTACTTTACTAAATCAAGACTATTATTGGAGCAAACTATGGTTCTACCAAGAACTTATAACATAATGCTCTCAGCTTGCTCATAATGTTCTTGGCCTACTTTCGCTCTCGGCCTACTCATAATGTTCTCGACCTACTTTCACTCTCAGCCTACTCTTAATGCTCTTGGCCTGCTTTCACTCTCGACCTGCTCATAATGCTCTCGGCTTGCTTTCACTCTCGGCCTGCTCTCACTTTTGACCCACTTATAAGGTAGCCTAGTTTGTATCACTAAATGAAACTCACCGTTTCATTTAGGCAACTTCTTTCTTAAGTTGCTCGCACGCGATGCCCTAAGATGAACGAAAGCTGATTGAAAGGAGAGAGAGATGGAGAAACAGCGCCGCTAGTGATAAAGTCCTCAATAGGAGGATTTTTGAGAAAACTGGTGTTAGAACGGTCAAATTTGTGATTAAGAATAAAGATGTGAAGCTGATTTGAAGGGTGATTTGATGTTCTAATAGGAAGAAGGCTACATTTTGAGGTTTGAATGTTCAAAACCCTAGCTTTACTTTTTCTATTTAAGAAGAGCTAATCAATGTTGAAGGGTTTGATACTGACGAACATCTAAAGTTTCCTTTGATTGAAGAATCACTTAATGAGCTCATCTATTTAATCTTTCAACCTCATTCACTTTCAGTGAAATACAAGACCACGGTGGTATTGTGATTAAATAGTTTATCATTCGAATTTATTATTAATTATATCTTGTATGACTTTGTTTCTGTGCTATTTTCATTAAAAACATATATTGCACATAAACATTGGAAGGAATCTGAAACCCTAATTTGTTGTAATTTAGGGATTTTGTGATAGGAGCTTTGAGTCATTATATTCCTACCATAATAGCTCCTTTAGTTTACAATATCCCACAAACCTTCATATTATTTAGGATTTGTATTTGAGTTGTGATCTTTTGATCATATTCTGTAATTGTGCTTAAGAATTCCTTGAGAGGGAATTGCTTGGATTAGGGAGAACATTTTCTCCTAATCTAGTTTGAGTAAAGGAGACTTCAATAGGTTGGATTAAAGGAGAAGAGGGTGGACGTAGGACTCAAGGATTGGGTGCCCAACCACCATGGTAAATCTAGTGTTCGTTTCCTTGCTGTCTATTGACTTCAATATCTCTTGCTATTTGCTGGTGATTATTCTATCACTTATTTGATACTACCCAACTAGTTTATTTGCTATATAGTTATGAAATAATTGAAGATAACTTGTTGTTCCATCTAGAACTAACGTCTCATTTGTTTGAAATTTACTTATTCAATACTAGTTTTATTTGTGTGACTTGTTTACATACTTAGACTAATATTATATAAAAAATAATAGGGATTAATTCTTGACTCAAACAATTCAAGCCCCCTTCTTGTTAAGCCATAAAACCCAACAATATTGTATTTCAAAATCATAACCAACTAGCTTTGCCAACCATTTTTGTTTGGTAGGGTTGAAATCCTTTGATTCTTGAGATATTGTAAACTCTTTTTGTTAGTTTGCATAATGAAATGGCTTCCTAGGAGATAGTGCCTCACATTTTGCACAGCTAATACTAAAGCTATTAACTCCCGTTCATAGGCTAAAAGTTAAAGATGTCTTCCATGTAATTTTTAATTCACAAATGCCATAGATTTTTTCTCTTGATTAAGCATTGCCCCTCCCTTTTCACTAGAAGCATCACGTTGCACAATAAAGGGTAATGAAATGTTTGGCAGCGTAAGTGTAGAAGGCTTACTCATTTACTCTTTAAGTTGAGAGAATGCCAACTCTGATTGCTTTGTTCAACAAAAAAATTATCTCGATTAAGCATATCCGTAAGAGGTGCAATCACTCTTCCAAAATTACTAAAGATTAATTGATAATACCTAGCTAGTACAAGGAAGCCTTAAAGTTGCTTAATGGTTCTCGGTTTTAGACAAAGGAGAATGGTTGCTATCTTGTCATGGTCCACTCCTACTCCTTCTTCGGTGATAATGATGTGGACAGTACAAGGAAGCCTTAAAGTTGCTTAATGGTTCTCGGTTTTGGACAAAGGAGAATGGTTGCTATCTTGTCATGGTCCACTCCTACTCCTTTTTCGGTGATAATGATGTGGACACAGGCCAAGGTAACGAGAAAGCCTAAGTTTTGTTGATTCCTTTGACAAGAAATTGGAGCTACAATGTAACTCATTGGATCCAGCCCAAACCGAAGAATTCTGACTTATTTAGAGTTTCCATACCTGTCAAGATTCATACTATTTTAAAATGCCCAATTTGTTGGGATCCTATCTTAGTTTGGTTAGTTTGATTTTTCTTAATTTTAAGGATTTAAATTCTACCAAACTTAGGTTTTATAAATTCTAGATCCTTCTACCATTAGATTTAGTTGTCTATTTAAAAAGAGTGTTATTTCTGTTGTAAGCAGAACTATGGAGATTGGAAAAGTTATTGAATTTCGTTTTCCTAAAGCTTTGCCCTTTAAATTTCATGCTATTACTTTCCAACCTTTTATACTCTAGATATCTTAATTCGTGCACTTAAATTACTGTCTTTTACCTTTTAGTCGTTTATTTTTCCAGTCTTTATCTTTCCAGCCTTTATATATCCGAATCTTCCTATTATTATTCCATTCCAATCTCTCCATAATCCAAAGCTCACTTTGTTGCCCATCACAATCCATATCAAGTGGTATCTAGAGCCAAGGTTTTGGTGAATGAGTTGTTCTAACAAATTTGTTCATCTCATCAATTTGTTATTTGATAGCATCACCATGTTTCAAGAAGGAGATGGTTATTCTCGTTCATCCTCACCCACTCCACCATGGCTACCTGCCCATATGGTGCAGAAGAGTGAAATCTAAAAGATGAGGGCTAAATTCCAAGAGCTCAAACTCTTAATTCAGTAATGCTTACCACCTCAAACAACTCAAACACCTCATTCTACTCCACCACCACCACAAACAACGCACCCGCCTTTCCAAACAACTTTACCACCACCCCAAGTATCTATATTATAGATATAAATGTCCATTCCTTAACCACTACTCACCCAACCATTAACCTAACCTTTTTTACCGAGAAGACCAACACAACATGCCCCTCATTACCAACAATATAGACCATATCAGCCTCAAAGTTTACAACCACCCTATGTACCCCCAACATATCAACCACTATAACCTTATGTTGATGCTGAATTTGATGTTGGTTCCAATGATGAAGATACTAGGAGAAGAAGAAGAGGGAGGCCAGAGGAAGATGATCGAAGCCTTCATATAGACTTTTCTGAATTTGATGGCAGTTTGAACTTAGATGATTTTCTTGATTGGGTTTGTGCTATGGAGAGAATCTTTGAATACAAAGACTACAGTGAGGAGAAAAAAATGCAAGGTAGCTATTATCAAACTCAAGGATTATGCTTCTCTATGATGGGACAATACAAGAAAGCTCAAGGAAAAAGATGGGCGAAGTAAAGTCAGAACCTGGGAGAAGCTCAAGAGTCTCTTGACTAGGCGATTTCTTCCTAGAGAATATAAACAAAAGCTCTATCACAAGTTGCACACTTTCAAGCAATAAAAAAGAAGTGTTGGTGAATGCATCAAAGAATTTGAGAAGCTAATGATCCAATGTGATGTTCCTAAATCAATAGAGCAATCCATTGCCCGATTTCTTGGAGGCTTAAATCTAGATATTGCCTAGATGGTCGATTTGCAACCTTATTGCTCTCTTGAAGATGTGTACAAGCTGGTTGTTAAGGTTGAAAAGCAAAAAGTTGACTCAAGGCCAAGTATTTCAGCAAAGGAGATTATGTTTAGAAGGCTGCCTCAAACAACACTAGATATAGCTCTTCCAGTCAAGCTCCTAAGGAAATAGACAAGCCTAGAAACATGGAGGTCAAACATAGTGAGAGTTCTCAGGCCACTACTTCCAAAAGTGAACGGTCCCAAGTCAGATGTTATAAGTGCCAAGGAGTTGGCCACCTTCAAGCTAATTGCCCTAATCAAAGGGTAATGACGATGAAAGAATGGGAGGAAATTGGTGAAGTGTACCAATGGAGGAGCCATTGGAAGAAACAAAAGAGGAAGATTGCATAGCTGAGCTAAATTCTAGTGAGCTTTTGGTCATTCACCGTACTCTCTTTTCAAAGTTTGGTTCTCAAGATGAACAAAGAGAAAACATATTCCAAACGAGGTGTACCATTAGGGGCAAGGTATGTTCTATGATCATTGATGGTGGAAGTTGTACTAATGTGGCATCCATAACACTGGTCGAAAAGTTAGGAGACTGATGTGGGCACATGCCAAGGTAACGAGAAAGCCTAAGTTTAGTTGATTCCTATGCAAGAAATTGAGGCTACAATGTAATTCATTGGGTTTAAGCCCAAACAGAAGAATTCTGACTTATCTGGAGTTTCCATACCTGTCAAGATTCGTACTGTTTTAAAATCCCTAATTTGTTAGGATCCTATCTTAATTTGGTTAGTTTGATTTTCTTTAATTTTAGGGATCTGAATTCTACCATACTTAAGTTTTATGAATTCTAGATCCTTCTACCATTAGATTTAGTTGTCTACTTAAAGAGAGTGCTATTTCAGTTATAAGCAGAACTGTGGAGATTGGAAAAGTTATTGAATTTCATTTTCCTTAAGCTTTGCCCTTTAAATTTCATGCTCTTACTTTCCAGCCTTTTATATTCCAATTATCTTAATTCATGCACTTAAATTACTACCTTTTACCTTTCAATCGTTTATTTTTCTAGTCTTTACCTTTCCAACCTTTATATATCCGAATTTTCCTGTTATTATTCCGTTCCAATCTCTCCATAATCCAAAGCTCACTCTATTGCCCATCACGATCTGCATCATATAATATGTCCAAGGAATTTCATTTTGGACTTGGCAAATTCACATTTCAACTCCTTAAGCACTAGTTGGTGAGATTGGAGGGTTTCAAAAACCACCTTGCGATGATGCAAGTTTTCCTCCATGCTTTAACTATTAATCAAAATATCATTAAAAAAAATGGAGGTAAGGATGGAATACTGTATTGATTAATGCTTGAAAAGTGGATGGGGCATTGGTGACACTAAAGGGCATCACTAGAAATTCGTAATGCCCTTGGTGAGTTCTGAAAGCCATTTTATATACATCTTCGAGAGACATTCTGACTTAATAGTATATTGAATGAAGATCCAATTTTGAGAAGACCTTGGCCTTATATAATTCATCCAATAGCTAATCAATGGTAGGCATGGGAAAATAATCCTTAATGGCATGACTATTTAAGGCCATGTCGTTGGCATATAAGTGCCAGGAACCATATTTCTTTTTCACCAGCAAGATTGAACAAGAGAACAAACTAGTACTTGGTTGTATCATTCTAGTTTGCAACAATTCCTCCACCATTTTCTCAATTGCAGCTTTCTAGAAGTGGGGATAACGATAAGACTAGACAGCTACTGACTTTCAAGGATCCTTAGCAATATATGATGATAGTGACTTCTAACTGGTTGTAGACCACTCGGCTTGGCAAATAATTTTTGAAATCTTTGAATCAATTCTTGTATGGTTGGGGTTACTAGAGTAAAGATGTACTGAATTCTAAGTTGTTAGATTTGAAAATGTCTACAAAAGTCAATGGATGCGATATGCTAACAAAGTTGCTACAAGGGACAAACTTGAATTTGCTGGTCATTTGTTGGAATTTGTATGACATATAGTCGTAGGGTAGGTAGCAACTTTCTTATGATATTGTGATATTGAACTAATTTGACTTTAGTGGGGAGATTATTAGGAATTAAACTTAGTTATAATAGTAAACCATTGTTTGGAAGCAAGGACAAATATGTAAATAAATAAAGAGTTTATGGGTAATTTTTAGCCTTTTTTGGTTTTTGGTGTGGTAGTTTAAAAAAAGAAAAAAAGACTAAGGGAAAATGGAAATGAGGTTTCGTATGTGCATTGGAAGTGCTGTTACTTTATTCTTTGTCATTTTATGAAAAAGAAGTTGCTATATGAAGGTTGAGAAATTGACCGAAACCTCATAAATTTCTGTATCTTCCTTATTTTTCTTTATCTTATGCTTTATTTGTAGTATTTTCAGTTGCTTATGAACTTACTGTTTTTCGATCCTATCATTGCGTAGATGGAAGCATTTTATTTTTCAAAATGTGAGGCTCGATATCACATTGGTTTTTCCGTTTGATTTGAACGGAACAAGCTAAATTATCTGGATGGTTGCCAAATATTTGTTTTGAATGAAATACAACTGAAACTGAACTAGTCTATCTTTCTAGACCGGAATTTTACATAGGCACCTTACACGCTGTCTTGGTCCTTTACGTTCCTTTACGTTCCGGAATCATTGCTCATCCACTGATTTCTCTGCATGATCTAGAAATAGCGTTCGAATTAAGGTTACGTTGAGGGGGATTTTGAAGATGATCATCAGAATTTAGTACTTGGTTTGCGAAAGCAAGAAATAATTTACCTTAACGGACTATTTCAATTGAGTATGACAAACAACCGCTGACAATCAAATTGTTTGCAAAAGATGGTGGCAGATAGTTGACGTTTAAATTGCAAAAATTAAGACTAATCTAAATCGTGTCGTACATGATAATTACATCCCATTTGGATTCACCTCTCCTCGATGGTGTTAGGAGGCTCTAGAATTTATTCCAATTAATTTTCCTGTTCCTTCTCTTTTTTAGTTCAAAATCTTGGCCCTACCGCCATTTCAATGATCCAAAAATGTTTTGACTATCTAGTTTTGTTTCAAGGATTTGTTACCCTGTGTTGTATTTGTCCCATATTACTAAGGTATAGGTTTGTGAAGCTATTTTTAAAATAATGAACATCATCAAACTCTTTAATTAATTTTAAGATTAGATAATACTAAATCCTAAGTCTACCCTAAAGCCATGATAGTTCAATAATTGGTCATCATGATGAAAGGACATGTCATGGTACGTAGTATTTGCTCCACATTCATGACTTTGTCAAGCTATTTATAAGATAATAAGTATTACCAAATCCTAAATCAACTCATTCTTTCCATTATGTTTAATTAGATTCAATTTTGTAGGTTTTCCTTATATAACAATTTATGATTATTCCATACGATAAATGAGAATTATTAGACATTAATAAAACCCCAAAAATTTAAAGAATATCCATTATATTGCGAAGCAAGTGGGTTCATAAATAATGGAATATAAGAATTATTTTCATAAAGAATATGAAAGTAGAAAACTATGGCTACTCGTAGTGTAGAAGCATGTACAAAGTCAAGTACTTCAGGTTATTGAACCAAATTCTTTCTATTTAATTCAATGTTTGCTCAAACAATAGAAAACTTCATGAAATTGGAGTATATCATACGTCAATGTTTGCCTATAATTATTCCATACGATAAATGAGAATTATTAGACATTAATAAAAACCCCAAAAATTTAAAGAATATCCATTATATTGCGAAGCAAGTGGGTTCATAAATAATGGAATATAAGAATTATTTTCATAAAGAATATGAAAGTAGAAAACTATGGCTACTCGTAGTGTAGAGGCATGTACAAAGTCAAGTACTTCAGGTTATTGAACCAAATTCTTTCTATTTAATTCAATGTTTGCTCAAACAATAGAAAACTTCATGAAATTGGAATATGTCATATGTCAATGTTTGCCTATGATTATTCCATACGATAAATGAGAATTATTAGACATTAATAAAACCCCAAAAATTTAAAGAATATCCATTATATTGCGAAGCAAGTGGGTTCATAAATAATGGAATATAAGAATTATTTTCATAAAGAATATGAAAGTAGAAAACTATGACTACTCGTAGTGTAGAGGCATGTACAAAGTCAAGTACTTCAGGTTATTGAACCAAATTCTTTCTATTTAATTCAATGTTTACTCAAACAATAAAGAACTTCATGAAATTGAAGTATGTCATATGTCAATGTTTGCCTATGATTTCTTTACATACATTTTTGTGTCATGTGCATTGTGAGGGGAATGTGGTAGCAGATTGTCTCGTTAATTATGGTTATGCCATCCTGACTCATTGCCTCATCCGTGCTTAAATGTCTATGTAAAATATCAACTAGACTTAGGTAATTATAGACCATCATAAAGTTTAACGAATGTACTACCTAATGTATTGTATCTACTTTTAATTATTTGTGACAGTTTAATATATAAGTAATTTATTTTTCTCTATTGGTTAGAACTATATTTTATCCGTTGTACTTATCCAAGATATAGTTATTACACCCAATTTGGATGATATTAATAAAATTTGTTAGGGTACCATCTTATTATCCTTTAAAAATAATAATAATAATAATAATAAGAATGAAAACGGCAATCGTGTTCAAGAAATGTCCAGTCAGATAGTTTACGCGTCGGGACTCGGAGGATGCTTGGTGGGTGACGCGCACGATGAAGTAAAGCATATAAACAGAGAGCCTCTCTTTCGGCCGTGACATTCGAAGGATCCAGACCTCTTTGGAGCTGCCCCATTTTCTAAAAAAGATCCAGAGTCTTGTTGTCAGAGGATTCTATTGAGGGTACAATTTCTGGGCTTCTTGTCAGAGGATTCTATTGGGGGTACAATTTCTGTATATGTGAGGCTATCTACGTGAAAAATCTGAAGTACGTGCTTGGGAGGTTCGTAGATTTGGAAATTTGGTTGACTTTCTTCTTGTTCTTGTTCTTGTTCTTGTTCTTGTTTTTTCTTTTTCTGTTTCGTTTTGGTTTGGATTAATTGGTGTCAGAATTTTGTTTTCTTGGAGGGATCTTCTTATCGAGTCCCTTCTTATTGGTATTTGTGTGACAATATTATTCCTTTTGTGAGTTTTCCTTTTCTCAGCGAGTCTCACTTTCTGGGTTTGGATTATTTTTGTTCACTTCCATCTTATTGTTAGTAATCCGATTTCTTTTCCGTTTATTCTTAGTCGGGAATGGTGGAGACTATTAAAAACATCGCAAGTATATGGTTGGTAAGCCAAACATTTTGTCGTCGATCCGAAGTTTGCCTCTTCTTAAGAGTTTCAATCCTAGAAACCCTATGAGCGTACAATTTTGTCTAAACTAATTCAAGGTGATAAAATACGGCAGACGTTATTCAAGAAATACTAATTTTATGGGTTGCGGAAAGGAAGCTGTCATTTAATTGTCCAAACTTAATTGAAGTAATACCTAAAACTACAATGCTTATAAGACTGGGATATGTGATGCAATAGGTTTAACAGTACAACTAGATTTGAAACAGGATTTCCTTCCTTTTCTTAGAAACTTAAAAAGTCCAACAAATATAGAATGCAATAGGCTATGGTATTATTTTCTCCTCAGAATGTTAGGAGTTTTATACCTGTTCTTTTATTTTATTTTTTTCAGTTATGTAATGCAGAGTGGAGGGGGAATGAAAATGGAATTGCCTGGGTCTGTTCTGTTTGAAATTTTTGCACAAAGCAAAGTTTAGTGGAATACAAAAGTTGGTTTGAAATTTTTGGTGAAGGCAAATTTTGTTGGTGGTATTCGGTTGGATGTCTGTTTTCTTGGTAGGAAAGTTGATTTATTTGGTAAAATTTGTGAGCTTCCGAGGTCTGCATTGTGAAAAAGGTAAAAAATTAACTGATTTTGTGTGTTGACATTGAAAAAATTGCTATATGATGTCCACAAGAGAAATAAAGTCAGTTTGTTAAGTTTTGAGAAGCGGTTCCAGAAAGCTGATAAATATTTTACGGAATAGAATAAAAGAATAAAATATGAAAATATAAGAAGCTACCGCCTCATTGTGGCTGCTGCATCTGTGGTGGTGGTGGTTTGGTGGAGAACTAGATGGCCTTGGCGAGACCTCGGTGATCATCCAAACCCATTCCAGCTGTCATGTCTCTAGTTTCTAATTTTTAATATGAAATAAAGAATTCTCATACTCAAAAAAATTAAGCCTCGTAATGGAGCTTATAGAAATTCAATTGTGAAAAATGTCTTCTTCTTTTTTCCATAGAATAAATTTGTAACTTTTTTGTTGGAATAATCTTTTAGGAGGGAGAAATTCATCTGAAATTGCTTGTGGTTAACTAATTTTAGGAAGAACTTCAATGTTTAAATAGTCTGTCTCTTAATCTTTCAAATGAAATTTCTCTCTTATTAGGGGATGCGGCAGGATGGGTTTATTTATTGGGAAGTGGAAGCTGCTTAAACCCGATTATGAGTAGTTATGAATTGGAAGAAGAGGTACTCAAGGAAATGTTATGGAAAGGATGGTGTTATTGCTCTCGGTAGTGTTGTCCAGAGGTTGTGGTATTGGGCTGGTGATTGTAGGATGGTTGTGGTGTTGACGGTAGATAGTGATGCATGCTGCTTGTGGAATGACGGTATGCTGGCCATGAGGTGATATTGTCGGCAGTAAGAAAACAATGGCAGCAAAATTAGGACTTACTTTACAAAACAGATACGTACAGGAGGTTATTACTAATGTATTTAGAAACAGCTTAAATCAGGGAAACAATTACGAGGCAATTCCAAGCCTGTTCCATGGGTTTTCCACTGTGCTTATCTTTGTGTCTGTATACTGGTAACTTGTGCTTAATTTTAATCGCCTTGCAAGAATACTTGGAGCATTTGTGTGCACAAAACTTTGTGTTCTCAGAGAAATTTTATGTATGACATATTCTCTGTGCCCTAGATCCTTGGGGACTGAATTGTAGGCTTTCGTGTTACTAAGATAATTTTTATTGCATGATATGGTGAACAATTTTCTGATTGAGCATGTTCCATAATATCTGAAACCAGCTTAAGACAAACTGCTTGTCTAGTTGACTGTTTAATTGATGAACTCGTTTGGTTTATGATGGAAGCAGTGCTCGTTGTTGTATCTTACATCTAGACAGCTTGTAAGTCTAATGTGCTTATATCTGTTTGAAACTTCACAACAAGTTGTAGCATTGAATCTTTCTTTTTCTATTTGCTTTTCCTTACTTGTTTGCTGGCTTTGTTTCAAGGAACCTGAGATCAAGTGAAAAAGTTATTATATTTCTTACTCTTGGAAAAGATGTCAGAGATGGAAGAAAAGTCTCAACCCATTGTTGGGGAAGGAGAAAAGATCAAAAGGGATGAAATCCATGCCAAAGTCAAGACCAAGAATATAGAACCCAATGATACCAAGGAAGAGAAGATGGCAGGAAAGCTTGAATTGAAGACCAAAATAGTTGCGAAAGAAAAGCCAAAGTATAAGGAAGATCGAAAGGAGAAATATGAAGAGGGAGATGGGGAGAAATCTAAGAAAAAGGAGAAAGGGACGAAGCATAAAGAGTCAAAGGAGAAGACGAAAGAGAAAAAGAACAAGGATGAAGACGAAGAGCAGAAACAGAAAGAAAAGGATGGTGAAAAGAAGAAAAAGAAGAAGGAAAAAGAGTGTGAAGCCGATACAGATGATGAAGCTGGAGATAATGTGAAAGAAAAAAAAACAAAGCCCAAAAAGGATAAGAAAGACAAGAAAAATGATGGGGATTCAAGGGATAAAGAAGAGATCACTGAAGGGGGAAAAGAAGATAAAAGGAAGAAGGATAAAAAAGACATGAACCTGGAGGAGGAAGAAGAGACAGGAAAAAGCAAAGAAAAGAGGTCGACTGTTGAGGAAGAGGATAAAGATGGGAAACTGGTAGATGAGAAGCATGAGAAGAAATTAGGGAAGGAGAAGAAGCATAAAGATGGGAAAGCCAACGAGAAAGGTCAGATGAAAGAGGGGGAAACTGAGAAGAATGAGAAAGAAAAGAGAGTGATATATAATGAGGACAGCGAGAAAAAGAAAGTCGGGGAAAAAGAAGATGACAATATGGAGAAACAAGAGGAGGTGGAAAAGAAGAAAGAGAAGGAAAAGGCAGGCGAGGGAAAAGATGAAGATGACGAGAAAGAAGCAAAAAAGAAGAAGAAAGAAAAGAACGGGAAAGAGAGGAAACACTTGGATGCCGAAGATGGTGGAAAGAGTAAGCCGGAAGTTGTACTGAGGGAAATTGAAATCGGAGAAAGTGTTCGAGAATACGAGGGGGAAGAAGGCAGAGAGAAGAAAAAAGAAAAGCAGAAATGTGAAAAGAAAAGAAAACTTGATGAGAAGGACAAAGGTAAGGATATGGAGAAGCTAAAGCAGAAGTTAGAAAAGGTTAACAGCAAAATTGAAGCCCTTTTGGAGAAGAAGGCAGATATACTGAGGCAGATAAGAGAAGCCGAAGATACCGAACATGAGAGCCATGCTGCTGATAAGAAGGCCGCAGATGTTGCCGAGGTTGTTGCCTCTGCAGTGTAGCACCGTCTAAAGTAATGCGGGGTGCTTATGACTTTACGACATTATATCCAAGTGCAGCGTATGTCGAGAGCATGAATCTTTAAGTTTTCACGCGAATAAAATACCTTTTTACCTCAATGCAAATTAAGACATCCTGAAGTATGATTTTTTTTCCCCCTTAAATAAAGTAAAAACAGATCGGTTTATGCATTCCCTTGATGCAACACCGAGTATCTGGTAGTTAAAGTTCGTTAACATATATGATTATGTGGCATGGGACCCTCGACACCAGTAAATACCTGCTGGTGTGATTATCTGGAGACATGCATTTTACAGTGGGAACAAAACTTCGTTTTTAAGAATTGAGAATAACCTTGATAGATGCTTAAGAATGAAAACATGTAAATAATATAAACAAATAGAGAATTGATCCCAGCTAGAACAGCTGAATATGAAGAAAGACAATTAGGTATGGATGGGCAAAGCACTCATCTTTCTAGTATGAACAAACCAACTAGGAGCAAATTTGATATCTCCTTTTAATGGACAAATTTCCTCCCCCAAACGAAGGATGTGCCAGAGGAGCAAGATCTCGCAAACGCCAACACCAAATCAAGAAGTTTTAGGGATACAATGGACTAGTAGGCAGCAACCCAATGATTTGATCAACTAGTTGATAAATGTAAGAAATAAGAAAACATTATGAATAAGATTATAATAAGAAATAACTACTATTCTTCAATTCATAGCAAAGATCATAAGGTGAAATTTGATCTTTTGGCTAGGATTGTATTTTTTATTCTCTCTATATATACATTGGCTTCAATGAGATGACCATGAGAGAAAACTTATGAAAAACCCTTAGATCTTCCTTTTCCTTATGGTAGTATCTATAAAGCTAGATGATAAGACTTGGCCTTTTCTTTATATGCTAATCTCATAGGTCTAACCCATCATAGTCTTATGTTAAGATTGGTCGAACAATTATGTTAAAGGGTATGGTTGTTATTATAATCAGGGGTCTTTATGTAATTGTTAAACCAGGAAATAACTTCTAAATGTAGTAGGTTTTTCTAATAGGTTAGGATTCTTATCCTTATGTGGAAATAGGTTTTCCTAGTAGTATTCGACTAGGATTCCTTTAAGGTTTCTCTATAAATAAAAGAAGCATAGAGAAACTTAATAGTTAAGTTGAGAGAGTTCCCATTGGTTCCTAATTGTTGGGAGGGCCCCTATTGTGGATTCTAGTTGATGAGAGAATCCATAAGATACCTATTTGAGAAGAGGGAATGTATGAGAAAATCTAATGAGAAGAGACTATAAGGGATGTAGGACATTATGATATTCTAAACTTCTTAAATTTGTTGTGTTTGGGTATGTGTGTTCTTATATTTATTTGTTCAATCTTTATGTAAATGATGCAACTTGTTTGAATTTCCTCAACAAGTGGTATTAGAGCCAAGGTTTGGATCCTAACAAGTGGTATGGGAAACAAGCTTGGATTCTAATAAGTGGTGCAGTGAGTGTGGAGCGTGGAAGATCAGGACCATTTATGATAGATTGAATATGGTGAACACAATTGAAGAAGAAAATTAATGTGTTTGGAGGTGAGATTTTCTCCTTTCCTAAATCTAGTTTGATTTTAGATGATATTAATGTAGATCAACCGGAATATGTTGTTGAAGTTGTGGATTGAGGTCTACAAAGTACCACTTAAATTGCCTAGTCATCCATTCGTTTATGATGCTATGGATAGAGCTTTGATGATTACTTATGATGATCGATCAGGGACCAAATTTTTAAGTTAGGTCAAGAATATCCTTGACACCATCAATGAGAAACTCTTTAAAGCCAAGTATGTCACCTAAGTCTTTTGTGACCCTAAGGAAGGCTGATGGCTTGGCCGCTTCAATCTTTTCCATTAAGTTGTAGAATAGGCCCTTACCGTGAAGTCTTTCATAGCTTGTTGCTTACCCACAAAGGTCAACAAGATTTTTGTCAAAGCTTTACTATGTTGGCCCTACCTTCATTGCTTACACCAGTTAATTCCACAATGGCTAACTTTTGTTCCATTAGCCTTCTAACTAGTTAGGCCCTAACCTAACCCCACATTCTCAAGCCCAATGCACCAATAATGGGCCTCTTCCATCCCTTCAAGCCTAGGCCTAGCTCGTTAAAAAATGGCAATCATGGGCCTTATTGCAACATGACCTACTATTATCTCTACAAATGTCTAGGCCATCATGTTGCCACCTATTAGGAGAAATTTAATATGACCTTTAACCCACCAACCAACCTAGCCCACCAACAATGCCCTTCCAATCCTTCTCCTTTCCAAGCCCATTATGCCCTACCTTTTTCCTAGGCCCATTATCCATACTCTTCCACCTAAGCCTACCACGCACCCTTGGCCTAATATGCCTAAACTGCCTTCACTTGTTTCCCTCTACAACCCACACCTACCATTACCTTCATCCTTAGCCTTACTTCTTGGCATCCTAAGTCTCATGCCTCCTATCACATCACTAACTCTTTTGCTACCTCGTTAGGAGTCATCCCTTATATAGGCTCTCAATAGCTTATTGTGAGTAATGGTGTTTCCCTTCCAATCACTCACATAGGTGCTTTGCACATTCTTTTGTTTTAGCTTTTTAATGTTTTACTTGTTCCTTCAATTACTAAAAATTTATTATTTGTCTCTAAATTTTCTTTTAGCAACAATTGTTTCCTTTTTTTTTTTTTTTTTTGGCCTCTCACTTTTAGGCCATCTCTCACTACATAGGGCAAATTATCCTCTATAACAACCTTGATCATGGACTTTATAAGGTCTCTTCACTTGGCTCTTTGCCCTTACCTCGAGATCTCACTCCTATATCTTCCAACCCTTTGCTTTTGTGGCATCATGGGCTAAGACATCCTTTGTCTTTTGCCCTTATCTATCTTTTGAAGTCTATTAGCACTAGTTTTTTTGTTGTTATTAGTTCCTTTTTATATGGCATGTGCCCTTAGTAAGAGTCACCACCAACCCTATCTCTTTACTACATCTAGGTCCTCCACTTCACTTTGGTTAGTCCATTTTGATGTATAAGTTCCCTACTTTATTGATTCCACAAACAAAAATAAATGCTATGTTTGTTTTATTGATAATTTCTCTTAATTCTCATGGCTCTAGCACTTTTTTTCTCGTGTATATTTTTTGGATATTTTTACTATTTTTCATAAATTTGTAGAAACATAGCTTTAGTGCAAGTTATAGACTATTCAATGTGTTTGTGTTCCAAAATTTTTATTTTTAGAATTTCAATTCCATCTTTAATAGCATGGGATTCACCAACGACTCTTTTACACCTAATTCCTAATTCTAGAATGACATTGTTCAAACATCACCACATCATTGAAATTGGCCTCATTCTCCTTACTCAAGCTTCTATTCTAGCCAATTTTTGGGACTTTGCTTTTGAGATTGTTATTTCTTTTTTATCAATTATCTGTCGACTCTAGCTCTTGACAACTTTTCTCCTTAGCAAGTTTTGTTTGAACAACCTTTGGATGTCTCTTACTTATAAGTTTTTGGTTATGTAGTGTTTCTTTACCTTCAGCCATATGCTCCACATTAATTGGTGCCATACTCCCGCTTATGTGTCTTATTGGGCTACCTTCCAAGCAACTGTGGCTATTTGTGCCACTACTTAACAATTGGTGCTTTTGTACCTTTGCTAGTATGATTTTCTGATGTGGATGCATTGAAGACCCAATATTACGAATTCCAACATCAAAGAATTGAGAGTCCACAACATAATCCAATGGGTCCAAAAAGGCCAAGGTTGAAGAGCATCCCAAGAATATTTCGTAGCATCTCTACAGTCTTTAATATAGAGGGTTTCCTTAATAGTAATTGAGTCCTTATTTCCTTTTGTTTTGTTTTCCTTAATTTTCTGGTTTTCTAATTTATCTGGGGTTTCCATACTTGTCAAATCTTTGATTTGTCTAAGATTCCCTTATTTGTCAAAATATAGATTTGTTGAGACTTCCGTAATTTTAAGGATTCTTGATTTATCAAGATCCTTCTAGAATTAGGTTTTAAGGATTCTTGATTTACCAAGATCCTTCTAGGATTATGTTTAATTGCCTATTTAAAGGGAGCATAGTTTCAATTGTAAGCAAATAAGACTTGTTTTTCAAATAATAGAAACCCTTAAGTTATGTGATTCAACTTTTGCATCCTTTATCCAATTCTTGCCAAGGATTGGTGGTGGAGCACCTCATTGACTGGTGGCGTTGCCTTTATGTCTTGGAACTTATTGACATCTATCTTTTGTTTTTGTTCTTCATATTTTCATTTTTATCCCTTTCTCCCTACCTAAACACTTACTTTTATCACATAAAACCCCAAAAACACCACATAAAAAATGATTTTTTTATCTTGAGCTCACTTAAGCCCGCCACAAGAATCCGTATCATTTTCCATGAGGCAATCTTTCCTTACCACACTACTTCTTTATCCTCCTAACTAACACCTGAACCCACTTTGATACCATCTCTTATACCATATACCATTCCCTTAACCTCCTAACTATTGCCTAGCATTTCCACCATTACACTACTTAACCTTAATCCTACATCTCCCATCATATCACAACCTACCCTAGATCCCTCATCGCCCATTTTTGACACGTCCACTCACCTAATGACCTATCTCCAAGATGACACAATCACTAGCACACCATGATTAAGGACCATACTTTTACTCTAACCACTACCATTCATCCTTATCTTGAACCAACTTGTTATGCCCAGGTCATTTGAGATCCTTGATGGAGAGAAATTATGGCCACTAAGTACATTCACTATTCTCTAATAACACTTAGCCCTTTATTTCTCTACTTGTTACTACTTGACCCATTAGATGTAAATGGATCTACAAGGTCGAACCCTATATGGTTCATTCAAATGCTAGAAAGCTCACCTCATCACGAAAGTCTTTCGTCAATAGAAAGGTGTTGACTTCATGGAGACTTTTAGTCTTATTGCCAAGCTTATCATAGTTTGCAATGTTCTCTTGCTTGCCTATTTCATGGTTGGTCAATTCACCAACTTGATGTCTCTAATGCCTTTCTACATGGAAACCTATCCAAAGTGGTTTACATGGTGCAATCTTAAGGTTTTGTGGATCTGCCTCATGCTTCCCATGTGTGTCATCTTTATCACTCCCTTTATGGTTTGAAACAAGCACCTCAATCCTAGTACCAATGCCTCAACACTCTCCTAACATCCATTTAGTTCATCATCTTTACAAAAGACATGTTAGAGCAGTCAAAGGTTCCCATTGCTTCAGCTTATAGAGGCATGTTAAAGCAATCAAAGATTCCCTAACTCCTTAAAGTGTGTATAGCTCACACATTTGAATGTCATCCGTAGTGATCCATGAGTGACCCATTACTTAAATTTGACCCATGGTCAACTAGACTCCATATTTGTCACTGTTGTAAAAACCTAGTAGCAATTGATCAAAAACCGCTGCTAAATACGCATATAATTTGTTGCAATTACTAGTTTTCCTTATTTGTTTCTTATGTAATTTCTATATAAAAAGGGTTTTGCACAAAATAGAAATCATTGGGTATTTTTTAATCAACAGAATCAAAGAATTTTTATTTTCATTGTTTTCCTCTTCTAATTTTTCAATGAAAACCTACAGTTCTGATGATCCTCTCTTTCTCTTTTTTGTTCATAGTTCACATTCAACTATTGAGAAAAATCATATGTCTCACTTCATTAAACCAACCTAGAGTCCATTAAGTTTTAGTCCACATCAATGAACCCATCAAAATTAGCTTAACATTCTCTCACTTAGGCTATATTAATGGGAATGACAATAATTGTAATAATAATAATTAGTTTTCAAAATTAGTTATTTGTGTGTGCATTTATATTGGTCTAAAGTCAATTATTAAAAGATAAGCCTATCACATAAAGTCTCAAACTTTCAATCATAGTGGTAATTTCATCTTTTAAGTAACACAAACCAACCATGGTCATGATAGTCTTTAATTATGCTAATATGGATTTAATATGTTAGTATGACAACCATATAACATTATGAAAATATGCTATATGTGTTGTCCAATTTGTTAGCCCAATTCTCTTTCCTTAAATGACAAATGGCCATTAGAGAATATACTTTATAGCTTTAATGGACTTGTATGTCTTGTCTTTTATAACTTGAGTTTTAATTTATGTATCTTAGCCTTTTGCTTAAGGTTTATAACTCCCCTAAGACTTAACATAATATATATGTAAATATTCAATGTGTCAACATATAAAGCATCCATGCACTAAATATGGTAGTTAATAAATAGGTAATATATATATATATATATATATATATATATATATATATTAACCATTTACCTTATGGTAAATCAATTCATTTGCAAACATAACTTTATAGTAAAGACAATAAAAGAGCTCCCACTAAACAATAACATCTCATAATGCTCCTTAACCCATACTAATAACATGTCTTTCAAAGTTTGCGTCTTTTTCTGTTTCCCCCCCTAGGTTGGGTGCTGTGATTCTCTTGCACCTTCGGATGCCATCTCCTAGTCTACCGTGAGAGAGCATGGCTCTGATACCAACTATCACGGACTTGGGGAATCTGTGCGGCACTTAGGTCTTAGCAATGAACTGAGTTAGCCTATTGTTCAAGATCACTCTCTCTATTTATCTACTTGAGAGAGCACAATGAGACAATTTGGTTAGACCCAAGATAACTCGTGGTACTTGTAAGGCTAAAAGCATAACCAACAAATCAAATAAGCCTCTTTATTGAATATCAGAGTCATTCAGGTTACAAGCAACTAAGCAACAATCCTCCTCAACAAAAGGTAGTTACGTTCTTATACTCAAACACAACGGAAATACATAAAAACAAACAACAACCAACAAACATGAGCACCACCCTAAATGGATGACCCAACAACAAGGAAACTAAGCAGGCTGGCCTCATCCTTGGCCACCCAGTCCATTGGCCCATATTGCCAGTCTAGAACATTCTCCCCCACCTAAATCAGCGACACCTTTGTTGCTACAAGGTAATTGGGCTAGACTCGCTAAACACGGTCCATCAATCCAAGAACCCAATCTAGATGCTCCACTCACATAGCACAGTCCATCAGCTCATATGAGGCCATTAAAGTCTGACTCGAACTTGGTTGGCTGGTCTTTGTCTTCATAAAACACTTCGATGCAACCCTTATCTTTGCACAACAATTCAATGAGACTCCCATTCTGTCCTAGATCATCTCTAATGCATTGGTTCATCCTATCTTTGTGTAACACTTTGATGAGACTTTTTGGGTGTCTAGTCCACCTTATCTCCACATAACACTTTGATGAGGTTTCTCATACCGTTAAAGATCTCTTTCAGAACACTCCTAATTTGGTAACACCCTCATCACCTCTAAGTAACTGTCAGTGAGCCCCTAAATTGCCAGAGATCATTTTTGAACGCCCACGTCGCCCACTTTTAAGTAGACCCTTCCACTTAATCAAGAATTGTCGTTACAAATGAATTCTCTTCTTCCGGAAGATACAACTAGCTAAAATTGCTTCTACATCCTTCTCAAAGGACATCAAGATTGTCAAAGGAGCCCTCTTAGACTTACTCTGTTCTGCATCCACCTTGTCCACATAAAAAGGTTTCAACATGCTCACATGGGAGACTAGGTGGATCTTGAGGTTCACTAGGAGATCCAATCGATAAGCCACCTTGCCAATTTTCCTAACAATCTCAAATAGTCCCTCATACTTGTGAGCCAACCCCTTATGAAGGAGATGATAAACTTTGTATTGGTGGGGAATAAACTTCACCAAGACTTGATCCCCAATGTTGTAGTTAGCTAGCCTTTTCCTCTTGTCAGCCCACTTCTTCATCCTTTTGGTGGCTTTATTCAAGTAATATTTAGCCACATCTGCATTCCTTTTCTAGGATTTAGCCATTTCATGAGCACTAGGACACTAACTTGATGGTCTAGATTCTAAAGTTGGAGGGGTTAATGGTTGCTGCCCTATCCCTAACTTGAATGGGCTCCTATTCGTAGATTCACTCCTCTATAAATTGTAGAAGAATTGGGCTACATCCATTAACTTCACACAATTTTTTTGGTTCTCGCTAACCAAATACTTTAAGTATAACTCCACATGGTTGTATACCCTCTCCGTCTGCTCGTCTATTTTAGGATGGAAGCTTGTAGAGAACTACAATTTTGAGCCCAATAGACCAAATAACTTTCTCTAAAGGTGGCCTATAAAACATGGATCTTGGTCACTAGTAATATTTCACGGTAGTCCCTAGTACTTCACCATATGCTTGAAGAAAAGCTAGGTTGTGACTTCCATTGGACATTCCACTAGAGCCGGTATGAAGGTACCATACTTGGAAAACCAATCCACCACCACAAGGATCGATCTGCACTCACCTTTGGTAATCTCATGATAAAACTCATGGAGATTCTCTCCCATGGGTAGCTTGGCATTTGTAGAGGCTCCAGCAATCCCCTAGGAGCTCTCCTCTCTAGCTTATCCTATTGACAAATAAGATAAGTCTTCACAAATAGCTCAATCTTGTCACACATGTTAGGCCAAAAGTACGAGGCTTTGACAAGAGCCCTCGTCCTTTGTTATCCAAGATGCCTGGCCCATTTTCTATCATGGCATTCCCTAATAAGTCTATGATGGAGATTCTCCCATTTAGGCACATACAAGTGCCTACCCGGTATAAAGCAATCCGTCTTCCCTCTAGAACTGCTTTGCCTTGCCCTCTATCATCAGCTGTTAGTTAATTGACCACAGAATCATGAGCCATTCCTTCCTTTATAAGCAGTAGCGTGTTTCCCATTGCTTCACCCATGACAACAAACTCAATTTTTTAACTAAGGGCGTTAGTAACCACATTGCCTCTCTCGGGCTTGTACTCCATCATGTAATCAAACTCAGCAAGGAAGTCCTACTGATAACTCTATTTTTATAGAGTTATTTTACCTATTTTAGGCAATAAATAACTTTAATAATTATGAGAAAACATTTGAACTCCTCTTTATTTACCTAAAGTTATCTTGTTTATATAGCACAAGGAGGCAAGGAGAAAAGGAATGAACATGGAGAACCTGATGCTTATTGTGTGGCAAAATCGTAATATCAAGATCAAGAGAGTCAAGATGGGCTTGGGCTTTGGATGATTGTTATTAGATTTTCTATTGTTGTTAGGTTTTCTAAATAAACAGAAAACTCAGTCATGTTAGGAATTTAAGTCTTAATTAATTTAGGAGTTTAAAATCCAATTGTTTTAGGTCTCTAAAACCTAGTTCTACTAGGATAGGAGATAGGTCTAAACCTAAACCCTATTTAAGAGAATAGAAGAGGCAAAAGAAGGGGGAGGAGGAAATTGAGCACAACTCAAGAAAGAGGCCAAGAATTCAAGGTTTTCTTGAAGAGAAGACAAAAAGGGTGACAGACTTCTTGTTCTTAGATTCAAGATGCCTTCTTTATTTCTTATTACTATTCTTCCTCATTATTTCTTTATGTTTTATTTTATTTTTGTTAGAGCTACGATGTAATCTAATTATGATGATATGAATCTTATGATTATTATGTTTTACAAGATATTTTGTTTATGTGAAGTTACATATTATTGTGTTTAATGCTTTTAAGTGATTAACTACCACTTGAATGATCTGATTTGCATGTTTGAGACCGACAGGAGATGATATGTAGTTGCTTCTTGTAATATGTAACCATAAATTAAATATGGATAGACATATACCATATTATTTGTGTGGCTTTCGGTGTAAACTAGGAATATTCACAGATCCTAATGCATTTGGTTTGTTTCAATTTATATATAGAGATATAGTGAATTAATGAACTAAGTAGGTTTGCTATATCTAGACATAGCATGGTAAATAAATTAGGAGATTCCGCCATCACATAGATATTATCTCTCTTGCAAGCATAAATAATCAATAGTAATACCTAGTAATTATGGTGAAATCGGACCCTCTAACATATTTCTTTTATTAAGTTTTCTTAAATTTAGTTGATTAATCTACCATCTATCAATTTGGTTTGCTAGATAAATTCTAAGAGTTGTTCACCGTTAGTAATTAGTTGACTTAGTAATCATCAATCTCTGTGGGACGATATATTTCTTATCATTATATTACTTGTTCAACATGTTCACTTCCATTTAGAATTTCACCAAACAAGTTTTTGGCGGGGACCATTCCTAGTTTAATTTAACACCTAGCTTGCTTTGGGGACAGCTTCTTCTGAGTTTGGAAAAAGCTCATCTTTATATTGTCTATTTGGATCAAGAACCATGAACCTAGTAGGTAATGATGCCACGTCCTCAAGCAATGGACTATAGTCATCCTCTCCTTCTCCTAGATTATATATTTCCATTCTACTTCATTCATCTTTTGGCTCTCAAATGCAATAAGGTGTCCCTTCTGCATGATTACACCTCCCATAGAAAAATCATAAGCATCAGAGTGTACCTCGAACCATTTAGAAAAGTTCGGTAATGATAACACCGGTTCCTTTGTCACAGCAACTTTCAAGTCTTTGAAGGCTTGTTGGCATGCTTCCATCCAATCCCATGTCTTAGTTTTCTTCAACAATTATGTCAAGAGTGTAGCTTTGGCCAAGAACCTTACAATGAAGAGTCAATAGTAATTGATCAAACCTAGAAACGATCTCAACTCTATGACCTTTGAAGAAGCTTCCTAGTCTTGGATTACCTTCACCTTAGCTTGATCCATCTTGAGAATTCCCTATTTGATTACATGTCCGAGGAAGTACACTTCTTCCTGATCGAAGGAACACTTCTCTTTCTTCATATATAGCTTGTTCTCACGCAACACCTTGAATAACACCTTTAAGTGTTCAATATGTTCTTCCAATGAGTTGTTGTACACCACAATTTCGTCCAAGTATACAACCATAAACTTGTCCAAGTAAGGATGGAGCAAGTTGTTCATTAGTGTACGAAATTTCACTGGTGCATTGGTTAAACCAAATGGCATGACTAACCACTCGAAAGAGCCATACTGAGTCATGCAAATGGTTTTCAGCTCATCTCCCATAACAATATGAACTTGTTGGTACCCTGACTGCAAATTTACCTTTGTAAAGTAACGAGCATGGCCCAACCTGTCAAACAAATCCATTATCAAAGGAATAGGGTATTTGTTCTTGATGGTCACCTTGTTTAATGCCTAGTAGTCGATGCACAAACACATGGAACGGTCCTTCTTAGCTTGAAACAAAATCGGCACGCCATATAGGGCTTTTGAAGATCGAATATATCCCACATCCAATAATGCCTTCAACTGTTTCCTAAGTTCTTCCAACTCAGGTGGGGATATTCGATAAGGAGCCTTTAAGCTTAGCCTGCAAGCTCAGCCCATAAGCTAAGCCCGCAAGCTAAGCCCGTAAGCTTAGCCCACAAGCTCAGCCCACAAGCTTAGCCCGCAAGCTAAGCCCACAAGCTCAGCTCATATGCTGTCTCATTGTTTCACTTAAGGAGAATTACCTTAAGCCTTCACGATGTGAAGAATCACTCGAACCCTAAAAGGGTTACCGAGAAGCCGAGCACCTTCTTGTTGGATTTTATGGCTTAACAAGAAGGGGGCTTGAATTGTTCTTGTACCAAAATATTACTCTCAAATAATGTAATCAATTACGTTAGCAATTTATATGATAATATCCAATCAAACAAAAATATTTAATCAAATAGAGAGTAAAAGAATCAACACCCAATTTACCATGGTGGTTCGGCACTCTATCTTAGAGTCCTACGTCCACCCTCTTCTCCTTCAATCCAACCGATTGAAGTCACCTTTACTCAACCTGATTAGGAGAATACGTTCTCCTTAATCCAAATAATTCATTCTCAAAGGAATTATCAAGTCCGAATACAAATAATGATCAAAAGATCATGTACAATAGCAAATCCCCAAATAATGTGTTAGTTTATGGGATATTGCTGATCAGAGGAGCTATTAAAACAAATATATCAAGATACAAAGCTCTTATCACGAAATCCCCAATTTGGAGAAATTAGGGTTTCGGATTTTCCTCAAGATTTATGTGCAGAAAATGTTTATAAGTGAAATCAGCACATAAATAATGTTATACAAGCTATGATTGAGGATATAATCAAAGATCAAACCGGATAATCGAATATCACCGAATGCTTATGAACCACCGAATGATGAACAATCTCTTATCAAATGGTAAGTAAGCTTAGTAGATTATCTTCACAAAGAGTTGAGTATGCTGAACATAAAATTGTTGGAAAAAGGAAAGACAATATCTATGTGCTTGATTTGAGCAAGATAAATGTTGAACAAACATGTTTGGTTGTAAATAGAAATATTGATGCTTGGTTGTGGCATAGAAAGCTAGGACATGCGGGGTTAGGATTGATAGAAAAACTGTGTAAGTACAATTTAGTAAAAGGTCTTCCTTCTTTAGAATTCAACAATGATAGAATATATGAAGCATGCATTAATGGCAAACACACACAAAGTAGCTTCAAATCGAAGCTTGAGGTGAGCACATCTAGACCATTAGAAATACTGCACATGGACCTTTTCGGTCCTATGAGAACAGCAACATTGAATGGTAAACATTATGTCTTAGTTATTATAGATGACTATTCTAGATTCACATGAACATACATGCTTGCTAGGAAAGATTAGGCATTTGAAAAGTTTGCTGAATTCTGTAAAATGATTCAAAATGAAAAAGGTTTTTCAATTATAAAAATAAGAACTGATCATGGTGGTGAATTTGAAAACCAACTTTTTGAAAAATTTTGTTCAGAAAATGGTATTTCACACAACTTTTCAGCTCCTAGAACACCACAACAAAATGGTGTTGTTGAAAGGAAAAATAGAACACTTCAAGAGATGGCTAGAATCATGATGTGCGAATATAATCTTCCAAAACATTTCTGGGGAGAAGCTATAAACACAGCCTGTTACATTTCAAATCGTGCCTTAATAAGACCTATTTTGAAAAAGACACCCTTTGAGTTATTCTTTGAAAGAAAACCAAACATTTCATATTTTCATGTTTTTGGAAGTAAATTTTTTGTCTTGTATCATGGAAAGGAATCACTTGGGAAATTTGATTCCAAGAGTGATGAAGGAATATTTCTTAGATATTCTCATACAAGTAAAGCATATAGAATATTTAATAAACGCACTTTAGTTGTAGAAGAGTCAATTCATGTTAAGTTTGAGGATGAATGCCAAGGCATCCTAGAAACCGAAGCAAATGGTGGAACTAAAAGCGTTCCAAATAGGGCTGAAGTTGAGGGAGAGTCTAAAACTAGAGAACCCTTGTTCCCTAGAGTTAGGAATGAAGTAGATCACAATCACATTATAGATGATCCAAACGTTAGAGTAAGCACAAGGTCTCGGGTTCACAACACATGTGAACATCAAGCCTTTTTATCTCAAGTAGAGCCTAAGAAAGTAGATGAGACTCTTGAGGATGAAAACTGGCTTCTTGCTATGCAAGAAGAATTAAATCAGTTTGAAAGAAGCAAGGTCTGGAATCTAGTTCCTAGACCAAAGGACCATCCGGTCATAGGCACAAAATGGGTATTTCGGAACAAACTAGATGAAAATGGTACCATCACTAGAAATAAGGCCAAATTAGTGGCATAAGGATATAGTCAAGAAGAAGGGATTGACTATGATGAAACATTTTCACTTGTAGCTAGATTGGAAGCTATTCAGATCTTACTTGCATTTGCTTGTTGTATGAACTTTACCTTATTTTTGAATGGCATTATAAAGGAAGAAGTATATGTTGAACAACCACCCGGATTTGAAGATCCAATTTATTTAAATCATGTCTTTAAATTATCAAAAGCTTTATATGGTTTGAAACAAGCTCCATGGGCTTAGTATGATAAATTAAGTTCATTCTTAATTAATCATGATTTCAGAAAAGGAAAAGTGGACAACACATTATTTATAAAAAACAAAGAAAAAGAAATTTTGATTGTACAAATATATGTTGATGATATCGTGTTTGGTTCTACTAATTCTAAATTATGTGAAGAATTTGCTGCATGCATGCAAAGTGAATTTGAAATGAGTATGATGGGTGAATTAACATACTTTCTTGGATTGCAAATCAAACAAACCAACAAAGGGACTTTTATAAGTCAAACCAAATACACAAATGAATTGCTCAAGAAATACAAGATGTATGATTCTAAACCAATGAACACACCAATGAGCACTTCTTTATCATCATCTAATGATGAAGATGGAATTAGTGTAGACACTAAATTGTATCGTGGCATGATTGGCTCTTTACTATACTTGACTGCATCCAGACCGGATATCATGTTTAGTGTGTGTCTATGTGCTAGGTATCAATCCAATCCTAAAGAACAGCATCTAGTTGCTTTAAAAGGATATTTGGATACCTTAGAGATACGGTTTCCCTAGGAATCTGGTACCCTAGATACACCACTCAATATTTGCATGCATTTAGTGACTCTGATTATGTTGGCTGCAAACTAGGTAGGAAGAGTATGAGTGGTGGATGTCACTGTCTCGGAAATATGCTTATTTCTTGGCACTCCAAGAAACAAAACTGTGTAGCTCTCTCTTCCACTGAAGCCGAATATATTGCTGCTGCTAGTAGCTGTGCTCAAATCTTATGGATGAAACAGCAGTTAGAGGATTATGGAATTTTATCACATAGAGTTCCACTAAAATGTGATAACACAAGTGCCATAAATCTCACTAGGAATCTAATCCAACACTAAAAAACAAAGCACATAGAAATTAGACATCATTTCATTCGGGATCATGTTCAAAAAGGTGATGTTGTGCTTAAATTTGTGAGTACTGATCAGTAAATTGCCAATATCTTAACCAAACCTTTATCAAAGGATAGATTTTATGCTCTTAGATGAGAACTTGGAATGTTACTTCCTGAAAATCTTTGAACTGTTTATTACTGCTATCTCTCTATTCTTTCACTGTTCTTCAAACTGCTCGGTTTGAGGGGGAGTGGCTCTACTTTCACTCATACAGCATCCAGTTAGTACCCTACTCTTCTATCTATTCCGTTGCTGCCTACTCTTTTTTTTTTCGTATCTTGTCCTGCTTACTTGCACACTCGTTCTTTTTGCTTATGACAAAAAGGGGGAGAGAATAGTGTACACATGTGACGTCTCATTTCTGACTATCAGTGCATAATGTGGGATACATATACATATCACCCCTGTTTAAACAAAACAAATTTTTTGCATGTTCTGTACAAAATTTCGAAATCTGCTAGACACATGTATAGGAGATGTGCTTATGATCATATGGTTGTATTTATGCTGCAATGATAAGTTATGTTCTCTTGGAAAAACATAATTGATATTTGATGACATGTGCAATACTATTGAAATATATTTTGTCATCATCAAAAAGGGGGAGATTGTTGGAAAATAGGGTTTTGTTGTGACTGAAAATATTTTCCTGTAAATATCAATTCTCAAATTATGTTTTTCTAAATGTGGAAAAAGAAAAACTATAGGAAGTAAAAGGTGTACAAATTATAATATCAATTAATGATATTATAAAGTAACCGAGTTCCTACATTTCCTCATAAAATATATTCTTAAAGTCTTTGTGACATATATTCAAATATATGTTGATTATTTGAATATATTGATTATTTAAATATTTCTTCAAGAAATATAAAATATATTTAAATATATTTTATTTTAGGAATATGATACTTGGTTTGGTGAAATTGTAGGAATAATATATTAGCTCAAAATCAATATATGCAATACATTATAAATGTATTGATATTGGACTGTGTATTGATATTGGACCGTATATACATGTTGAATATATTATTATTGTACTGGACTTTTGCTGCTGGACTGTGAGAATATAGGTGCGGCCCAAGTTCACGTAAGCCTGATCCCGTTCCTTGTTACAGTGTCATCTTGATCATATTAGAAGCTTCCTTGTTATGGTGTCGTCTTGATCATATCAGAGGCTTCCCTGTTACGGTGTCGTCTTGATCATATCAGAGGCTTCCCTGTTACGGTGTCGTCTTGATCACATCAGAGGCTTCCTTGATACACTTGCTGGCTACGACGTCGTCTCACTTAAGGGCACATAAGAGGTGCTTATTCTTCGAAGGGTTATGCCCTAGCCGCTTCACTTCTCCCCGATGCTGCCTTCGCTTCTCTCAGGTGCCGAAACTTCAACGGGATGAATCTAGAGGAGATGGGCTATAAGAACGGTTGGATTTCGAATCAGAAGGTTGAAATAAGGTTGATTTGATGGATAACCTACTATTCCTAATGGGAAGAAGACTATGGTTTAAGTTTGATTCAAAGAAAAGCCCTAGATCTGCTTCTATTTAAAGGAGATGTGTACGTGAAGGTTTTCTCTTGATGATTTACATCTATTTGAAGCGTTCTCTTTGTGAAGATAATCTACTAAGCTTACTTACCATCTGATTTGAAATCTTACCGTTCTGACAGCCCGTCTCCTCCAGATTCATCCCGTTGAAGTTTCGGTGCTTGAGAGAAGCGAAGGCAGCATCGGGGAGAAGTGAAGCGGCTAGGGCATAACCCTTCGAAGAATAAGCGCCTCTTATGTGCCGTTAAGTGAGATGACGTCGTAGCCAGCAAGCGTATCAAGGAAGCCTCTGATGTGATCAAGACGACACCATAACAAGGAAGCCTTTGATATGATCAAGACGACACCGTAACAAGGAAGCCTCTGATATGATCAAGACGACACCGTAATAAGGAAGCCTCTGATATGATCAAGACGATACCGTAACAAGGAACGGGATCAGGCTTACGTGAACTTGGGCCGCACCTATATTCTCACAGTCCAGTAGCAAAAGTCCAGTACAGTAATAATATATTCAGCATGTATATACAGTCCAATATCAACAAGGTCCAATATCAATACTGAGAACTCTATTTTTATAAAGTTATTTTATCTATTTTAGGCAATAAATAACTTTAATAATTGTGAGGAAACATTTGAACTCCTCTTTATTTACCTAAATTTATCTTGTTTATGTAGCATAAAGAGGCAAGGAGAAAAGGAATGAACATGGAGAACCTGATGCTTATTGTGTGGCAAAATCATAATATCAAGATCAAGAGACTCAAGATGGGCTTGGGCTTTGGATGATTGTTATTAGATTTTCTACTGTTGTTGGGTTTTCTAAATAAATAGAAAACCAAGTCATGTTAGGAATTCAATTCCTAATTAATTTAGGAGTTCAAAACCTAATTGTTTTAGGTCTCTAAAACCCATTTATACTAGGATAGGAGATAGGTTTAAACCTAAACCCTATTTAAGAGAAGAGAAGAGGCAAAAGAAAGAAGAGGAGGAAATTGAGCACAACTCAAGAGAGAGGCCAAGAATTCAAGCTTTTCTTGGAAAGAAGACAAAAAGGGTGACAGACTTCTTGTTCTTGAATTCAATATGCCTTCTTTATTCCCTATTATTATTCTTCCTCATTATTTCTTTATGTTTTAGTTTACTTTTGTTAGAGCTACGATGTAACCTAATTATGATGGTATCAATCTTATGATTGTTATGTTTTGCAAGATATTTTGTTTATGTGAAGTTGCTTATTTGTTTAATGCTTTTAAGTGATTAACTACTACTTAAATGATCTGATTTGCATGTTTGAGACCGACAGAAGATGATATGCAGTTACTTCTTGTAATATGTAACCATAAATTAAATATGGATAGACATATACCACATTGTTTGTATGACTTTCGGCGTAAAATGGGAATGTTCATAGATCCTAATGCATTTGGTTTGTTTCAATTCACATATAGAGATATAGTGAGTTAATGAACTAAGTAGGTTTGCTATACCTAGACATAGGATAGTAAATAAATTAGGAGATTCCGCCATCACATAAATATTACCTCTCTTGCAAGTATAAATAATCAATATTAATACCTAGTAATTATGGTGAAATCGGATGCTCTAACATATTTCTTGTATTTAGTTTTCTTAGATTTAGTTAGTTAATTTATCATCTATCAATTTGGTTTGTTAGATAAATTCTAGGAGTTATCCACTGTTAGTAATTAGTTGGTCTAGTAATCACCAATCTCTGTGGGACGATATCTTTCTTATCATTATATTACTTGTTTGACATGTTCACTTGCATTTAGAATTTCACCGAACAAATACATGGTCCAATATCAATACATTTATAATGTATTGCATATATTGATTTTGAGCTAATATATTGTTCCTGCAATTTCACCAAACCAAGTATCATATTCCTAAAATAAAACATATTTAAATATATTTTATATTTCTTGAAGAAATATTTAAATAATCAATATATTCAAATAATCAACATATATTTGAATATATGTCACAAAGACTTTAAGAATATATTTTATGAGGAAATGTAGGAACCCGGTTACTTTATAATATCATTAATTGATATTATAATTAGTACAACTTTTACTTCCTATAGTTTTTCTTTTTGCACATTTAGAAAAACATAATTTGAGTATTGATATTTATAGGAAAATATTTTCAGTCACAACAAAACCCTATTTTCCAACACTTCTCTCATTCACCTTACTCTTTTTGTCACCAATTCTCTAATGGGAAGAAATCTAAAGTAATAGAAATGTCAGAATGGCTAGAAGAATGATCAATTGCTGTTCGTACTGTTGTTTGATGGAGCTTCTGTCAAGTCTCAATGGGATTATTCACAACAGACTTCTCAAGTTTGAATAGAAACCCTAGAAAAGCTATTAGGCTTTTGAATTGTTTGCAGCCTTTGGATGAAAATCTTATCTAAAGATTGAGAAAAATCGAAGCTTACATATTCACAGCATTCTCCATACATCTATATAGAAAGTTCATAATCTTCGATGATATTCTTTCACTTTGATATTCTTGTGAATATTCATTGTTAGATTAAAGTGTTTATGTGTTGATTAAGCTCAGATTATCATTTACACATAAACTTCCTTGTAAATCCAAAACCCTAACTTTGATATAATTGGGAGTTTTGTGATTAGAGCTTGAATTAAGTTTGTATATCTTCAATTAGCTTACTGATAAACAACATTCCTCACAAACATTACATATTTGAGGATTTGTTGTTGTATTAAGGTTGGTTCAACCTTTTTATTATAACTGTGGATCATTTGACTTCTTGAAGAGGAGTTGGAAAGTTTAGGAAAGGTTATTCTCCTAGCTTTCTGTTAGGTTTTATGGCTTAACAAGAATGAAAGGTTGAATTGTTAATCTAACGATAGGATGCTTTTGTTTGATGTAAAAAATTAAACCAATTAATTTAACAATTTATGAATTAATAAGCAATCAAACAAACATAGTTATTCAAATAAGTAAAGAGCAAGAGAATCAATGCCTCTCATGTTATGTAAACACGGTCCAAAAATATGATCTTTTACAAAGTTCATATTTTGGTGTAATACATATCTTAGCTTTGAACTAATATCAAGGTAGAATCAATGCCTTTCATGTTCCTACAAGTGCATAAAATCAAGTATCATATTTCTAAATAAAATATATTCAAATATAATATTTTTGGCATAATACACAAATATATTTCACAAAAACTTTAAGAATATATTTTATGAAGGAATGTAGGAACCCGGTTACTTTATAATATCATTAATTGATATTATAATTTGTACACCTTTTACTTCCTATAATTTTCTTTTGCACATAAAAGAAAACATATTACATATTTCAAGAATTGATATTTACCAAAATATTTTTTAGTCTCAACAAAACCCTATTTTCCAACAATCTCCCCCTTTTTGATGATGACAAAATATTTCAATAGTATGGCACATGTCACCAAATACCAATTCATGAGAGCATAACTTGGCATTGCAACATATTGATCATTACACAATTAAAGTTACAATATTTACTGCTCACTACTTATATGATCAGAATTCACAAGCAAGTTCTATGCATGTGTCTAACAGATTTCAAAATTGATCATAGAACATATGAGTTTCCAAGCAGGGGTGTTAGATAGATATGTATCTTACATTCTACACTGATATAGTCAGAAATGAGACTTCACATGTCCATTATTCTCTCCCCTTTTTTGTCATAAGCAAAAAAAATGAACATGCAAGTAATCAGGACAAACGACAAAAATGAGTAGGTAGTATGGTGTGTTCATTGGTTTAGAGTCATGCATCTTGTATTTCTTGAGCAATTCATTTGTGTATTTTGTTTGACTTATAAAGGTTCCTTTGTTTATTTGTTTGATTTGCAACCCAAGAAAATATGTTAACTTACCCATCATACTCATTTCAAATTCACTTTGCATACATGCAGCAAATTCTTCACATAGTGTAGAATTTGTAGAACCAAACATAATGTCATCAACATATATTTGAACAATTAAAATTTCTTTTTCTTTGTTCTTTATCAATAAAGTTTTGTCCACTTTTCCTTTTCTGAAATCATGATTAATCAAGAAGGAACTTAGTTTATCATACCAAGCCCGTGGAACTTGTTTCAAACCATATAAAGCTTTTGACAGTTTAAAGACATGATTTGAATAAATTGGATCTTCAAATCTGAGGGGTTGTTCAACATATACCTCTTCCTTTTTAATACCATTCAAAAATGCACTCTTGACATCCATTTGAAATAAGGTAAAGTTCATATAGCAAGTAAATGCATGTAAGATTCGAATTGCTTCTAACCTAGCTATTGGTGCAAATGTTTCATCATAGTCAATCCCTTCTTCTTGACTATATCCTTGTGCCACTAATCTAGCCTTATTTCTAGTAATAGTACCATTTTTATCTAGTTTATTCTTGAATACCATTTTGTGCCTATAACTGGATGATCCTTTAGTCTAGGAACTAGATTCCAAACTTTGCTTCTTTCAAACTGGTTTAATTCTTCTTGCATAGTAAGAAACCAGTTTTCATCTTCAAGAGCCTCATATACTTTCTTTGGCTCTACTTGAGATAGAAAGGCTTGATGTTCACATATGTTGTGAACCTGAGACCTTGTGCTTACTCTAACATTTGGATTTCCTATGATGTGATCATGATCTACTTCATTTCTTACTCTAGGAAAGGAAGGTTCCCTAGTTTCAGACTCCCCCTCAACTTCAGCCCATTTGGAACGCTTTTAGTTCCACTATTCTCTTTGGTTTCTAGAATACCGTGACAGTCATCCTCAAACTTAACATGAATTGACTCTTCTACAACTAAAGTTCGTTTGTTAAATACTCTATATGCCTTACTTGTATGAGAATATCCAAGAAATATTCCTTCATCACTCTTGGAATCAAATTTCCCAAATGATTCTTTTCCATGATTTAAAACAAAACATTTGCTGCCAAATATGAAATGTTTGGTTTTCTTTCAAAGAATAATTCAAAAGGTATCCCTTTCAAAATAGGTCTTATTAGAGCACGATTTGAAATATAACAAGCTGTATTTATAGTTTCTCCCCAAAAATGTTTAGGAAGATTATATTCACACATCATGGTTCTAGCCATTTCTTGAAGAGTTCTATTTTTCCTTTCAACAACACTGTTTTGTTGTGGTGTTCTAGGAGATAAAAAGTTGTGTGAAATACCATTTTCTAAATAGAATTTTTCAAAAAGTTGGTTTTCAAATTCACCACCGTGATAAGTTCTTATTTTTATGATTGAAAAACCTTTTTCATTTTGAATCATTTTACAAAATTCAGCAAACTTTTTAAATGCCTCATCTTTTCTAGCAAGCATGTATGTCCATGTGAATCAAGAATAATCATCTATAATGACTAAGACATAATATTTACCATTTAGTGTTGTTGTTCTCATAGGACCGAAAAGGTCCATGTGTAGTATTTCTAATGGTCTAGATGTACTCACCACAAGTTTCAACTTGAAGCTACTTTGTGTATGCTTACCCTTAACGCATGCTTCACATAGTCTATTATTGTTAAATTCTAAGGATGAAAGACCTTTTACTAGATTATACTTACATAGTTTTTCTATCAATCCTAGACCCGCATGTCCTAGCCTTCTATGCCACAACCAAGCATCAACATTTTTATTTACAACCAAGCATGTTTGTTCAACATTCAATTTACTTAAATCAAGCACATAGATGTTGTCCTTTCTATTTCCAACAATCTTCATTTTATGTTCAGCATGCTCAACAAGACAATTTTTTTTTTCCAAATTTTATTTTGAAACCTTTATCACATAACTGAATTATGCTAAGTAGATTAAATTTTAGTTCATCTACAAGCAAAACTTTAGATATAAGCAGGGTATTAGGATTACCTATTGTTCTCATTCCTTTTATTCTTCCTTTGGAGTTATCTCCAAAAGACACCTTACCTCCATTTTTCAACTCAAGTGTTGAGAAGAGCTCCTTCATCCCAGTCATGTGTCGAGAACATCCGCTGTCCAGAATCCACATGTTCTTGAGCTTTTTATTCCTCACTTGTGTACTCATAACCTGCAGAAACAAATTTGATCATTGAAGTGCTTGGTACCCTTTTTATTTGGGTCCATGAGTGTTAGTTTGACTTAGAGTTTTGTCATTCTTAGGCAACCAAAGTTTCTTTACTTTGTAAGCCTTTCTAAGTCTTACGGGACATTTATCAAAATTATGACCAAAATAATTACAAAAAGAGTATTTATTATTATGCAGCGGAATTAAGCATTCTTTTTCTTTAAAGAAATGAGTAAATGATTTTGATTTGTCATTCAATTTATATCCTAGTCCCGCCTTATCATATATACCTCTTTGAGAATTTAGAATCCTATCTAACATGCCACTACCCTTTGTAAATTTCTTTAACAGTAGATTAGCTACATCAAGTTTTGATTTTAAGTCACAATTTTCTTTTTCTAGCTCAAGAACTCTATTCTTAAGATTTTTAACACATACTTGTGAGTTGTTTTCAATATGTATTTCAGTATCAGAACATGCATTGATATCACAGAAAGTTTCTGTTCCTATTGTCATGTTTTCAAATTTCCTATGTTTCTCATACATATCATTCATGCAAGCATCATATTTCATATATGCATTAGTAGAAATACTAATGTTGTCATTCAAGGAAATTGAAGCATCTTTCTTTTCAGTTTCATCTATACATGCAGCAATTTCTATACTTTGTTTATTATATACATCAGTTAAACCAGTTTTCTGTACAAAAGTCAACATTTTCTGTTTTTTAGATTTATTTTTTGCTTTTAGCTTTTTGTATTTATCTTTTAATTTATTTGTATATTCGACTAAATCAGAGAATGCAGTTTCTAACCCATAGTTTATTTGAAGAAACAGTTCAGAATCATTTTCCTCACTATTTTCTTCCTAAAGAGTTGTTGTTGCGATTAGGCATAGATGTGCAACTTCTTCTTGAGTTTCTTCATCAGATGAGGAGTTCTCATCATCCCAGGCAACAATCATGGCTTTCTTTTTGTTCTTGCTATTTCTCTTCTTGATCATTGGACAATCAATCTTGAAGTAACCTGGTTTTCTGCATTCATAACACACATTCTCCCTAGGTTCATTTGATTCTTTTCTCCTAGTTTGCCCTATATTTTTACTTAATCCTCTTCTCAGGAATTTTCTAAATCTCCTAGCTATAAGAGCTACTTCATCATTTTTTGACTCTTCCTCTTCAACCTTTTCAATTTCTACTTTGAGTGCAAGTGATCTTCTATTTTTCTTTTCTTTCTCTCTTCTCATAAGCTGCATTTCATAAGTTTTAAGAGAACCTAGCAAGTCATCTAAAGTCAGCACATCTAGATCATGAGCTTCTTCGATGGCCATCTTTTTAGGATCCCAACTCTCGGGTAGGGATACCAACATCTTTCTTACCATTTCCTCATTTGTATAGGTTTTTCCTAGCAATTTAAGCTCAGAAATAATTTCAGTGAATCTACCAAACATATCACTAATAGTTTCAGAATCTTTCATAACAAATAATTCATAGTCATGTGTAAGCATATTGACTTTAGAAGACTTTACCTTTTTAGTTCCTTCATAGATGACTTCTAATTTATTCCAAATCTCTTTACCGGTGGTGCAAGAGGATACTTTGTTAAACTCATGTGCTCTAAGACCACTATAGATCATATGTTGGGTTTTATGGCCTAACAAGAAGGAGGGTTGAATTGTTATTGTACCGAATCTTATTTCTTTAAAGAAATTCTAATCAATTACTTCAACAACTTGTATGATGATTTGCAATCAAACAAAAATATGCAATCAAAGAAAGAACAAGAGAATCAACACCCAATTTACCTCAGTGGTTCGGCACTCTATCTTAGAGTCCTACGTCCACCCTCTTCTCCTTCAATCCAACTTATTGAAGTCACCTTTACTCAATCTGATTAGGAGAATACGTTCTCCCTAATCCAACTAATTCCTTCTCAAAGGAATTATCAAGTCCGAATACAAATAATGATCAAAAGATCATATACAATAGCAAATCCCCAAATAATATATCAGTTTATGGGATATTGCTGATCAAAGGAGCTATTCAAACAAATATATCAAGATACAAAGCTCCTATTATGAAATCCCCAATTTGGAGAAATTAGGGTTTCGGATTTTCCTCAAGATTTATATGTAGGGAATGTTTATAAGTGAAATCAGCATATAAATAATGTTATACAAGCTATAGTTGATGATATAATCAAAGATTAAACCGAATAATCGAATATCACCGAGAGCTTGTAAACCACCGAATGATGTATGATCTCGAATCAAATGGTAAGTAAGCTGAATATATTATCTTCACAAAGAGAATGCTTCAAATAGATGTTCATCATCAAGAGAAAAACTTTACGAACACACCTCCTTTAAATAGAAGCAAATCTAGGGTTTTCTTTTTCTGATTCAAACCTGAACCATAGCCTTCTATCCGTTAGGAATAGTAGACTGTCCATCAAATCAGCCTCATTTCAACCTTTTGATTCAAAATTCGACTGTTCTGACAGCCCGTCTCCTCCAAATTCATCCCGTTGAAGCTTCGGCGCTTGAGAGAGACGAAGGCAGCATCGGGGTGAGAATAAGGCAGCTAGGGCATGACCCCTCGAGAGATAAGCGTCTCTTATATGCCCTTAAGTGAGACGACGTCGTAGCCAGCAAGCGTATAAAGGAAGCTTCTGATGTGATCAAGACAACACCGTAATGGGAAGCCTCTAAGAATGATCAATGCAACACCGTAATGGGAAGCCTCTGATAATGATCAATGCGACACCGTAATGGGAACGGAATCAGGTAGGCTGACGTGAACTTGGGCCGCACTTATATTCTCACAGTCCAGCAGCAAAAGTCCAGTCCAGTAATAATATATATTCAGCATGTATATCCGGTCCAATATCAACACGGTCCAATATCAATGCATTTATAATGTACTCCATATATTGAACTTAAGCTAATATATTTTTCCTGCAATTTCACCAAACCAAGTATCATATTCCTAAAATATATTCAAGTATATTTCATATTTCTTGAAGAAATATTTAAATAATCAATATATTCAAATAATCAACATTTATTTGAATATGTGTCACAAATACTTTAAGAATATATTTTATGAGAAAATGTAGGAACCCGGTTACTTTATAATATCATTAATTAATATTATAATTTGTACACCTTTTACTTCCTATAGTTTTTCTTTTTGCACATTAAAAAAAAAACATAATTTGAGAATTGATATTTACAAGAAAATATTTTCAGTCACAACAAAACCCTATTTTCCAACATCATATTCATGGACTTAGCATTTAACCCCATTAGTTTAGCTTCATTTTTTGACCACTCATCAGTTTCGAGTAATGTAATACCCTTCGTGATTACTTGTCAAGCTTCTGGATCTTGGCCTATTATGAAGACTTGCGTTAATTGTTTCCAATGCCTAAAATTAATGCCATCAAACAAGGGAGGTTTATTAAATCTCGTAATAGCTAAACCTTTGTCAGAAGCCATAGTATATATCTACTCTAGGATGCTAATCCTTTTAATCAGAGAACCTAGCTCTAGATACCAATTGTTAGGTTTTATGGCTTAACAAGGAGGGGGGGTGAATTGTTAATCTAACAATAGGATGCTTTTGTTCGATATAAAAAATTAAACCAATTAATTTAACAATTTATGAATTAATAAGCAATCAAACAAACATAGTTATTCAAATAAGTAAAGACAAGAGAATCAACACCCAATTTACCACGGTGGTTCGACACTCAATCCTTGAGTCCTACGTCCACCCACTTCTCCTTCAATCCAACCGATTGAAGTTCCTTTACTCAACCAGATTAGGAGAACACGTTCTCCCTAATCCAAATAATTCCTTCTCAAAGGAATTCTCAAGTCCGAATATAAATTATGATCAAAAGATCATGTACAATAGCAAATCCCCAAATAATATGTTAGTTTATAGGATATTGCTAATCAGATGAGCTATTTAAGTATATATAGCAAGATACAGAGCTCTTATCATGAAATCCCCAATTTGAGTAAATTAGGGTTTCGGGTTTTCTTTAAGATTTATGTGCAGTAAATGTTTTTAAATGAAATCAGCACATAAATAATGTAATACAAGCTATGATCGAATATATAATCAAAGATCAAACCAAATAATCGAATATCACCGAACCCTTGTGAGTCACCGAGAGATGAGCGAACTTGAATCAAATAGTAAGTAAGCTTAAAAGATTTTCTTCACAAAGAGAACACTTCAAATAGATGTAGATCATCAAGAAGAAACCTTCACGCATACATCTTCTTTAAATAGGAACCAGATCTAGGGCTTTTTAGATCAAACCTGAACCATAGCTTTCTTCCCGTTAGGAATAATGACCCATCCATCAAATCGACCTCATATCATTTCTCAGAGCTTCAATCCGACCATTCTGACAGCCAGTCTTCTTTAAAATCCTCCCGTTGAGGATTCGGTGCTTAAGAGAAACAGAGGTGACACTGGAGACCGAAGAATAGCGGCTAGGGCAAAATGATCGAGAACCCTCTTATGTGCGTCTTTCTATTAAGTGAGATGACATCGTGGCAGGCGCATCTCTCTGATGAATGAGACAACACCCTAGCAAGCACACTTCTAATGGATGAGACAACACCGTAGCAAGCACGAGAAGACTTCCTTCAGCAAGGTCGAGCCGACGCAAGCTTGGGCCACGTCACAAAACCGCAGTCTAGTAACAAAAGATCCAACAGATGAACATAGTCCAATATCAATAGGGTCCAAGGTTCAATTATGTAAACATGGTCCAAAAATATGATCTTTTACCAAGTTCATATTTTGGTGTAATACATATCTTAGCTTTGAACTAATATCAAGGTAGAATCAATGCCTCTCATGTTCCTACAAGTGCATAAAATCAAGTATCATATTTCTAAATAAAATATATTCAAATATAATATTTTTGGCATAATACACAAATATATTTCACAAAAACTTTAAGAATATGTTTTATTGAGGAATGTAGGAACCCAGTTCCTTTATAATATCATTAATTAATATTATAATTTGTACACCTTTTACTTCCTATAATTTTCTTTTGCACATAAAAGAAAACATATTACATATTTCAAGAATTGATATTTACCAAAATATTTTTTAGTCACAACAAAACCCCATTTTCCAACACTTTCAAGTAAAGTAGACTTCAACTAGTTAAGTTGAAGGAGAAGAGAGTGGAAGTAGGTGACAAGGGCCAAACCACTATGTAAAATTGTGTGCATTTCTATTTTTGTCTATATGTTTAAATGTTTGTTATTGATAATTGATTGGATGTAAAAATAGGTGAAAAGAAAACTAGATAACCAATTCAAGCCCCCTTTCTTGGTTAGCCATTAAACCTTACATAAGGCCTTCTTCATTTGTAGGAGAATATTTATCATTTAGTAAATATTATTTACTATGATAGGGATAAGATATTTACTAGCCTATTTTGAAAGGAACTGTTTAATATATATGGTATGAGATTGAACTACTCCATGGCATACCACCCTCAATTAGATAGGCAATCCAAGATAGTGAATATGGTTATGTTTTATTAGAGATAAACCAAAAACCAAGTCAAATGGCTTCCCTACTACAACATAAGCATGTACTAATCCTCAAGCAAGAGTTTGTATAAGGTAGTATATGGTAAGTCACCCTTTTTCTTATTGGATTATGTTCCTAGAGTTACTTCTATGGAAATAGTAAATAAGGAATTGCTTAAAAGGGATCATGTTATAAAGTTATTGAAAGAAAAGTTAGTAGAGTCTCATAACAAGATCAAATGGGTTTATGATAGGGGGATAACAAACAGGTAGTTTTAGGTAAAAGATTGGGTATTCCTATGTTTACAATCATACCATTAGCTTAACATTAGAGATGAAACACTTCAGAAGTTATCATCTTGTTACTACAAGCTATTTGAAATTATCGAAAGAATTGGTAAGCAAGCTTATAAGCTTATGTAGGAGCAACTATGCCAGCCTAAACTAATGACCCAGCCCATATGTTGAGTGTCTTAGCAAGTACACGTTTGGGCCACAACGTCATCCAATAGGTCCAAGAAGCCCAAACTTAAAGTGCATCCCAAAGATTCTTTAGGAATTTTGATATGTTTAGGACTTTTTAATTGTTGTTTTAGGATTCTTAAATTGTCAAGGTTCTTAATTATCTAGGATTTCCTTATTTGTTGAGATCTCTTATTTATCTAGGGTTTCCATACTTGTTAGACTCATGTTGTTTCTTAGATCCCTGATTTGTCGAGATCCTACTCTAATTTGTCAGGATCCTAATTTGTTTGGATTTTCTTTAATTTAAGGATCCCTAATTAGCCAAGATCCTTTTAGGGTTAGGTTTAGTTGCCTATTTAAAGGGAGCATTGTTTCCATTGTAAGCAAACTAGACTTGTTTTTCGGCAGAGAATAGAAAACCCTATTTATATGATTCAACTTTTGCATCATTTATCCAATTGTTTCCAAAGATTGGTAGTGGAACACCTCCTTGACTGGTGGCATTGCCTTTACATCTTGGAGCTGATTATTGGCTTTTATCCCTTTTACTTTTTGTTCCTCTCCATTTCCCCCACCTAAATCACATGTTTTTCTATTAAAAAAAAAAATTTTATCATCTTCCTTAATCTAGCCTTGCTCAAGCCTACCACTGGATCCACATTAAATGGTATCAAAGCCTAGGTTGGTGAGTGATCAATGTTTCAATATAGGGAACATACTTTACATTCTTCTTCATATATTTCTCCATGTGAGGCAGCTAGTAGGACGCTCGCAAATGTGTGCAAGATGAAGGATCAAGTCAATAAGGTTCTTCAACTTCTAAGAGCCTAAAATAAATGCCAAAGCCAAAGCCAAGACCCATGATGCAAAGAAAATGAAAATCATGCTTTAACAAATTACAAGTACCATCAGAAGAATAATCATAATCACTACACTATGATATGTGGATAGAAAGGTGGTATAGGAGAAAAGCTTCAACGAAGAAAGCCATAGAGTTTGTTCAAGTACAAGAAACAAAGTCAATAGAAATAGAACCAAAAGATTTGGGTCTACCAAAGCTTGTGGTGTTGGTAGAGGAGGTGGGCCTAGAAAGTTTGGATCTTCTGGAGATTGAGGCATCAATGACCATGAATTCAAATCCAAAGTGCTTAGATCCTCCAAAGCAAGATGTGCTAAATGGAAAGGAGATAAAACCAAGAAGTTCAAATCTACTGAAGCACAAGATATTACCAAACAAGGTAGTAGAAGAAATCCAGTTAGAAGAAACACAAGGTTTCATCCAAGTGTTGAAGAATTCAGAGGCATTATTTAGCATGAACAATGGTTCCTTTTATGGGTTTGTATTGTCAAATCATTGCAAAGATGATGTGTCAACAACAATCACAAAGATTTTTCAATGCTATTGATGAAGGTGCCACTAAAACATTTCATAACTTAAACTACTTGTTTGGATCATATTATTGGTCAGGTTGTAAACTTCCATCCAAGCAACATGGTAGTTTATCACTAATTTGTGAACCAACACACTTAGGTAGGCCATTAAATTTAGAGCTTGATATGTGTTCAAGAACTTGGATTGTGGATCCATGGAGCGATAAAGCCCAAAGCAAAAATCAAGATTTGAGGACAAATCTTCTTCAAGAAAGGGAGATTGATGTGGGAGTAACTATGCTAGCACAGGATAATAGCTTAACCTATATGTTAAGTGTCTTACCAAGTACATGTTTGGGCCACAACGTGATCCAATGGGTCCAAGAAGCCTAAACTTGAAAGGCATACCAAAGATTCTCTAGGAATTTTGATATGTTTAGGACTCTTTAATTGTTGTTTTCAGGTTCTTAAATTGTCAAGGTTCTTAATTATCTAGAATTTCCTTATTTGTTGAGTAATTTATGTAGGGTTTCCATACCTATTAGACTCATGTTGTTTTTGAGATCCTTGATTTGTCCAGATCCTAATTTGTTTGGATTCCTTGATTTTAAGGATCCTTGATTTGCCAAGATCCTTTTAAGGTTAGGTTTAGCTATTTAAAGGGAACATTATTTCAATTGTAAGCATACTAGACTTGTTTTTCTACAAAGAATAAAAAACCCTAAGTTGTGGTAGTATATGGCAGGGTTCCCTTTTGAGGAGGAGGAAGTTGTTGAATGCTTCTAAAGCTAGAAGGAACCCTTTCCTTAATAGCCTAAGTATGTATTAGTTTTTACAATTTTCTTTAATGGTTTGTAGATGTAGGCTTGTAGAACTTTGTTATTATGCAGGGCTTTTGTAGATCCAACTCGTTTGCTATTGTAAGGCTTGTGAGGGCAAAATAGGCATCATGACATGTTTTTAAAAAAAAAGGAAATCAAGAAAGATTAGGAGTTTTGGTATGAACCCCAATTTCATATAAAAAAAGATGATGTTATTTACCTTATGATGTAGATGTGCCTTTTCCATTCTAGTGTAAAATCTATCTTGTTTTCTTGCTGGTCCTAAAGTTGTAAGCCATATCACAACTTAGATTGTCCCTTGCAACCACGACACCCATGATTGTGGAACAAGGCTTCTTACTACGACACATATTTCATTAGAACATGTAGTATCCATGTGATACATGCCATAGTGGATATCTATTCTATGTGTTGTTATGCCTAAAGAATAAGTAACATCATTGGAAGCAAGCCTATTTGAAAGATTGTTGTATTCATGCTCAATGCAACATGATCTTTGATCATATGTCAACGTAATCTTTAATCATATATGACACATATATTCCAACATAGTTCCCATCTTTGATCACTTTTGGGGAAAACATTTTGAGAATCTTTGGAAAAAATACACAATAATCCATATCACTTAAACCAATACATTCTTTTACATTTCTTAAATACTTCAAATAAACAACCATAAGCATTTCCAAGAATATAAATGACCTAATCTTTGATGAACCATGCAAACACTTCCTTTGATGATATTTACTTTTGCATGTAAGTGCTGTTTTGCTTTACAATAAAACTAATAGTGTAGTAAAAGAAGATATTTCAAGAATTTTCATGACTCTCCCTTAAATCATGCAATCAATACTTTGAACATTTAAGAATGAGTTGCTACACATACCATATGCATTTCATAACGTATGGTGAAGAATCAAGTTCTTTTTTTTCAAGCACATTGCAAACTTATAACAAATAATGTCATGAAGATCTTTTTAATAAGTACCAACTTAACATGAGACAACTGTTTCATTTCATGCTTAGCTATAATGTTACCATACTATAATGATGAATATTTAGGAGATGTTAACAAATTTCAGTATGGTATTTATCATATCACATCATTCACATATTAGACAATTTAGCATACTTTTTGGACAAAGGAAGCATCTTGCATCATACATTCCAACAACTTCCAGCAACTGTACATAATGTTAGGCAAATCTAAATGACAATCATTAATAAGTTTATAAGGATTATTTCCGAACATAAACATTGCCTTGTGTTTGAGCAAAAATATAAAGACATACTTATGTAGTTTTGACCGTATGCCGGGGACCTTTACTTGTCACAATGTCACCAAAACAGTGGCTGCTTCTATGTTTATGGCCTGCAAAAATAATTGGTCTTTGGTAACCTTCCTTCTTTGGGTCTGCAAGTGTTAGAAATCATTGTACACTTCAGTACCCACATGCTCTTAACCTTGAAATTTTTTCCAGCCTTTAATGGACATTTTGCTATGAAATGGCCAGCATATTTACAATATGTGCATTTATCATAAGACATAGTCATGCAGTTTTTCTTTTCAAAGAACTTTGTAAAGGATTTTGTATTTTTATTTGATTTATCTCCTATACTAGCTTTGTCATACTTGCATTTTTGTGGATTGCAGTATCTTTTCTAACATGACATTGCCATTTGCAAACTTGTTTAGCAAGCATGTTGAGCTTTCTAATTTATTTCAAGTTCTTTCTCATGCATTCAACATTTGATGACTTTCTAGTCAATAAATCAAATTTTATTTTGCATATGGTCATGCTTTTCATCGAAATCAGAACATGTAGACATATCATTTTCAGTTTCAAATTCATTTTCATGTTCCAAGACTTTTTTCTTTTAGTTCCTTAGTCCCGGATTTCATGCTAATATTTTTAGAAACAACCAAGTCATATTGTTTCTTCGTTTTCTTATACTTTTCATTCATCTATTAAGCATATTCAAATAATCTTTTATTTATATAATGTTTATCATCTGAAGTTATATCTTCAAAACTAGAAGAATTACATACCTCGTCATTTTCTTCTTGTATCTTTTTTGTGACCATGAAACACCATTCCTTTAGTAGCTTGGCTTCTTCCTTCTTGGTCATGAACGGGTCCTTGAATCTCTCATCCTCCTAGCTATGACCTATAAAATACATGTTAGCCTTCTCATTTTGCCCTCTTCCTTCGGACAGTGAAGTTTCATCGTCCCACACCGCCGCCATTGCCTTGTTGCGCTGCCTTGTGTCCTTATTCTTCAAGTTTGGACAATCATTTCTCATGTGTCCATGTTTTTATATTCATAACATGAAAACTCCCTAAAGTTATTTCTTTGTTTTCTTTACTTTGTCCTGCAACTTTTCTTTTATCTCTCTTATACAGTCTTCTCCTTTTCCTAGCTAACTTAGCAAACTCATCATTGTTGGAATCTGAATCCTCACTTTCCTTTCTGGTCGCTGCTTTCTCCTTCTCAACAGTACAGAACACTTAATGACTGTAGATTATTATTGTTTACAAGTCCACTGTTTTTCTTCACTGAAGGCGAAAGGAAGAGAGAAGGCCCCAAATATTTGAGAGAATAAATAATTACTGAAATATTCCCCTCCTTGACCTTAGGCCCATAAGTTTCATACTTGTTTTATATGGTCATTCCTTATTTGACTTTTATTTTATAGGCAAGAAGGTATTAGATAGTGGCAGCGACTCCTTTTCATCCACTTTTCATCACTATGCTTCCGTTGATGGCTACTAAAAGAGGATATCACCAACTATTGATTCAACAGTTGTTTATTACCATTTATTACTATTAATTACTTGAAAAGAAAGTACTCCACAATTATCCTAGGATAAACAAAAGATAAAACTTCCGATTGTATTTGCTAAAGTTATGCTGAAAAACTTATATCTTTTGGGAGAAGAAATTATTTTCTTTTTGTAAAATTCAGAAATATTAGCTTTTCTTAAAACCCTATCAATGAACTCAACTTTCAACCATAGTTACCGCCAAAAAAAAAAAAATCAAATTAAATGTAACTAAAACCCTTTTAACACATTTAACATACCCCTTTGTTGATACTCTTTCTTTTTCTTTTTCTTGTCCTTTTTACTTTTTTTTGGTCATGACCAGAAGATTTCAACGTCCCCCCTATGGAATTTGACCTTCATGGCCTTCCACAATGAGAGCCTTTGATTGTGCGCTAGCCTGAGTCGGAGCTTGACTTAATCTGAAATTTCGAAGTTCGTGTTCCAAGGGAAAGGAAACCCACACACGGTATGCATGTTAAGAGTACTAGCTTTTGAAAGGGCTTTTGTGTAGGTCTTAGGAGACTTGACATTACCCTTTAGGAGTCTTGACATTGCCAACTTTCCTTTTTCTTATCGCTCTTGGTTTTCTAGAGAGAGATAAGGGATATAGCAGCTGAGCCATTAGAGGTAGCTGCTTCTTTCAAGAGCCTTAACCCTGTAATCAGGGAAACCAGCCGAGAAGATTCTTTTCACTCTGTTTCTCTTCTCATTATCTCCAGCCGAAGGCTTTTCAGATACAAAGCACACGGGCCCAGGGCCGGTATGGGGAGGGAGATTGGGGGGCTAGTCAACCTTTAAATGGCTTTACATCGTTGGTGGGACATTTGGAAACTGCTCACGAACCCAACCAGGCGAAGGAGGACTAACAACTTAGAAAGCCAATGTAAAGCAATGAGAGATGCCCCCTCTTAAAGCCCACTCGTAGATAGATATGCACAAGTACAGCCACGGTAATATTGCAAGGATTTCAAGGACAATTTATTCCATTCCCGGAGACCCAATTTGGACCAGGACAGTAGCGATAAGTTCTTAAGATAAAGAGGAATGATCCGTCAAAGCCGTCAACTAATAGAGTCGACAAAATATATGGGCCCTCTCCATAGACCATGTATTTGATTTGCCAAATACACCTAAAACCAATACCATACGTGATTGTTCATGATCTACAAGATGGGGTATTACCGACTAGTAGCAAAGAGGGAAACAAGGTCAGCAGCCAGATTCTTGCAATAATAAAAAGAAGGAAAAAAATAAATAAATAAAAAGACATTTTCAGCGAGTACATATTAAAGCCTACTCCCTTGCTGGTGCTGCAGCAGCTTCCAGAATACTCCTAGCTTCTGTGTCTGGCTCGGCTAGCTCAACTGGGGTCTGCCAAAATAATGATTAACTGTAAACTCAACAAAGATGGAACTGATTTCACGCTGCCTTCAAATACTAACCTTTCCGTACGTGTTTGCTAGTGTAGGAGAAGCCCCCAAAGATAGCAACAACCTTATCATATCAGCGTGCTCACCCCTAGCCGCATGATGCAGAGGCTGAAATGTCAATATGTTCATCATAAACTAGGAAGAAAGCAAGCCATGTTTAGAGGGAAGGGAGGAGAAAAAAAAAAAAAAAAAAGGAGCAAAGGGTTATGAAATCCTTGAACCACTGTGCACTATTCCAAGTCAAGCAGAGAAGACTGACACTATTTTGGACTAAAAGATGCCGTCAGCCAGCTGAACAATGGAGCCTCTAATTAAAGCTACAGAAAAGTATCGAGGTTGGATATATACTCACAGTATCACCTTCTGCATCAACTGACTCTAACATCCTTTTTATGCGCTCTGGATCATTAGCAGTATTCAAAAGAAGTTGGGCTATCTCAACATATCCTGCAGTAGTCATTGGAGAGAAATTAATACAGAATCATAGAATCTGATGGGGAAAAAAAGTTGACATGAACTTCTAGAAAGTGGTTAAGCCTAACCCCCGGCACAAGCATCATGAAGAGGAATTGCACCATCCTCATCCTTGGCCTCTATAGCTGCTCCTCTTTCCAAAAGTAGCTGTATTGGAAAAGCGAACCCATACCATTCAGAATTGTCTATTATGATAGACAAAAACACGAAGTATAACAGAGAAATAAGAGCCATTAACCTGGACGCAGGAAAAATGGCCATAGAGACAGGCCAGATGCAGAGCCGTGTCCCCATCTTCCACAGGTTCATCAATGCTTCCAGCCAAGTTATCTGTACCCATCCATAATTAAAAAACAGAGTTTAAGCAGAAAGCTGCTGCAAGAAAAGGGTATCTAGATGTCACAAAAAAACAATACCATGACACTGTTTCCATAGCACTTAAAAACAAAAATCCCACCTGATAGGTCATATCTATAAATCAACCAAAGTTTACCACCAAATACTGTCTACATTCAAGCAATAATGTCAGACCTAGCATCAATCAAATCTCATATTTAAGTTCCCTAGGACATCAAATTACCCCAACTTTTTAGGAGAAAAAATGGCAAAACCATATGCTACAGGATTTAAAACATAAACACCTCAATTTAGTTTATATCACAGATTGCTAACTTTGACAGACAAGCCAGCCAACCACTGGGACATGATTGTTTTTACAGTATTTCTGCTTTCTTCACCCTTGGTGGTCAAGAGTTGATCATCTTTAAGAAACTACTGACAAAAACTACTTTTATGTTTTTTTCACTGGAATTTCATTTCTTTCAACAACAGACTTCCCCAACACCACGAACCCCCCACCCCGGGGGGGGGGGGGGGGGTGCCGCCGCTAAGGTAGGGTGGAGAAAGAAAAAAAGGCAAAAAATACGAAAGGGAAAAAAAATCTTGAGGAGAACATAGAAGAACTTTTGAACTTTAAGTCACCAATGAAACTTGGGAATGCAACTAACAGGACTGAAGTCATCACCCAAAGTTCATAATCTACCGAGAGGCAGGGTAATCATAAGAATGTCAACTTTCCATCTTGTCTTTAATGCATGACCACTACTTGAATATAAAAATCAACCATTTGACACTTGAAAAAACTTGAGAAAAATTTGTCAACATTAATTGTGAATGAGCTTCATTGATCAATCCTTTGACAAAGTATGCCATCTTTTAACCCCCTAGCTTTGCCTTGATATCTAAACATGCTAATTCAATATTCCATACAATATAAATTTTAGTACTCCAATCCTTGCGTTTGGAACCAATGCACCTAAGTTGTACAGATCCATCCAAGCTCATACTTACCCTTCAACAAGTCAAGGAGCATGCATCGTATTCAATCTCAAACCAGTGTTTTCCTAATTCTTGTGCACCCTTGCAATCCCAACAAGTTGTAACATATTGCGGGCACAACCAGTCCAATCAAATTGATAGTAAATCTTTCTCTTGCTTGAACAAAACTGATCTACCAAGTCCTGCCAGCAGCCTGCGCTCCCCAATAGTCCATATCCAAAAGACAATCGTTAAGGCTCTTTCTTATTTATTTTACTTTTCAATGTAAAACGCCTCTTGACGAATGTATTTTCAGCTGAAACATTTTCTGATTTTCTGATGTTTGGCTGTCAACCTGTAAATATTTTCTGCCAAACATTTTTTTATTTGGTCTTTCCAGAAATCATTTTCAACTGGAAGGGCTGGCTCTGGCAAAGATTTGTACCACTGGCAGAGGCGATGGTCTATAGGGTCATAGTGTGGGTGTTCTCTGGGATCAGAATTTTGAAGGAAGGAGTTGTGGAGAAATATAGCTTTTATGACTGAAAAGATGTAAACCATTTAAGGAAGTACATGGAAGGATTTATGGTTAACCAAGTTCCCCAATTTTAGCGAACTACAGAAAACAATTGAAACCCACGTAATGATAACCATTTAGCCCACCCGTAACTCTTCTGCACTTACAGGCATGCAAGATGAGCTAATAGGGCATGTAAAATCTAAATTCAAGAGATATGTCAATTTATCCACATAACTAATTCGATATAAAGAATTTGGCAACGACACGATCATGTTTCAGAAAAATTCAGCGGTAAACGAAAATAATGCATTACGCAAACCAGGAAAACCGTAGAATCACCTACGGAAAAGAAACCCGAAATCCTAATCAAATTACTGACCTGATTTTTAATTTAGTTGAGGCTTTCAATTTTTCCACGAAACTAAGAACAATTTCTATTCTCTTTTTACTAGTTTATTGGATCAAAACAGTCAAAGACAAATACTATATCATCTGTTTCCTCTGACAAGCGACTATTGTGAAACCGCTAGATTTACATTTATAGTTTAACAAAAAAAAAAAAAACGGCGCAGCAATCGAATCAGTCTCATAAACTAAACAGCCAAAAACAAAGTACAAACACGATCGAACAAGAAGACAAAGGGGAAAAAGTGTAAGACCGAGAGCAAGGCGGAGGGCTTCAACATCGCCGAGCTGAGAGGCGGCAGCGAGGTCACGGAGGTGGGGAGGTGTGTCGGAATCGAGCTCAATCAGACCCTCTTCTTCGAACAAAGCATTGTCTTCGTTCTCGTCATCGTCTATCATACCGTTGCGCCTCCCTGGAACCGCCATTTCATGGGTTTGCGCTCTGCGCTTCTCTGCCAAGAGTGACGACTCCTTTCGGGGTTCGGGTTCTATGCTTTCGTGTAATTGCCAAAAAACAGAGCGTTTCTAGGACCGAGCGGGATGGCCCTAGGTTTTGTGCAACGTTTCTTGTTCTCATTAGGGAAAGTATGCCGTGCACGTGGTATCATGCCGAAGGCCTGCAATGCCATGAATCATAGCCACACGTTTAAGACGAATGACCAAAATAATAACAGGGTGGTCAGCAATTCAAAGTGTTTTAAAGGGATGAGTGATCGATCCAAGAAAGTTTTTCTTACTAAACAATTAACCCAAAACATGTTTTAGGGATAATCCACCAACCTAGAGCTGTGTTTAGGATTAGCTCACTATTCCATCAATTGTCGCCCAAAAAGATTCTTTTTAGGAGGTCAAATCATCCTTAAAACATCATCAAGCAATTCTCCGTCATCTCAAAACTACCTTTTAGTGGCTAACCCCCTTTTGGAACGATATCTAATGATGGGTGATTCGAAAGTATTTTTGAAACTTTGATCACCTTTGAAAGTGTGCACAAAAAATAAGAGCTCCATAATTTTTGTCGGTTACCTCTTTATGTCTATTTTGATAAATTAAGTTTTTTTCCTGTTAAATGTAAAAAGTGAAATTTTAATTGCAAAACTAATAAACAATGGTATTGCCGCCATTCATATAAGATAATTAGATAGCTTAGGCCTCATCCCCACCTTTAACACCCATCAATTAGTTTGTAGTTTAAGGAGGAGTTAAATGTTATTTGTAATGAGCTTATGGAGGTTAGAGATCAGCTTTAAGTTTATGGAGGCTTAAGTTGGAAATAATATTGAAGAGTAATGATTCGTAGTTAGTCATCATGTCTATGCTTTTTTGGCTAAGTGGTTGCAAATTTGTTACACTTAGTATATGTTCTAAGTTTGAACTACAAAAGAGATAACCTACAAAAAAAGCTACTTAGGAGAAGGCTACCTCTATTAGGCCAAAGTGTTAATGGAGTAGGCATCTAGGGTGCACATGTGGAACATGGTGAGATATAATAAGCCTTTGAGTATCGAGTCAAGAACATTATTCAAGAATAATGACCATAACTAGTCATAGGTCTAAGCCCTTTGATAAAGTAGTCACAAATTTGTTATACCTTCGTGGCTGAAAGACAAATTCAATGATAATCAACAAAAAGATTATCAAAGAATTTGGTTTGTGCTATTCAAACGTATAACCCAAAACCCAAAAAGATCATTTTTTCACATTCGTATCTTTTGCATACATAATGCATTTCTACAAGAATCTGTTTATGATTTATGCACTTATATAATAAAAATTATTTTAAAGAAAAGTAAGCTTCAATCAAAAGGCGACAAAAGTAAAATATATAACTCTTAAAAATAAAATATAAAGCCAGAGTTTGCCTACACTAATTCTAATATTAAATTATATGAGCAAAACAGCTTTTGCTAGATATGTTGGCTTATTTGAATTATTTTTTTTCACTCATATTGTAATATTAGATCACGACCAAAATAATAGTTTATCTTATATTAGATTATGTGAAAGCCTTTTGTTGAATATATTATTTATTTATGAATAATTTAAATAATTATCACTTTTTTTAAAACTTGGGGTCGTTCATTTGGTTGGAAGATATCAAAGCATATTATACAATAAGTTAAAATTCGATAGTAGAAATAGTTTTCGTACTTATATTTTTCTATTCTGTATACTAGATCCTATGATTTATTTTTACTTGTTACACTTTTTCGTCATTATTTTTAACGATATCTTGTGATGCAACCTCTTAAATATGTAAATATTATTTTTAACAATATTTTTTAGGCCTTTTGTTAGGTTCTTTAAGGCATTCCTTACCTAATTTTGGATTATAGTAGGACAAAGAGAGAAAAGAAAGAACATAGTAGATTTTTACAAGAATTAAAAGTCCTGCATAGTAATTTTCAAACTATTGATGAAGGTCAATTTGTCGTTTAATTGAGTTGATTTTTGATCAGTAGAACTATAATTGATTTTTCTCTATTTTAAACAATTGGATCATTGTCTAGAGTTCTCTATACTAGTAGATTGAGATCACATTTCTAGATGATATTTCTTTAACATTTCTAGATTAAGCTAAACTTTAACTTGTTCTTCATTACAAATAATAGATTTCATTATTATTGGAATGATGAATGCTTACATTATTGATATTGTTGAGAACTTGATTGGATTGGGTACCTAAAGAATTATATAATTAGAATTTGGGTGGACATTGTGATTGGTTTCATGATTTTTTTCCTTTCATATTGGAGGAGTTTTTCATTTGAAAATTTCCATCGTCATGTTTAAATCTTTTATTTGTGGTTCAAAATACCTATATTACTTGTATTTAGTGTCTCCTAATAGGTTCAATCAAAGTGAAAAAGTTTAACTCTTTTTCCTAACAAATATCACTAATTTTGAAATACATTCCAAATAAAAAAAGGTAATAAAAAAACAGTAACCATGAAGAAGCATAGTCCTCGTTAATTTCTCATCTTATGAAGAAGAGATGTGATTACCTAGCATGTGCAGACTTGCTTTAACAAGGAGCAAGCATTCTTTCCTATTACGGTGAGAGAGTTTATGCCTCCTTTTCTATCAGTTTTTAATTTAACTTTGTAATTTTAAGTTAACTTTAATTGAGGAATGTTAATATCTTAATGAAATATTGATATCATATACCAAAAAAAGAAACATAAAATTTACTATAGCAAATTCAAATCACAAATGATTGATTTAATGAGCATAAATACCATATTTTTTTATTTACTTGTTTTCTATTTAAATTTCCATTGGAATGATTACTAACCTTATTATATCATCTAGACTTCAATAATTTACAGAAAACGTTCAAGCCATTTTTTAAGTCCAACCATAATATTATAATTGTTGAATCTTTCTCCTACATGGCTATCAGCTATTTCATTCCATCAACTATCGGTTTTTAATTTTCAGAATCATAAAATTCCTAGAATCAAGGCTCAATAGGAACTACGGATACCGACGTGCAAGTTTCGTGTCGTGCACGATCAAACTTAGCAAGTGGTGTTAAACATCATAGGTACTCACAAACTCAAAATGCCCAAATTTAAAACATGGATTTTTTATGGAAAGAGATATGAATAGAATAGATATTATTTCTCATAAGGTTTGAATAAAAATTTTCATTCCTTGCTTTTAGTGGTGATGAACAAGAATTCTCACGGCATGACCACCTTTCCATCAATACCCTAGTTCTTGGGTCGAAGCAACTTCGCGACTTTCATTTTCTTGAAGCATGAATTTTATCTTAAAAAGGTAACTAATTAGGTTTTTTATGATCAAATCATCTTACTTGTCTTTTCGGTGTAAGAGAATAAAATCTATTATATTTTTCTTTACTTAAATTCATGTCACTTTTGATGAGAGTGAGCCCTTGGTATATCCCATACTAGGCATGCACCCACTACTTATCTCACACTATGAGATAACAATTGCAAACTATAATTTAACTTTGATATCACCTTTTATGGCAGGATTAACTTTGTAAGATAAAACTTAGGTCCATGCATCATGGGACCTAGTATTTACAAAAGGCAGCAACCTTAATATGAAGTGGGTTATATTTGTGTTTTCAGTAATGGTACAAGGCTCCTTTCCTACATGAGGTTTTCCTTTTGTCAAAATTTGAGGAAAGGTTAAACATTTTGGGTAAAAGCTTCCTTTATTGATAAACAATGAAAGCCCTTTGGTAAATGGATTACAAATGGGAGAAATTATTCCCATGTTAAGAAAGAAAATTATACAATATTCATCCTTTTTATGCTACAAGGTGCTCACCGATGAAGGAGGGTTTTGTTGGGTGAAAGGTAAAGGTGCAAGGGTGGTAGCCACTTATGACATGGCTATAATGTTCATATCCAAACATCCCCCCCAAGCTGATGGTTAATATCAATTGATGATATTCAACTTACTGATGAGATGAGAGTGTTGATTTGCCCCCAAGGCCTTAGTAAAGATATCTGTTGGTTAGTCTTTGGTTCCAATATGATGTGTCTTGATGAGGCAACATTGAATCTTTTCCTAGATGAAGTGGAAACCAACATCTATGTGTTTGGTGAACTAATACACCATAAGGTTGGTGGCAAGTTCCATGGCAACCTTGTTGTTGCAATACAAGGTCATAAGGTGAGGAACCTCAACCCCTATATCTCCAAGTAAGCCTAACAACCAAATAATTTTACAGGATGTAAAGTAAATAGCTTGATATTTCACTTATGTGGAGGAGAAAGACACTAGCTTTACTTCTTGCTTTTCCATGAAATAAGTATAATGCAGTAATTGATTTTCTGCTAACCTTGCATGTAGCATAATTTAAGTCACAATAAGCCTTCATCATGTAACCTCCTAAAGTAGGAATAAATAAACATGTACTAAGGCAACTTTTTAGGTAATTAACCAATCTAATGGTTGCTTTCTATTCGGTAAAATCCTACATGTAAATGCATATGTCGAACAAGTAATATAATGATGAGAATAAGTATTGTCCTATAGAGACTAGAGATTACTAGCTTGACTAATTACTAATAGTGAATTAATCTTACAATTTGTTTAGCAAATCATTATCATCAAAGATGTTCTAAAGTGATATCATACTAAACTAGCAAAATTCAAATGAGTGAATTTAATATGAAAAATATGTTTATACATCCAATTTCATTATAATTAGTAGATATGAATTTCAATAGTTTAATGCTTGCAAGAACAATAATACTTATGTGACAATGGAATTTTCTAATGTATTTACTATCTTAAGTCTAAGTATAGCAAACCTACTTAGCTCAGTAATTCACTATATCTCTATATGTGAATTAAACAAATTAAGTGCATTAAGATTTATGAATCTTCCAAGTTTACACTAAAAGACGCACAAACAACATGATATATGTCTATCCATATTTAATTTATGGTTGTATATCATAAGATGCAATTGCATATCATTTCATGTCAGTCTTAAATATGCACATCGAATCAATTAAATGACAATTAATACCTAAAAGCATTGAATATAATAATATACAACTCACAAAAATATAATATTGCACAACATGTTAACTATGAAATTCATATCATCGTAATCATGCTACATCTTAGCTCTAATAAAGGTAAATTAACATGTAGCATTCAAACAAGCAAGAACAATGCTACAACATAAACAAAACATCTTAAATTGGAAAAACAGTAAAGTTGTCACCAAGTTGTCTTCTCCTTAAGAAATTTTTGCAACAATTTATACACAATGGAAGGGCATCAGACATTGTTAGGAATGGAAAACACATTAAAGTGTGCCGCCACACGCCACCACACACCATTCATGTGCCACTGTACACTGCCATTTGCGCCACCATGTTCTACATAAACTCTTTAGAAAAAGGCCCATGATGCACATCTACTAAAGAATCGTGCAAATGTTAGAAGCTTGATCCTAACAATCCTTATTCCATCAAATAACCCTTGTCACCAAGGGTTAACTTAAGTCAAGCCAGATCCTAACAATCCCCACCCCATCAAATAACCCTTGTCCTCAAGGGTTAACCCTTTTTGGATTTTTCCTCAGACGCCACCATTTGACACTTGAGATGATTGCTGGAGAGATTATGGTGGTCACCCTTGATGGGTGAAGAACTCTTGACTCTTAGGTCGTCGACCTTGGTGGGTGAAGAACTCCTTGGTACAATTCACCTTGCAACTCCATTGGGGTGGGAAAGAAGGCAACTATTCCACCGTTTCTAGTAGTGGCTTATCCGTTTTCTCTAATGATAGCCCTTTTGTCTCCTTTAGCAATAGCTCTACCACCCTCTCGAGTGGTTGCTCCTTTGTCTCATTTAGTTGTAGCCAAAGTACCCTTTGGTAGGTAAAGAACTCTTGATTCTCAGGTGGTCGACCTGGTGCAATCCACCTTGCAACTCCATCGAGGTGGGAAGGAAGCCAACTCTTTCACAGCTTTTAGCAATAGCTCATCTATCTCTTTTTGTAGGAGCTCTACCACCTCCTTGAATGGTGACTTCTTTGTCTCATCTGTCCATGGCACCACCAACGTTCTTTCACCTCTTCTAATGATGACTCCTCTAGCAGTAGTTCTACCACCTCTTGGAATGGTGGCTCCTTTGTCTTATTTGGCCATAACACCTCCACCTTTTCTAGCAGTGGCTCTTCCATATCTTGTGGTGGTAGTTTCTCCACCTCTTCTAATGGAAACTCCTCTACATCTTTTGGTGGTAGTTCTTTTACCTTTCTTGGTGACAATTCCCCTATATCTTCTAACGATAACTCCTCCACCTCTTCTGGTGGCAACTCTTCCACCTCTTCTGGTGGCAATTCTTCCACCTCTTCGGGTGGCAACTTTTCCACCTTTTCTGGTGGCAACTCCTCCACCTCTTCTAGTAGCAACTCCTCCACATCTTTTAGTGGTAGCTCTTTCACCTTTTTTGGCGATGGCTCTTCCACATCTTTTGGTGGTAACTTTTCCACCTCTTTTGACGTTGGTTTCTCTATAGCTTCTATAGGTAACTCTTCCTCGTTCGGGAGTGGCTCATCCACCTCTTCTAGCGATGAAGCTTTCATCTCCTCTGTAATTGCTTTACCATGCCCTTCAATATCTTCCATAAGCTGTCCATGGGTTGCAAACCCCCTAAAGTTGGGTCCCTAATTTGCATGGGCCCCCAAGGGGTAAGGGCCCCAAGCTGATTGTGGGCCTTGCTTATTAGGGCCCCAAGTTACATACGATCCATGGTGAGTGGAAACATAACCTGGGGTGGACCTAGGGGTAGTGGGTCCATGCCAGATGGGTCCCCAACCACCTCCCACCGTTTCTAGTAGTGGCTTATCCATTTTCTCTAATGATAGCCCTTTTGTCTCCTTTAGCAATAGCTCTACCACCCTCTCAAGTGGTTGCTCCTTTGTCTCATTTAGCCGTAGCCAAAGTACCCTTTGGTAGGTAAAGAACTGTTGACTCTCAGGTGGTCGACCTCGGTAGGTGAAGGACTCCTTGGTGCAATCCACCTTGCAACTCCATCTAGGTGGGAAGGAACCCAACTCTTTCACAGCTTTTAGTAGTAGCTCATCTATCTCCTTTTGCAGGAGCTCTACCACCTCCTTGAATGGTGACTCCTTTGTCTCATCTATCCATGGCACCACCACCTCTTTTAACAGTGGCTTCTCTACATCATTTGGTGATATGGAGGAGTTACTATTAGAAGAGATGGAGGAGCTACCACCAGAGGATGTAGAGGAGCCATTGTTAAAAGAGGTGGTGGTGCCATGGACAAATGAGTTACCACCAAAAGATATAGAGGAACCTTTGGTAAGGGAGATAGAAGAGCAACCACCAAAAGATATGGAGGAGTTACTATTAGAGGATTTATTGTGTTCTAAATTGTGCAATCTAAGGATTCAAGTCCTAACAGAAAATATGCTAGAAGGAAACCCAGGATTGCCGAAAAATTGCCTAGCTTCTCTGAAGGTTGAACACGAAAGGTGTTCATTGTCTATCCTCACTGAAATAAGTGCTGGTCGGGTTGGAAAATGTATAGATCTATTAGGTCTACTCTAATCTAGTTTGATCTAGAAAGAAGGAGCACAAGTTCAACTCTTTCCACCTAGGTTCTCACCCATTATCGGAAATAGCTGACAGTGTCAAAAAACTTGCCTGAATAGGGGTTTGGACAGCGTTTGCACATTCTAGGTACCTAAACTAACCAAAAAGGCTATGCGGGTCCAATGCCAAAGGAGATCAGTCAATTGTCGCATGACTGGTCTTTTTTTTTTCGTTCTTTTCTCTTTTATACTCCTCATTCTCTCAACAGCTCAACAATCACCCCCTTTCTCTTCTTTTCTTTTTTCTATTTCCTCACATAAGTCACCCACACATGACCAACTATCCCGTATTTCTTTCTCATGCCTAATTTGTTGCTTATGCTCCTTCATTTTCTTCTATTTTGGGTTTATTGCATCAACCAACTAAAACTTATATAAACACATACTAATACAAATATAATTTAACAAATATATAGTATATAATCCTAAAATAGTCAAAATAATCCTATACAAAATAGAGTTATCACTTTCCATTGAGATTTATTGGGTGAGTGCATGAATTGAGCCAAGTTGTGCATTATGTAGAAAATGTTAGGTCTTTTGACATTAAGGTAATTTAGTTTTCCTATAAGTTGTTGATATTTCAATGGGTCACTAAGTTGGGGATCATTGTCTCAAGGCATTTGTGCTCCTTGATCATATTTGAATGTGGTCAATGAAAAATTAGTGTCCATGGGGTTATTGAATGACTTAGTTCCCCCAAGTCCCATCTTGTTTATCAGCTTAAAGATATACTTGCATTGATTCAAGTGAATACCCTTATCATCTCTTAGGATCTCAATCCTAAGGAAAAACTTAAGATCTCCTAAGTCTTGATATAAAAATTGAATGCAAATGTGTCTTTAACTCTTGTATACCATCAATATCATTGTCAGTGATAACTATATTATCAACATAAATCATAAGAATAACCATGAGGTTACCTCCTTGCTTGACAAATAGTGAGGAATCATGCATGGGGTGTCTTGATATCCCACAACTAGTAGTGCCTCTGTGAACTTTGCATACTATTATTTGACTACTTGCTTTAACCTGTAGATTAACTTCTTTAGCTTAAAGACATTTCCATTTTTCTCACCTAGATCCCTTAGTGGAAGCCTCATGTAGACCTTCTCATTGAGATCTCCTTGTAAAAATCCATTGTTAACATCCATATGCTGGATGCTTTACTGGTATTGAGTTGCTAGTGAGAGAGCACATTTGATTATGATATGCTTGACAACATGGACAAAGATCTCATTGTAATTCACACCAGCTTTGTATCTTTCCATTGATCCATTGGCTTTATACTTGATCTTATATACCTACTTGCAACCTATAGGCTTTCTTCCCTGAGGTAGGTTCACTATCTCCCATATATTATTTACCCCCAACGCCTTAATCTTTTGTTCCATGAAATCTTTTCATCTAGGATTGCTAATCACATCATGATGATAGATTGGCTCAATGTTAGTAAAAATGGATGTAATGAAATGTTGACTGTTAGGTGAAAAATAATGATATGAGATGTAGGTCGAAAGGAAATAAATGGAGGATTCACTTTATGTGGTTTTGATTTTAGCTCAAATATAGTCTTTGGACCATAGAGGCGGTATGGAATGTCTAATGGATCATCTAGGAACTAAGGTTGCAACTCTATAGGATCTTCTCATGTGGTATGGTGTCATTAATGTCATCATCAAAAAAGACATCATAAGGTTCGGTTAATGTGGTAGAAGTTGTAGAACCAAAATTTCTACAAAATATTGTAGAAATTCATATTAAAATAATAATAAAACTAAAACAAATATCAAGAACAATAAGAAGAACAAAGAGAGAAGAAATTTGTATTTCTAGATGGATTATGAGTCCACACCAACTATCTTTTTATAATGGTTAGAAAATAAACGTAAATAATCTCTTAATGATGATGAATTAATACCAAATTGATTATGAAAAACATAGCTATGAAGAACCTAAAATCTTTTGGATTTTGAGCAAAAAATTTCATAAATTATGTTAATGATTCTTTCTCTTTTTCATTGTAATAAAAATCTCAACTTCTTTTGACTTAAATGCCTTTTATTTCACCTTCATCTGTTTTGCATAACTATCAAAAGAAGGAGAAGAAGAATCATTCTCACGTAGGCGTGAGGAAGAAGATGATGTGCATAAGATGCATGCACACATCTTCATCTTGTCCATGGGTTGCCTTGGTAAAATGGCACATGTGTTAAACACGCCTACTTTAACTTCAAAAACTGCTACTTCTACTTCAAACGTGGATGACGTGGTGATTGGTAGTTTTTGTTTTATTTCTATTTTTGCTTCAAACATGGCTGACAGGATTGGCGTTGGCAGTTTCCATTTTATTTCTAAAATCCCTTAGTGTTCAGTGAAATTTATATGCAAGTGAACATGTCGAACAAGTAATATAATGATGAGAAAGATATCGTTCCACAAAGATTGGTAATTACTAGACCAATTAATTACTAACGATGAACAACTCCTAGAATTTATCTAGCAAATCAAATTGATAGATGATAGATTAACTAACTAAATCTAAGAAAACTAAATACAAGAAATGTGTTAGAGCATATGATTTCACCATAATTACTACGTATTAATGTATATGTCTATCCATATTTAATTTATGGTTACAAATTACAAGAAGCAACTGCATATCATCTCCTGTCGATCTCAAACATGCAAATCAAATCATTCAAGTGGTAGCTAATCACTTAAAAGCATTAAACACCGTAATATGTAAGTTCACATAAACAAAATATCTTGCTAAACATAATAATCATAAGATTCATATCATCATAATTAGGTTACATCATAGCTCTAACAAAATTAAACTAAAACATAAAGAAATAATGAGGAAGAATAGTAATAAGAAATAAAGAATGCATCTTGAATCCAAGAACAAGAAGTCTGTCACCCTTTTTGTCTTCTCTTTAAGAAAACCTTGAATTCTTGGCCTCTTTCTTGAGTTGTGCTCAATTTCCTCTTCCTCTTTTCTTTTGCCTCTTTTCTTCTCTTAAATAGGGTTTGGGTTTAGACCTATCTCCTATCCTAGTAGAATTGGGTTTTAGAGATCTAAAACAATTGGATTTTGAACTCCTAAATTAATTAGGATTTGAATTCCTAACATGACTAGGTTTTCTAAATAAATAGAAAATCCAATAACAATAGAAAATCTAATAACAATCATCCAAAGCCCAAGCCTATCTTGACTCTTTTGATCTTGATATTATGATTTTGCCACACAATAAGCATCAGGTTCTCTATGTTCATTCATTTTCTCCTTACCTCCTTGTGCTACATAAACAATATAAAGTTAAGCAAATAAAGAGGAATTCAAATGTTTTCTCACAATTATTAAAGTTATTTATTACCTAAAATAGGTAAAATAGCTCTATAAAAATAGAGTTATCAAAACCCCCAAACTTAACAGTTTGCTAGTCCTCGAGTAAGAGCAATAAACAACATATGTTTTAGACAAAACCCCTTCATGAAATTTTCTCATAATTGCTCAAACTTAACAATTCAAAGAAAAATATAACTTTCATCCAAACACCACAATTGTTTCATAAGATAAGATAGACTATTAACTATGTTGACCACATGTGTATGTGTGAGTCCTTATCTTTTCAATTATATGCACTCCAAATAGATCCATATTAATATGTAATTTCTCAAAATCTTTAATCAAACCTCATAAGTTTGCTTTTCATTTCTCTCTCCACTAATGTAAGCTAATCATATAACCAAAAATCAATAGGACTTTTATAAGCTTGTAATGTAAGGCTGGGCTAGGGGTAAGATGGAAGTCATTTAGGCTTAATTCACCCATGAACACATTACTTTCTAGGATCCCATCAAAAACTTCTTGTCACTTTCTACCATCACTTTTCTCATTCTTTTCTGTCCAAAAATACTTGATTTCACTTGGATTCTAACACTCATAAAGCCATAATCATGCTTGCATCAATAAAACAAGTAAAAGTACTAGACATGTAGTCACTACATTCTTAGCTTGCCAATCATTTCAATTACTATGCTTAATGGCCTAATTCAAAACATTGAATGGCTTAAATATGATAAGGAATGATAAGAGGATTCCATTCTTGGGCAAATGTTGTACTTCCTTTCTTTCTTTTTTTTTTTTTTTTTTTTTGTTTGGCAGAAATGAAATACTATGCCCCACTCAATCATTGCAATCAATTTCTTCCCATGCTCCATCTTCCTTTCAACCTTTATTCATCTCAAACAAACTTCCATCCTACAAGTTAACATGTTTATGGGCGTGGGACGATAAGATAAGTTGTTCAAGGCTTATGGCTATATATAGGTGGGTGTCATTAAAAAAATGGATAAGAATTAAGGCTCAACGGGGTGACTGGTGATAAATAAATAGGGTTGGCTTGAAAGGCTCAAACAATCCAAAGAATGGCATAAATCATTTTCTCAATTAGATGCAGCTTAGGATTTCGCCTCAAGAGAAAATCAAAAAAATTCTAAGATTCAGGTGAGATCTAAGAAAATCACATACTTCACATGAATGTTCTCTAGAGATACACACAATTTCAAAAATGAAAGACTTTTAGTGCTTAATAGGTGGATCAACATAATCAAAATCACACTTAACTCACACCACAATTGCAGGTTTGAACAAAATCTATATCTTCCAAAGAATCACCAAGAATTCACAACATGGGATGTAATCAAGACATAAAAAAAATTTCAATCAAATTTAGCACAAAGGTTCTTTCCCTACCCCCAAACTTGAATGAAGCATTGTCCTCAATGCAAAAACAAAAGAAAGTAATAATAATGAAGGAATAGGAATGAGAAAACTCCCTTGATTGTAGGTCGTATCCACGTAGAGCTCTGAGGAGATGATGGTGACAAAACTTCTAATGAAAAGACTAAAACGAAATTGCTTGGGTTGCCTCCCAAGAAGCGCTTGGTTTATAGTTTGCAGCCAAACTATCCTGGATGTTGTTGCTCAAGGAGGATGAAACTGTAATAGTTTAGGAGACAACTTGTGTTGTAAAACAGTAGAGCACTCTTCAATCAACCTCACTGTCTCATGTATTTCCAACTTCCTTTTGTTCTTCAATATCTCTTTCAAAAAAATTTCATAACTAAACATTTGAGTTGAAGCATCTGCAAAAGGAATGTTAATGTGCAATTTTGAAGATATATCAAGGAATTCCAAAAACTACTTATCTTTTTCATGTTGCTGGAATTTGTGGGGAGATGGAGCTGGAGGCATAAAAGGCATAGGATTTTCTGGAACAAGCTTGCTCTTAGGTGCCTCCTCAAGTTGTATGCTAACATCCTTATCTATTCCCTTGAAAATCTCCTTGTCAGCATCATCTTCTCCTACTTGCTTGCCACATGTTAGGGTTATTGCCTCTATGGTATCTATAGGGCTTTTCTCTACATCGCTAGGCAAAGAACCTTCTTGTCTCTCTGAGATCATATTGATCAATTGACTCATCTGCACCTCCAAATTTCTGATTGAAGTTTCTTGTCTTTGGAATCTCTTTTCATTGTTTTGCATCATCTTGTTAATCATGTCTTCCAAGTTAGGCTTTACCTCTTCACTGTGCTCAAATGTTAGTGGCAGTCTCATATCATTTAGGTTACTCCATGAAAAATTTTGATGGTTGTGCCATCTCGGATTGTACATGTTGGAGTAAAGATCATTTTGCGACCTGCTAGGAATCCCAACAAAATTATCATAATCATTATAATGAGGATAAGGGTTACCTACTTGACATTCCGTGCTCTCATGTGCTCCACCATAAAATTCACATAATCTGCTCTGATGTCTCACAACTGGAGTATTTAGGTTGTCTATCTTCTCATTGAGCACTTCCAATTGTGCAGACATTATGGTGAAGATATCTACTTCATGGACTCCACTTGCTTGATGCATTGGTAGTCTCTCAGTAGACAATTGATAGTTATCAAATGTTATCTCCTCTAGGAGGTTAAATGCCTCTTCTAGTGTTCTACTATGTAAGTCCCCTCCTGCAGCTGTATCAATTACAAAATGAAGATTTATACTACACCCATCATAGAAAGTTTGTACTTGTAACCAAATGGGTAGTCCATGATTTGGACATCTCCTCAAAAGTTTCTTGAATCTTTCCCAAGCTTTATACAATGATTCATTATCTATCTGCTCAAAAGTGAAAATGTTGTTACGCATTTTTGTAGATCTTGAGAAAGGAAAGAACTTACCAAGAAATTTCTAAGTTAAATCATCCCATGTAGTAATCAATCCTGAAGGAAGAGAAGAAAACCAATTTTTAGCTCTATCTCTAAGAAAATGGAAATAGCCTTAACTTGATAACATCCTCTGTAACTCCATGATCTCCCATCATGTCACAAAATTCAAGGAATGCTTCAATGTGAGCTTTTGGATCCTTATTTGGTAGCCCACTATATTGCAAGGAGTTTTGAAGCATCTTGATGAGCACATGCTTGATCTCAAAGTAGTTTGCCTGATTTGTAAGCCTAATGTTTGATGTAGCATTCCAAATGTTGGTGCAGCATAGTCTTTTAAAAGTCTATGTGTACCATCATATCTTTCCATCCTTTGTTGTTTAACAACAATTTTTTTTTTTAGCAAAAAGGACAAAAATAAAATAAAGGTAATAAAAGCTAGATTAAACTTAGAAGCTATTCGATACTAATATTAATTAGCAGTAAAAAATCCAATCCCTGGCAACGGCGCCAAAAACTTGTTCAGTGAAATTTATATGCAAGTGAACATGTCGAACAAGTAATATAATGATGAGAAAGATATCGTCCCACAAAGATTGGTGATTACTAGACCAATTAATTACTAACGATGAACAACTCCTAGAATTTATCTAGCAAATCAAATTGATAGATGATAGATTAACTAACTAAATCTAAGAAAACTAAATACAAGAAATATGTTAGAGCATATGATTTCACCATAATTACTAGGTATTAATGTAGATTATTTATGCTTGCAAGAGGGATAATATCTATGTGATGGCAGAACTTCCTAATTTATTTACTATCCTATGTCTAGGTATAGCAAACATACTTAGTTCATTAATTCACTATATCTCTATATGTGAATTGAAACAAACTAAATGCTTTAGGATCTATGAACATTCCCAGTTTACACCGAAAGCCACACAAACAATATGGTATATGTCTATCCATATTTAATTTATGGTTACAAATTACAAGAAGCAACTGCATATCATCTCCTGTCGGTCTCAAACATGCAAATCAAATCATTCAAGTGGTAACTAATCACTTAAAAGCATTAAACACTGTAATATGTAACTCCACATAAACAAAATATCTTGCTAAACATAATAATCATAAGATTCATACCATCATAATTAGGTTACATCATAGCTCTAACAAAATTAAACTAAAACATAAAGAAATAATGAGGAAGAATAGTAATAAGAAATAAAGAAGGCATCTTGAATCCAAGAATAAGAAGTCTGTCACCCTTTTTGTCTTCTCTTCAAGAAAACCTTGAATTCTTGGCCTCTCTCTTGAGTTGTGCTCAATTTCCTCCTCCTTTTTTCTTTTGCCTCTTCTCTTCTCTTAAATAGGGTTTGGGTTTAGACCTATCTCCTATCCTAGTAGAATTGGGTTTTAGAGATCTAAAACAATTGGATTTTGAACTCCTAAATTAGTTAGGATTTGAATTCCTAACATGACTGGGTTTTCTAAATAAATAGAAAATCCAATAACAATAGAAAATCTAATAACAATCATCCAAAGCCCAAGCCCATCTTGACTCTCTTGATCTTGATATTATGATTTTGCTACACAATAAGTATCAGGTTCTCCATGATCATTCATTTTCTCCTTACCTCCTTGTGCTACATAAACAAGATAAAGTTAAGTAAATAAAGAGGAATTCAAATATTTTCTCACAATTATTAAAGTTATTTATTACCTAAAATAGGTAAAATAACTCTATAAAAATAGAGCTATCACCTAGCAAGTTGACATGTCATTCTACATCATGAGCTTATTTTGAAGTAGTTGAAATCTAATGGAAGATAGGCCCTTTGTAAATATATAAGCTATTTGATCAACAAAAGAAATGAAATGCATAGAAAGTTTCTTTGTTTTGATTCTCTCATGAATAAAGTAAAAATCAATTTCAACATGTTTTGTTCTTGCATTAAAAGTAGGATTAGTGGTTAGATAAAGTGTTGATAAATTATCACACTAAAGCGTAGGAGGATTAGATTATTTTACATGAAGATCTTGTAATCAAACTTTTATCCAAATAAGTTCTGTAGCAATATCAACAAGACATTTTAGCTCAGCTTTTGTACTAGAGCGAACAATAATTTTTTGTTTTCTTGAACTCTAAGAAATTATATTGGTTCCAAGAAAAATACAAAATTCTTTGGTTGATTTATGATCATCACAATCACCTACCCATCTAGCATTAAAATATACATGAAGATTATTATTTGATGTCTATGTTATTTGAATGCCTAATTTGGGTGTGTTAACCAAAAAAATGTTGAATACATTTGACAAATTCCTAATGAATAAGAGTAAGGGCATGCATATATTGACATGTAGTGTTAACAACATATGAAATATCAAGACACGTGAGTGTTAAATATTGAAGAGATCCAACAATACTACAATAATGTGTGGGATATAAGTATGGTTCTCCACCATTTATGAATGGTGGATGATTTGTCGTGCATGGTGTAGACACCTTTTGGCTTCATTCATTTTGGCTTGAAAAATTATTTCATGAGAAAATTTTACTTGATGAAGAAAAAGACTATTTGTAGAATATTTGGCTTTAATTGCCAAAAAATAATGTAAGTTACCTAAATCCTTAATATCAAATTCAATCTTAAGTTGTTCAAGAATTTTTGACATTGGTGCTATAGGACTTCTTGTAAAAATAAGGAGAAATACACTATATGTTTTTGTACGTAATATAAATAATGAAGAGTATGTTTGGAAAATTGTAAACCCAATATGCTGAAAAAATTGACTAAGGCGATAATGTCATGCTTGTGGAGCTTGTTTTAATCCATACAAAGACCATTTTAATTGATAGACAAATTCTAGTTTGGTAGAATCAACAAACCCGTATGGTTGAGTCATATATACTTTTTTATCTGGTATGACATGTAAAAAGACATTTGTGACATCAAGTTGTTTGATATTCCACCCTCCAATATATGCTAGAGCAATTATAATTTTTACTGTAACTGGCTTAGTAACAAGATTGAATGTGTCATGATAATCAATACTAATTCGTTAATGAAATCCTTTAGCAACAAGTTGTGCTTTATATTGTTCTAGGGTTCCATCAAATTTTTGCTTGACTCTGTATACCCATTTACATTCTATAGGAATAATATTTTGGGGTGGAAGGATAAGATCCCATGTGTGATTTTTTAACAATGTATTGTACTTTTCAACCATAGTAGTACATTAATTAGGATCTTTTAATGCTTCTGTATTGTTTTTAGGTTCAATAAAATGATGTACAGAACTTGTTAAAGCATATGTATGATCACACAATAAAGTATGCTTGGATATTTTTTCTCCTTTTAGTCTTGTAACCATTGAATGGTTCTTAGTGGAAGATTGTTGGAACATGTCATGATTTGCACTTGTTGTTTTGTTCTTTGTTATAGTATATGAAGTAATTTTAGTAAAAAGACGCAATGTGATTGGATTAGTAACAACAATTGGTGTATTTACTTCTTCTTGAAAAGGAAATACAGTTTCATCAAATATAGCATTTACAACAATGTAAACTATTTTTGTCTGTAAATAAAGACAACGATAGCTTTTATGTCTTATAGAATAGCTTAAGAAAACACAAGGTTTTGAGCGAATATTGAGTTTATGTTTAGTATGGGGTGTTAAGTAAGGAAATACCAAGCACCCAAGAATCCATAAATGGGATATACTAGGTTTTTTATTAAACAATTTTTCTCATAGGGTTTTTTGTCTATCACTGGGCTTGGTAGATAATATGTGTTGCACTTTTAGAGACAAAATCCTAATAGTGAAATGTTATATTTGTATGACTCATCACTGATAATCCAAATTTAGTAATATGTCTATGTTTTCTTTCAATAATCCCATTTTGATATGGTGCATAGGGACTTGATATGCATTGATAAATACCCTTATTAGATAAAAGAGTTTTAAATCTTTAAAAGTAAATTTCGTGACTCCATCACATTGAATAGTTTTGATCATAGTTTGAAATTTATTTTCAACAAATGTTTGAAATTCTTGAATATTAAAAGAAATTCATTTCTAGTTTTCATGGAATAAAGCCATGTAAATTTGGAATAGTCATTAATAAAATAAATATAATATCCATTCTCTTGAGAAGTTGTAATTGGTGCAAGGCTCCATATATCAAAATGAACTAAGTCCAAAAGAGCATTGGAAATATTATTTGTAGATAAATGTGATTGTTGTCGGCTTTTACTGATGCTACAAGCATTACAGGAAGATGAAATATTTCCAGTAAACTATATATTCATTATTTTCAACAATCTTATTACATTTACATAATTAAGATGACCTAATTTATAATGTCAGGCCATTACATTTATTGTAAAGATATGAAAAGTATTTGGTTATTGTTGAAGAGCACTTAAGTTGATGCGATAAAGGCCATTTTTAGCTGGCCCTCGTAATAAGATCTATCTTGTTGTTAGAATCTAAACACGACAAAAATCAGGAAAAAAATGAGAAAACACAATTGTTATCTTTGGTAAACTTGAAAACCGATAACAAACTTGTGTCATATTAGACACAATAAGTACATTAGAAACATTGATATTACTAGGGGTTAATAAATTGCCTTTATGCGTTATTGGAAGTGTCATTTCATCCTTTATAATAGTTACTTGATTGCCATCATAATAGAGCAATTGAATAATATCATAGTCATCTAGCAAGATATGATGTGTGGCGCCAAAATCAAGAAACCAATTAGTTTCAATGAAGACTTGGTGAATTTGTTGTTGAGACTTCTTAATAGTATTAACCTAAATATTCGAAGGGCCTTGAAAGGTACTATTAGGCCCATAATTGGAAGGAACATATCTATAGCAACATTAATGCACAAGATGTCCTAGTTTGCAACAAATTTGACAAAGAACATTATGCCAAGGTTTGCTGCTATAATGAGAAACATGGGTATGTCCTAGATTGGAGATATTATTTAAGCACCCTCCTAGATTGGTAGCAAATTACAAAAAGTGCTGATTAGCAAGGATGGTAGTAGGGCTAGTGGCAAAAGCAACTATAGTAGGTGAGCCTTGTGTAGCCATTTCAATGCAAGCTTTTTGGGTAAGGAGTAACCCATGTAGATCTTCATGATGAAGAGATGATGCTCATGTATGAACAATAACTACAGTGGCAAAAGGCGCATAAAGGATACCAAGACCTTGGAAAACATGAGTTAAGTACTCATTTTCTAAGATAACTTCACCTATAAGGAAAAGTTGATCAATAATACCATTTACTTCTTGAAGAAACTTAACTACTGTTCAGTGTTCTTTAGTTGTCATTTGAAGACATAATCGAAGAGCATAAACTCACGTAGAACTATGAGCCCTGAATTTAGATGATAAGACTTACCCTATCTCAATTGAGGCTTTCCACTTCCTAGCAGTGGTCACAATATTGTAACAAGTGTAAAAAATCCAGCCATAGGCAATATGATCCCTAATTATCCAATCTTGATAAGTAGGATTGGAATCACAAGTGATATTGCCTTGCTCATCGGTTTTGGTTGTGAACTCTTTAGGACAAAGGGAAAAGTCATCAACAATACCAAGTAATCCATTTGCTTGAAGGAAATGCTCAATTCAAGCTTTCCATACAAGAAAACTAAGATTCTTCAGTTGCACACCAATGGTGGGAAAAGGGTCTAGATTGAGCAACAGAAAAGTATGAGTAGCAATGATAACTCTATTTTTACAGAGTTATTTTACCTATTTTAGGCAATAAATAACTTTATTATTTGTGAGAAAACATTTGAACTCCTCTTTATTTACCTAAATTTATCTTGTTTATGTAGCACAAGGAACCAAGGAGAAAAGGAATGAACATGGAGAACTTGATGCTTATTGTGTGGCAAAATCGTAATATCAAGATCAAGAGAGTCAAGATGGGCTTGGGCTTTGGATGATTGTTATTAGATTTTCTATTGTTGTTGGGTTTTCTATTTATTTAGAAAACCCCAGTCATTTTAGGAATTCAAATCTCAATTAATTTAAGAATTCAAAACCCAATTGTTTTAAATCTCTAAAACCCAATTCTACTAGGATAGGAGGTAGGTCTAAACCTAAACCCTAGTTAAGAGAAGAGAACAGGCAAAAGAAATGAGGAGGAGGAAATTGAGCACAACTCAAGAAGGAGGCCAAGAATTCAAGGTTTTCTTGAAGAAAAGACAAAAAGGGTGACAGACTTCTTGTTCTTGGATTCAAGATACCTTCTTTATTTCTTATTACCATTCTTCTTCATTATTTCTTTATGTTTTAGTTTATTTTTGTTAGAGCTACGATGTAACCTAATTATGATGGTATGAATCTTATGATTGTTATGTTTTGCAAGATATTTTGTTTATGTGAAGTTACATATTACTGTGTTTAATGCTTTTAAGTGATTAGCTACCACTTGAATGATCTAATTTGCATGTTTGAGACCGATAGGAGATGATATGCAGTTGTTTCTTGTAATATGTAACCATAAATTAAATATGGATAGACATATACCATATTATTTGTGTGGCTTTCGATATAAACTGGGAATGTTCATAGATCCTAATGCATTTGGTTTGTTTCAATTCACATATAGAGATATAGTGAGTTAATGAACTAAATAGGTTTGCTATACCTAGACATAGGATAGTAAATAAATTAGGAGATTCTGCCATCACATAAATATTATCCCTCTTGCAAGCATACATAATCTACATTAACACCTCATAGTTATGGTGAAATCAGACACTGATGCGAGTCTTATGGTGGGCTTGAGCGAGCTCAGGTTAAGAGAATATGTGAAAATCGTTTTTTTGGTGCTTTTGGGTTTTTTTGTGGGAAAAGTGAGTGTTTAATAGGGAGGAAGGGAGGAAAAACGAAAATAGGAATTAATAAAAATAAAAGAATAGATGCCAACAAACTCCAAGACATAAAGGCAAAGCCACCAGTCAAGGAGGTGCTCCACCACCAATCTCTGGCAAGAATTAGATAAAGGATGCAAAAGTTGATCACACAACTTTGGGGTTTCTATTCTCTGGAAAACAACTCTGCTTACATCTGAAACAATGCTCCCTTTAAATAGGCAGCTAAACCTAATTCTAGAAGGATCCTGGTAAATCATGAATCCTTAAAACCTAATTCTAGAAAGATCCTGATAAATCAAGAATCCTTATAATTAAGGAAGTCTTAACAAATATGGATTCTTACAAATAAGGAATCCTAAACAAATCAGAAATCTGACAAGTATGGAAACCTAGATAAATCAGGAACCTAGACAATTATGGAAAACCAAACAAAAGGAAATATTCTCAAACAATAAATTAAACCTAAGAAATTAAGGACTCAACAATTATTTAGGAAACCCCCCATATTAAAGCCTGCAGAGATGTTATGGAATATTCTTGGGCTGCTTCTTCAACCTTGGCCTTCTTGGACCCATTGGGTTACGTTGTGGACTCTCAATTCTTTGATGTTGGAACTCATAATATTGGGCCTTAAGTGTATCCGCATCAGACACTCTAACATGTTTTGCATATTTAGTTTTATTAAATTTAGTTGATTAGTCTATCATCTATCAATTTGGTTTATTAGATAAATTCTAGGAGTTGTTCACCGTTAGTAATTAGTTGACTTAGTAATCACCAATCTTTGTAGGACGATATCTTTCTTATCATTATATTACTTGTTCGACATATTCACTTGCATATAGAATTTCACTAAACAAGCAACATGAACATGGTTGACGTTGGAAGCCATCTACAAAAAAGGGGAAAAACAAATGGGCTTTTTCCAAAGGCTAATTTGATACCAAGTTAGAACCAGAATTTCTACAAAATATTGTAGAAATTTGTATAAAAATAATAATAATAAAAGGAAAGAAAATATCAAGAATAATAAGAAGAACAAAGAGAGAAGAAATTTGTATTTTTGGATGGATTATGAGTACTCTCCAACTATTTTTTTATAGTAGTTGGAAAATAAACATAAATCACCTCTTAATGATGATAAATTAATACCAAATTGATTATGAAAACCATAGCTATAAAGAACCCTACAACCTTTTAGATTTTGAGCAGAAAATTTTATCAATAGTGTTGATGATTCTTTCTCCTTTTTATTTTAATAAAAAAAATCTCATTTTCTTATGATTTAAACGCCTTTTATTTCACCTTCATTCATTTTGTATAATTGTCAAAAAGAAAGAAAAGAAGAATCATTCTTGCACAAGCGTGAGGAAGAAGACGACATGCATGAGATGCATGAGCACGTCTTCATACTATCCATGGCAATTCATATTAGAACTATTTAAACACTACCTATTTTATTTTACATTCATTACAAAGTAAACCAAGCCTAACCGGTCACAATATCTTGTTTGTTGATATTTATTGAGGAGTTTTATGGAGTTTAGCTGACTAAATCCATAAACCTATAAAGTCATTGTCACTGGTACTTTTTTTTACTTTATGGGTAGGTATAGGTATTGGTGTTGCTTGCATAATGTAGTTGTAGTTAAGGCTACCACGGTAGCACCTAGTGTGGTCAGCACCAATCGTGTTCGGGCAACGAAGCTTACACTCATTCATATTGGTTCATCCTATTATGCCCTGGGCCTTTTGCTCTTCTAACGTAAAAGGTGGCTGGCCTTTTGTCAAGGCCCAGGAATCTGCTGGACATCTCAGCAATGGGATTGGAAACCCGCATCCGATTGAAGTTCCATTTGAGTGCCCCCTAACATAAATGAAAGCTCTTTCTAGGTGGGTCGCTTAATACAAGGCATTGCTTAGGACCAACGGGTCACACGATAGGTGCACCTGCATTCTCCATCCTTCGACCTTTCGCCTATAGGCTGAATGGTGCGTGTGTTACACATGTCTACTTTAACTTTAGAAACTACTACTTCTACTTCAGATGTGCCCTATGTCGTGACTGGAAATTTTTGTTTTATTTCTATTTTGCTTCAAATGTGGTCAACAGGATTGGTGTTGGCAGTTTTCATTTTATTTCTAACAGTGGTATAGGAGTACAGCTTGATTTTGGTAAGGGAATGGTTTTTCGCTTATACGCTTTTGAATCATTTGTAATGGGCAATGATTGTGCATGGTTAAAAGGTGTCTCTAAGTTATGCATTTCTAGAACCCTTGGAACAAGCTCAGTCAAAGGTACTTGTATGGTAGAATGTATCTTAGGCTCTACTTGTGGGAAATGAAAAAATGTCCTTATAAAATCATACGTCCCCATTTATAAAGAATTTGTTTCTCTTAGAGTCATAAAGCTTATAACCTTTTTGACCTTTAGCATATCCAATAAAGATGCTAGGGATTGCTCATGCGGAAAATTTATCATTTGACCACACTATAGTGGCATGACATGGATACTTAAAAACCCTAAGGTGAGAAAATCTAGGTGGTTTTTTGAACAATTTCTCAGAAAGGGTAATTCCTTCAAAGACCAATGATGGCATCCTATTAATAAATAGGTCACAATCAATGTATATTTTCCCCAAAATTTGTCTAGAATTGAACTATAAAATTTTAGAGCTCATACAACATCCAAAATGTAATAATGTTTGCATTTAACTACACAAACAATTATTTTATGTGGTGGTTGAAAAAATTAAGTGCATTGTCAATTCTAATGTACTTGACCTCTACACTAAATTGATTTCTTAGTAGGTTGAGAAATTCTTCCAATCGTGAGTAGGTTTCATTTTGAACTTTCATTAGAAATGTCCAAGTTCAATGTGAGAAGTCATCTCAGTGAGAAAATATTGTGATCCATCATGATTGAATTTTTGACATGGACCCCAAACATCTATATGGATTAGGTCAAAAATTTGTTGCACTATATGATTGCGTATGGGAAAAGGGTTGTGAGTTTGCTTCACAAGTGGACAAATCATGCAAGACTCTTGCTAAGTGAGTTTTGCAAACTTAAATTCATCAATAAGTTAAAATTTTCTATTGAATGTTTAAGTCTACAATGCTGAAGTCTAGAGTTTAAACTATTTACAAACAAATAGAGTGTTTACAAAAGATAGGTCAAGCATTAGAATTTGTGTGACATATTTCCTATCAAGATATACAACAAAATAATATAGTCCATTTTTTACTCTACTAAGACCTTAGATTTCACTCGTCTAAAGGTCTTGAAACACACAAAAATGAGTATAAAATATGATGTGAAATTTATTTTCATGATAGAACTTTGAAGTAGATATGAAGTTAAATGTGAAGTTCAGTGAGTGTATTCTATGCTAAATATTAGGTTTTTAAATTTATGAGTAACCAAAGCACTATTACCATTAGGAAATTTAACTTTCTTAAATCTAGAAGCACATGAAATAATTGAACTCAAGCATGGTAAATTTGCAATAATATGACCACTACCACCAAAATCAATTATCTAACATGTATTAAGAAAATCGGATGTACCTACCAAATAAGTTTGGTCATCCTAATTGCCTTTCAAGAATTGCATGAACCATTAATAGTCCATCTTAGTGATGAAAACATGATCTAGATTTTCTATCACTAAGTTAGCTTTTGTCTCCTCTTTATAATTTTTATGCCACAGTGGATAGCCATGCAATTTGTAGCATTCCTTTTTTTTTTCATGTCTATAGTCTTTGCAATAATTGTATTGCAAACTAATCACTTGGTAGCATTTTTCCTTTTTATGGCTTTTTTTTCTTTTCTCAAAAGTCACATTTGTAATTTTGTCCTAGTTTAAATGATTGTTTGTTTTGTGTTGCCTTCAACATAAATGATAGGTTGTTTAATAAGGTTTGGCCAACACTTGAAGTCATCCCTATAGTTGTGCTTATTGCAATAGTTGTTGACTCAATTGCAAGATGTGTTGCATCGACCCAAGTTTTCACTATAACAAAGGCAAGATCTTTGGCCATCTTCCCCACCACACTCTGGTGGTATTCTACCTTACAGACCATGGAATAGGTCTTCATAAGGTCGGGAAGACCATGCATGAAGGGAATTTGCTCCTTGAGAGTTAAGTAGTAGTTGTTAAGGCCTTGGAGAAATTAGTAGAACCATATCTCTTCTTTGTGCTCCCCCCATGGTTGGAAAATGGCCTTTTTCAACTCCAAAAGCTTAATTAAAAAAGCATACTTGTTCTAAAATTACTTTAATAAGCCAAAATAGGAGGAAACAAGCTTACCCTTTAATGAATTAAGCATTATTTGTTGATTAGGTTATAAACCCTAGACGGGTTAACTTGGTGGGATTGGGTGCAAAGTTCCACTTGCATTGCAACCATATCTTAGGTGTAAATCAACTTGTTATGGAGGTGGTCAAAGATGGAGTTAAGAATCCATCCCCAACAGATGACATTGTAGTGTTCCTAAAGTTTTTAAGTCAACAAACCATGTTTAGGTTTTTTGTAAGATTCATTGACGAAGAAGAATTTGTTCTTGATTGAGAGGGCTATTATCATTGTTTCATACCAGAAGGTTTAATTGGAAGTCCCCATCAACACTATCAAATTGGTTTCTTTGATCAGCAAATAGAAAGGATCGATGCAATCTAGGGTTTAAGCTTACCCTTTGGGGTCTGAAGTCAAATTAAGTAGTGGTGAAGTAGGTAAAGGAATTCTGAGTGGTGCATAAATGCCAAAGTTCGCCATCATGGTGGTTGCAATAGAGGTGCTCAAATGGTGTCATTGATTCAAATAAGAGGAAAGGCGTCATTGTGAGATTGCGTCATTTTTTAAATTGAGCAAGAGATGTGATTGTTCGGTAAAATCCTACATGCAAATGAACATATCGAACAAGTAATATAATAATAAATAAGATATCATCACATAGAGACTAATGATTACTAGGCCAACTAATTACTAATGGTGAATAATTCTTAGAGTTTATCTAGTGAATCGAAATGACAAAAAATAAACTAAACAACTAAATTTAAGAAAGATCAATAAATGAAACATATTAAAGCATCCAATTTCACCTAACTAATAGGTACTAATGTTGATCATTTATGCTTGTAAGATTGATTCTATTCATGTGATGGTAGAATTTTCTAATTTGTTCACTATTTTATGTCTAGGTATAGTGAACCTATTTAGTTCATTAATTCACTATATCTTTATATGTGAATTGAAATAAATCAAGTGCATTAAAATCTATGAATATTCTAATTTATATCTAAAGCCATACAAACTATATAATATATGTCTATCCATATTAATCTATGGTTGCACATTATAGGAAACAATTACATATCATCTTCTATCGATCTGAAACATACAAATTAAATCATCTAAGTAATACCTAATCACTTAAATGCATTAAACATTTATGGTAATATGTAACTTCACATAAATAAAATATCCCACAAAACATAACAATAATACAAATCATATTATTATAATTAAATTACATTGTAGTTCTAACAAAATAGACTAGAACATAGTATATGTACAAACTAAAATAATGCAAGAAATTGAACAAAATATTATGTAAATTAACAACACAAAAGCTATTACAAAAATGTCTTCAATTTACAAAACATTATAATTAAATTTACAAATCTACACATTAGAGAGAAGAGAAGAAGTTGTCCCCAAAAAGCGGAAGAAATCATGTTGCATAAGCTGCCACGTGTCACTATCACGAGCCATCATGCACTCTCGCTTGCTGCCACCATGCACCACCGTATGCCATCACACGCGCCACCTATTCTCCACATAATTGATGCGAATCGTGATGGGATAAAGAGTGAGCTAGGATTGAAAATATGGAATAAGAAGGAATATTGAAATATATGGGTTTGAAATAAACCAGAAAGGAAAAACAAAAGCTGGAAAATGAATAATTTAGAACGATAACTCGAAATTACGAATAAGGCAAGAATAATAAGAAAATATTATTGAACGAAAATTAAAGAGTAGAATCTTAAGGATTGTAATGTAAAGAACGGAAAGGAAAATGATAAAGAATTTAAAGTTGCAAATGTAAAGAACTGGAATATAAAGGATAAGGAAAATTAAGAACAGAATTTAAATAGCTGGGAAAGTAAAGACTGAAATTTAAGAGCAAGAATGTAAAAATATAGAATTTAAACAATAAAAGATGAAACAAGGAAGATGAGGGCTGGATGGTAAGGAAATATATGAAGAACGTTTTTTTTGTGTTTTCTGGTATTTTCTGTGAAGGATGATGATGGTTTAGGTAATGAGAGTGGAGAAAAACGAAATTTGGGAAAAGTAAAGGATAGATGCCAAGTGACCCTCCAAGACGTAAAGGTTAAACCGGTGTCAAGGAGTTGCTCCACCACCAATCTTTGGCAAGAATTGGCTAAAGGAAACAAAGATGAAACACTAAGGTTTCTCTCAAAACAAGCTTCTATTTCTCAAGTTTTCAAGTTCTTCTACAAATGAACTCATGCCCTCTATTTATAGGGAGAGCTAGGGAACATAAGAAAATAAAATACAATACAATAAACATAGGTGGGGGGCAACCTAACCATTTTGGTAGGCACATGGTAGATAACCTAACCATTTTGGTAGCCTCCATTGTTAAATGGGCTTGTTGGGCCCCCATTTGTTGAATGGCCTATTGGGCCTTAACTAAATGGATTGGATCCACTGAAGAACATGGTAGCCCAAGTTCTTTGATGAAGGAAATAATAAGGCTTGTGGGTTTTCCTTATTATGGGCCTCGGTGTGAACAGCAGATGCGGATGCTCCCGCATCAATAATGCTTCAGATTTGCTCAATAAATCTTCTCAAAATGCTGAGAACTACCTTTTGGCCACTAGATTTGGAGGAAATAAACAAGATCTAGGCTATCTCTATGTTGGTTTTCACCCACTGCCGGAAAAAGACCAGATATGCCGGAAAAGGGTCTTGGATCTATCGAAGACTACCGGAAAAGTGTCAGATGAGTGTTGAAATGGCGTTCACACGTTCTGGACTCTTCTTTCGCTGGAAAACATAGCTTTAGCCTTCACCGAAAATGTCGAATGGCGATGTTCGTCGTTAACGCCAGATAGAAGCGGTGTCAGGTCGGCTGTCTTAGCCTTTTTGGCCCAACGCACGGCGGATCAAGTCCCAATCGGCCTCTCTCTCAGTCACACGACATCTTTCCTCCTGCGACAATCTCTCTCATTTCCTTTCTCTTTTATGCTCGCATGATAATCCTCTTTTTCTTGTTTTAGCTCGCGCGACCACCCACGATCACTTGCACGATCCAACACTTGGTTTCTGTTTTGCTCCATTATGCTTTCCCTCACGTGAGTTCCCCACGTGCATGATAAGAAATAGTCTCTTTTTGTTTGCTTTCTTCTTTTTTTTTTTTTTTTTTATGTTTGTTGCTTCTTTTCCTTCTATTTGGGTTTACAGTATAAAATAAAAAAAAGTTCTTAATTATAGACAAATGCAACTATAATTTAATAAATATTATATTATATACTATTTAAAATAATTACAATAACTTTATACAAAATAGAATTATCAATAAGACCAAAGTAATTGATAGTACTGGATAACAAACAACATTACACTTTTAAAAGAATGAGAGACAACGTCGTCGTACTGGCTTCGTCCAGTGGAGAGAGGGCAAAAAAGAAAAAGAATAGAGCCATTCGTTGGGATGCTGTCCAGTTTGATGGAAAAGCTTCGGTGGGCCTTTGGTGGTTACTTTTTGATCAGAAAAAGGAAAGAAACCTCCAATTTATGGGTTGGAAGTCGGAGCGATTTTGGATTAAAAAACAAAAGGAACAAGGTTTAGGTTAGATTGACAAAAGAACATATTAAGAACTTGAGTTCGTTTGGGGGGTCACGGCGGTGGGTTGCTGTGCTAACCTTCTCCAAGGATTAGTCGAGGTGCGCGCAAGCTGGCCCGAACACCTTGGTTACCAAAAAAAAAAAAAAAAGAACTTGAGTTCGTTGATGCCATATCAAAATGTAATGAAAGTTTAAACATTTTGGATAAAACAAGGAAAAGCTCCTTTGGTAAACGGATTACAAATGGGAAAAATTATCCCTATGTTAAGAAAGAAAAGTAGACAATGTTCATCCTTTTATGCTACAAGGTGCTTGCCGCAAAGGAGAGCTACGCATGCCTGTGTCTCATCCTAGCTTGAGTGTGCAGCAGGTTTGCAGAATGAGAGGACTTCCTTCGACTGCAGCAGAGGTTCTGTCGGCTAAGAGAGCAGAGGTGCATGTGGCCTCTAATCCTCATATCCGAGCACCTTCACACTTGGCTATAAGGAGATATAACTCCCCAGTTTGAAAAAATAACTCAATATTACAATAACTCATCCTAATAACTCTCTCTCTCTTTTTCTACTTGTACAATAACTCTTCCACTTGCTTTTTGACTTCCTAATACATATTAATACCTTATAACAGTTGACAAACATAAACTACTTGCTTCTAGCCTGCTGAACTGTTACAACAACCACAGAACTGCTTCTATAGCGACGTGTCAAGGAGGACTTTTAGACGTGGTTGGCTCTTGTTTGTAGGGGTGGCGTCGCCCGTCTGCAGACGTGGTTCTACCAGATGGAGTTTTTAATAAAAAGTGGCAGCTGATGCTGCAGTGGTGAAGCGGCAAAGTTGAGCTGGACTTGGACAAGACTGGTCGCTGACAGTCAAGTTGCTGGGCTTTACTTATGGGCCTGATTCATCTGATGTACTTTTGGACCCAAAAGTGAGGTTCCGACGCACGCACGTGTAAGCAAGTAATGAATGTGGATGAATATATTTCTCGCTTGTATTAATCTTCTAAAAGAATTATTAAGATGAAGTGTTCAATTTTTTTTTTTTTGAAATGCTAGGAAGGCAGATATTTCTTGGACTGTCAAAGCAATGACAAAGACAATTAGGTATAAGTGGTTAGCGGCGACGCTCTACCCCACCAGCTGCCAGCGGTAAAACTTTCGACGAACTGAACACCACACTAAATGCTGTTATTAGTTGAGTGGCGACAGTGCCCAGTGGCCAGCAAGAGAAAAAGGTCTTGCCAAACAACTAACGACAACATTAAATGTAACCGTCTCCGGAGCCTCAAATTATGAAGTTGTGAGGGTTTTCTGTAACAGTGTAACCACCAGACATGTGCCAATCTCTCTCTCTTTCTCTCTCTCTCTCTCTCTCTCTCTCTCTCTCATGTATTTGGATGTCTCACGCAAAGTCGTCACATGCGTGGGTGTTTCGACATCCACCAGATGTGCACATAACAAACGCTACATATCTTGGATAAAATAATATCATCGGTGGTTCCACCTCTCTGTATGTGTGTGCAAGCAAGGAATTGCTTAGGAAATGAAGCAAGACAACTCTAACACTAGGTATAAGGTTCTTGTCTTCTTCCATCTTCTTATCGTGCCAACTTCTTAGCACCTAAATGTTGTTATTATACTTCAAAGGAGTCGTAGAGTTTTGTTTAACACCCGCTTATCATGGAACTGTCCCATTTAAGCAAACTATCCAAAGTCAATTAAGTAGCCTACAATTGTCATAGTCACTAATGAAAGCTTCACACGTAATGGTTCTCCTTAGAAGCTAAAACTCAGTTATGACGAAGGATAGCAATTGATGGTGAAATAGACAGTTTAAAGGTGCGTGCTGTATATCGCTTTCTGAGTAAATGTGAAGCCAAATGCAGAAAAGTAGGCGATTAGCTACCTGCGTTGGTTGCCATCCGTTCATTTTTATTTCTATTTTTTCCCGTCAGTTGAATTAAACAGACAGACGAAGACAGAGCTTTAGCTTTCTTGAAACGAAAACAAAGAACCTAATCCACTACTTTTGGTTGTGGTTTTGGTGGTGGGAAGCTCATGCCAAGCCCTCCCTCCACCCTGCCCCTCGCTGTCAGCTTTGTCATATGCTTCTCACACTGGAAATTGGCAAGTAGTTTCAGAAACAAAGACAAAGTTGGGAAGACCGACTGCCATTTGAAAACAAGCTATTTACCCAAAGAATTGAATTTCAAGTATACCATTAAGATAGACATCAAAAGAATTTAAAGAATGAACAGTTATGAACAACATGAGTAAAAGTATCGTCAATGATCCACTTCCGTTGTGGTGGAACTAATCCGTAAAAGATAAGGACTTGCACTAGTAATGGCAATCCACCAAAGAAGACGCCGAGAAGACGAGGACTTGCTCCTTGGACACGAAGGGAAATTTGGATTCCCGATGATCATCTTCTGGGGCTGGAAGATTCAGATCCAATTGCAGAACGTTTCTTTGTTTTTTAGCTTCCTGGGACTCAGGACTAGCAATTCCAATACTCATGGTTGCTGCAGTGCTCATAAAGGTTCTGTGCCTTCTCATATGCCCCCCTAAAGCTTGGCCGGAGGAGAACTCAGCGCCACATATCGAACACTCGTGAACCTTGGATTTGTTGCTACTACTACATAGAACCCTATTTGCTATTTGCAATGAAAGGATTGTGCTCGTGTTGTTAAAATGATCATCTTCTTCATCCACAAACGTCAACGCCTTCTTCTCTTCTGTATTGGCCTTTGACTTCTTGTGACTAGCTCTGTGTCCGCCGAGCGCTTGGAAAGAAGGGAAGCACCGGTCGCACGTCTTGCACTGGTACGCGTATAACCCGGCCTTATTACTAGTGGCAGCCACAGGCTCTGAGACTCTTCGGCCATGGCCTTGAGCCAAGAGAATCAAACAATTGGCCATGTCCTCTTCTTCTGTACTCTCTGCAAATCCAGTCGAGGTAGTAGAAGAGGCCGTAGCACGATCAAGTCCGCCAGAATGATCACAAACCCTTCCACCAGTTATCCCGTCTCCAACATCACTGGACGAGCTGGAAGCCATAGCTAGCCCGAGCGGCGACGGTTGCCTTGGACGCTTGGTGCGCTTCCCTTTGATTATCTGGGTGTTATCCTTATACCCCATAACTTCTTCCTCTTGGGACTTCATCATCTTCTCTAACAGCCTAGGCTTTTACTCAATACAGAGTTTCAGAAAGAGACAGAGAGAGAGAGAGAGAGAGAGAGAGAGAGAGAGAGAGAGAGAGAGAGAGAGAGAGAGAGAGAGAGAGAGAGAGAGAGAGAGGATGATGGAGGAAGCAAATGCCAGAGAGTGGGAGTTATTATAGTGAATGATGTGAGAGAGTTTCAAGTAGAACCAAAAAGCCGCCCCGTGAACAGTAACCGTGAATTTTCTTTGCCAGTCTTGCGTTTCCAACCTTGGAAGCTATATATATAGGCATGAAACACAGGTGTGCATTGTAAGAGATGGAGAGAGAAAGATGCAATGCAAGTATGAGGAGGCGAGGAAACGAGTGAGATTCGGTTGGCTTTGAAGCAAACCCATTACTTTTTCCCAACGATTCCTTTCTGGAAGATTGGTTTGCAAGCCTGGAACCACAGAATTTGCGCTTCTCCCCCTCCTTTTTTCCTCCTTTATTTGCTTTCTTGCTCATGTTTCTTGTTCATTTTGTTTAAAGTAATGTATTCGCTTCTAAACTGTACCGTTTAACTAATCAACCAATTTAATATCCACCAGCCAGTGGAAATTACTTGTGAAGATCTATGTGACTTGTGAGGAACGGATTTCATTTCTATTTAAAAAGCCTCTTAAGTAATGTTATTGTGTTAGGCACTTAATCAAGGAGCTCATGTGCAGTTGACCCACCTACTCCATATTATATACTGTTCACTTCTTAGATGGACAAAACCCAACGATTACGCCGGCAATATTATCCCATCGCTTCATCAAGTACCCTACGCTTTTGCACATCAATCATTAGGGCCTGGCAAAGGCACAGACGATTATATTTTCTCAGTAACATAATGGGTTTATCTTCCATGATGAATTTTTAATCCTTGAATCAAACTCGAAGCGGTTCATAGCTGTCGAATTGGTATGATAGATCTGAGAGACCTCACGGATAACTTAACAATTCATTATAGCTTAGATTCATGTATCTACGGCAACCCAATGTCTATACCAACTTAAAAAAAATGCTTATATCCAAGAATGATGCATGAAACATCTCAAGCAATTTCTTTTTTTTTTTTTTTTTGGTGGGGGTGTGGAGGAAGGTTTTGGGTACACGCAATTTCTTCAGGTTTGTGGACTGTGAGATGAGACTTAATCTTGTCTCTTAGATGGTGTCAATAGAGTTTGTTCTATTCAATCATGTACTTATGGACTGCAGCTTCTCAAAGATTTGAGAATTTTGAAGTCAGGGTGAGTCCAGGTTAGCCAAATGCAGCTCGGGCAATCACAGCCCTTGGCGCGTAGCTTGAGAAATTAATAAAGAAATCCTGGACGGTGGCCGCACTTGGCGGGTTTCCTCTTGATATAAGGTAGACCAGGTCGAGAATGTGAAGCAAATGGATCAGAGGTGTGTTTTGGGTGGGGAAGATTCTTGGCGTAAGGAATTGACAGGAAGGGTTGTCTGGGGCACGTAAGAACAAAGCCAGCATCAGCAGTGGCTACTGACCAAAGTAAAGCATCCAATTCAAGTATACTAATATATTTTGTGGACATTATTGGTGAAATAACAAGGATTTACTTCATAACTTCTTGCTTCTTGGAGTCTCTTCTTCCACTACTTGCCCACCTTCTTATCTTCGAACATGTCTATTCGACAAACTAAAGTCATAGAAGTATTTTTTGGAGTCTAAGGTGGGGATTTCGTGAGAAGCTCCTCTTAGAACATAAAAGATTATGATAATGATCCATATGGAAGGAGTCTACGAGGAGCAGCCATTTTCCGTCTAGGATTTGGTCTATTTTTCTGATGGAGTTATTACAGAATGACGATTGAATTCAGATAAAAGACGAAAAGCTAAAAACAGAAAAGTGTCTGACCAATAGCTGGTATACAATTAGAAGGAAAGATTTAGTTGTTACCGGGGAAATTGTGATGAACATTTCTCTTCTATTTTCGAAGATATAGAAGATTTAAGGGTAGTGATGTAGCATCAGCCAATGAAATCACATTAATAAAAAGTCCCTTTTTAATACGTTTAGATTAAGAAACATGTTAAGCCCATTAAAAATTATTTATTTATTTATTCTTTTAACTCACAAGTCCAAGAAGGGGTGCGTTAAACCCCTGACCAATTCAGGAGTCCCTTGGCTTACCACTGAGATAAAGGGAAATTGACCATTAAAACCATAACGTTTATGTCCATTCCTTTGTGTGCATCATTTTAGTTATTTATTTATTTTGGGCTTTTCGAGGGCAAGTTTGACCGTTTTCTATTATGCCATCTATAGGACAAAGGAATCGGTAGATTTGGTAGTGTTTGTCCACTCTAGAAAAATTCAAATAGTTAAAGAAGCCTAATACGTGGCCAATATTCCTTTTATGTCTAAGTTTTCAAGTTTTGAAATGTGCTTTCGTTACTGATTATATCGTGTCATAAGAAAAGTATCAACTAATTCCGGCACTCTACTGGATGATAGAAATGTTAGAGACCAAAATAAAGCCCTTTGAAAATGTAGGAATTATTGGATGCTCGAAATTTTTAAATGAAGAACCTGAAATTTCACCCATTTCTGAAAGATAAAGTATAAGTTTTTACTTCAACCCCCATCTTGTTTCCAATTTAGGTTCCGAAACAATCAACGGTCCTAATGGGTTAGCTAAGTGATGAAAATCTATTATTTAACTTTTATTGTATAAGAAGGTCAATCTTTTATGATTTTTTCTTCAGACTTAATCACTTTTATTCTGTTTGATCCTAAAGTTAGAAGTTCAATCTGTCATTAAGTTCTTAGTCAATAAGCATGAAAAAAGAAGAAAATATGTTGCATAATTCACTTTTATTTTTATCTCCCAATCAATCATGTTACATACCATTAAAAACCAAAATAGTCTCTAATTACACTTCAGTCATCAACAATTTTGGTGGGTTTGATTTACCGACTCTTACAAACCCACCGACTCTTATGGTTTAAAAGATTGTACTCTATGCAATTGACGCATGATTGTATTCAATTTTCGTCCCTTACTTTAATGTATCAAATATAATGGACTAAAGTTCGTACTATTGTTTTGGGTCATAGTTGGTGATTGAAGATGCGTTTTTTACCAGGGAAAAAGAGAAGTGCTGAATGTTCTTTTTCCGTTGCAATAATCCTGTAATTTGAAGGAACCGAGTGGGTGGAGCAAGTTTAAGTAATAGAAGAGTGCATACCGATTCCTTTCTCTTTACACTCCATTATGAAAACAATTTTCCCAAGACAACTGTGGTTTAGGTGGAAAAAACGATGGTGGTGGTACAGGAAAGAAGCTAGTTAAGAGCATTCAGGTTTCAATCATTGCTGTTCCTAAGACGGCAGAGCTTTCTTGCTACTCAGTGCTCCAAAGATCTTTGCTTGTTTCCAATTATTTAACATATATTATCCTTTGACACCAAGGTTTTTCACAATTAAAAATTAAAAGATTGTCTTGTAGGTTTCAATACACTAAATCTTATATTTAGTCCTTTGTGTCCGGAAGTAAGGAAAAAGCATCCTTTCCGTCTACTAGGCTAGCTAAGTTTAGGTGGTCACATGGAGCATGAGAGAACCTTTTATTTATTTCTTTACGACCCTAATTGGCTTCCCACTCCACTGACTGGTGCAATCATACAAAGCACCTAATCATGCCATTGCCAATTAATTTCCTTTATTTGCAGCTCGACAACGCCAACCTGGATAGCTTACGATGGTCTGTTCGCATTGATGGAAAGTTCGACAAAAATTACCACTAGCGTGTTGCATAGTCCTCTTTGGGTTAAGATAGTGCTAGTTTTCCATTATGCTGTCTCTTAGAGCCTGTATCTGAAGTTGTAACAGCCCGTTCCAAACAGTTGTGGGGTTGAAAATAATGTGACGACTATGGCATCCAAAAGGGAAAAGAGAATAAAACGAAGTTTCTTTTTGCCTTTGTTGAACTACTAATGATAACGGATTTTGATTACTCAAGTGGTAGTAGAGATGTTTTTTGAGCACCCACTTCGGAAGGTGCAACTAAAGCACATGGATGGATGAAGACGGATTGCCAACAACATCCGGCCCTAAAGATAAGGACTTGATGCCGACTTCACCAAACATAAGGGCTTAGTCAATTTTGTTTTGGTTAAATTGTTCAAAATCTCTAATTAAAAAGTAGCCCATCCATTGAAAAAATATTTTTTATACTTAAACATCAGTTAGTCGATTAGTTCGATTAGGAGCAAGTGTGCCTAGCATCTTTTGGTCCTTCATCAGGTGTATTTGTTAAAAACAAAAACAAAACAAACAAAAAAAATATCATCTAAGGATTGTATGTTTTTATTGTGAAGCTTTTTTGTCCTTAACATTCCTTTATATATCAAGGATAATTCTCAAGGCAATGGAGTTTTTTCAATTAATCAATAAATTAGTGAATATTTTTATATTTAATTATACTCAATAACCGTATAGTGTAAGGTCATCCGAAGAAAAAAAGGATGACCAAGAGAAACAGAAGTTAAGGTCATCTGAAGGCACCGCAGAAGACGGCGTGTGCTTGATGCACCGTTGGAGGAAGGAAGAGGTGTTCCACTCACTACTGTTTGTTTATCTTGAAGAAATGATTAAGAACCTTAGAGTTGACCTTTGGATCTCTGGATCCAAATGTGTGAATCTGAACATCACTTCTGATTAGTAGGCTTAACTAACTTTCCTAAATAAGTTGCCCAAAATTAATTGAACTGTTGAAGACTCTTACTTGAAAGGAGCTCGAAAAGGCAGGGCAAAACTGATACACTAACTTGATCCCAAGTGACGACCTCTAGGTTTGTTTTACAATTAGTAAGAGGGGGATCAGTTAATACAGGTTGATAATTTCCAGACCAATGAGGCTGCTTTCAGTTTAAAAAGCCTGTTTAAGTTAAACAAATCTGGGACCCACCGGATACATACCCTTAGCTGCTTCATATAACCACAACATTGTTTTTTTCTAACTATACTCAATGGAATTAATTTTTTTTTCAAATACATAAACGGATATCAAATTTAGAATTAAGAAGTTTCAAATAACACCTATTCATCACTGAACTAGGTGTTTGCCAACAATTAAATTAAATTCATTTGTGCCCTTAACATTTGTTTGACCAAAAATCATACCTTGTAAGATATGGCAAATTAAAAAAATGAAAAGAGAGCGCCAACTCGGGGGAAAAAGAAAAAAAGTTACTTTGATTCAATGAGTTCTACAGAGTGGAATGTATAAACCAAATTTAGACAACTTCTGATAGTTTTACACGCATTTTCCGTTCGTCCTTATATGATCTGCTGACCATATAATCTAACAACGTTAAATTTGGTGATTGAATTCATTAAGTATGATACTAGCGTTTAGCATTTTCTACACCACCCTCTAATGTGACGCTGTTTACATAGAAAACTGGGATAAGGAACACCCCTTCCGATGACCAAACAGCTTCGAAAATGAAATCAACCAAACAACTGCTATTCTCATAACCAACTGGGAAAGAAAAGAGATGGTCTCTACTATGGATACGCAAAGTGTCTAATCAAATCAGACACCTCTTTCACCATAACTCACTTAAGCAACATCCACGTACCAACACTTTCCGCCGCGCAGGCCCACGACATCATGCACAATTAAGGCTCCGGGCAATTCCACCTCTCGTTGTACGACTACAAAACTAAACAAGAGAATCCCCATGCACGACCACCTTTCGCCACATGACCACGGGCATTGCACGATAATCTGCATGCGCGGCCGACTCTTATTCCACATATTAAGGAAGATTTTTTTTCCCCTTTTTCTGTGGTTCTTTTTTCCGAAGGTTTAGTGGAAGAAAAATAAATTGATAAGAATAGGCATGCTCTGATACCAAATGAACCTTTTTTTTTTTTTTGATGATTTATGAAAGCAACGAGAAAAATAGACGAACAATTGTTTATAGAGAAGTAGACCACTTGCATTCTTCTTAATGATTGAGCCGTACAGTATCCACTGGTGGAATCAAAGAAGAATTACAACACTTGTATCTTAAGGATAAACAAAAGCAGGAACAAAATGAAAGGACATCTAGGAAATAATGATAATAATGGAAATACAGTCAAGAAATGGATTAGAAAAAACTAATTTTCCAAAAATGTTATGTGGATCTTATGTATCCCACATGTTAATAGTCCTGCTTGGTGCAAATTTAAAATAAAATTCTGGAAGTTGCCTTCAAAATTTAGTTTTGTAATGTCTTTGTAGGTCTAGTGGTCGTCCAAGGTGGCGTAAGACCAAGAAGTCCTAAATTTGACACATGGGTGGTGGAAGTGTATTATAAAAATAAAAAAATAAATAAAAATAAAAAAGGTCTTTAAGTTATCACTAATGAGACCACATAAGCGTGTATGGAGAAAAAGCACCAAAAATAGAGTTTTCTAATTTTAACTATTTTCTAGGAACAGATCCTATAATGTACTCTTTCTAATTTTTGAGGAAACAACAGTTGTCCTTTTAATTGTCACCTTATTTACGACAACTGAATTTAAAAAGTAATAGTTGACCTTTTCAAACCGGAAAATATTTTAAACTCACACTCTCGTTAGAAATTCGGTTAAGTTGGATAGAACTCACTCATCGTAACGTGCAAATGACCAATTTTGAAATTTTAATATTATACCTTGATATTAAATGCGTGAGAAATACAATTCTTCATTTCAAGAAAAAAAAAAAAAAAAAACTACTTCACCGTAGCCACATCATGGTGGTGACCCATGACCCATTGACTTCAACCCACCGTCATAGAGACCTATGTCTAGGTCATATGTCTTTAATGGGCCATTGATTTTTTGTCTTCCTGACCTAGAGTTCTGGCTGTGGATTCACTAGCTGGGAAAATTGATTGGCTATGGGTTTGAGCGTTTTTTTTTTATTTTTTTATTTTATTATTATTATTATCTTTTTATGTATATATGGTATAATGTATACTTTCAATTAGAACTGATGATATGAAATAACTTCTATTCAATTTAGAAATGATTCCTATTCAACATAGAAATGATTTCTATTCAACTTAAAAATGTTACTTTGAAAGCACTTTTTTAGTTCACACTTTTAGGGGATTAATAAGCTCCCCTATAATTGTTTCTTAATTACAAAGAATAATCGTATTTTTTGGTCCAAATAATTACTATACTTGTTTGGATACCCACAGTATTGACCCAATTGTGCATGCGTATTTTATTACAAAAACTCAAGTTAGCATCAATTGATGACATTTTGATTTGTAAGGAAACGTAAGTCCCAGTTGTCTTCTTTCATTTTGTCTTGGATCAGTTGACTCTGTTGCAGGATCAAGGTTGTATCCTCGTGTAGAAGCTGATGCCATCCCCTCACCGCGATCGTTGGTTGACAACACCATTAAAAGTTGTGATCATGCATTCATTCTGCTGTTTTGTGAATGTCGCTTTTCTATCTTTTTTTAGTTGTTGTTCTAATCTTTACGTACTCCTATAATTTGTCGCAAGTCTTATTGAAGGCATCTGATTGTCAGCGACCAATATTTCGCCAGACTTTAAAAGGAACTCTGAGTGTAGGTGAATTCTATTCCTAATCATGTTTTTGTTTTGTTTTTTTTTTTTACTCACACACAGAAGGGAGGGAAGAGGGTTTCTAACTCCTGACCTGTTATCCTATTCCTAATCTTTAAGCAGTCTTATTAAAATAAATAAATTAAATAATCTTATTCCATGCTAGATTGTATCCAAGCCCAAGGCCCCACTGACTTTTCGATATCTTGCAGCCTAGTCCAAGCTACATATTTGGATCTACGAGGGCAAACTTATCCAAAAATACATAAACCTAAATCAAGAGAGAGCCCAGTCATATTAGTTCAAGTCCTTTTTTCTCAGGTGAGTCCAATCACATGGGTGAAGCTCACCAACTTCTGATTCTAAGCCCAAACCTCTTTTTGCATAATCCATATCCCGACCTTATCAATAACGTGGGTTGGAACTTTTCGTCCAGCATCTCTAGTTTCAACATTCTCAATGGTGGTTCTGTTAAAGGCCGGAGCCTAGCCCAAGTTGATATATGTTATAGAGACCCAGTGGGAAGTGTATTAACTCGAACCGAGGGACTAACCCGCGGGATGCATTTAGTTTCGAGGGAAAACCCGACTGTGCAGAACGGTCAGGGTTTATATTTTGTTTTTGTAACGTAGGAATGGATTCTGGAAGGCAAAAGAAAATTCTTGTGCGGTGCAGTTTCCCTTCAATGTAACTGATGAGGTCCCATATTCCTCAGTAGAAACGGTTTATCCAAAGGAAAGATGAACCAACGTCATCCAAGGCAACCTGATGAGAATAAGGTCTGTAACAGGTTCCCGGAAAGTTTCAGCTAATTAAGTGCTGTCAGATGATATTCTGGTTGGTATCGATGCTTTTTGGTTGTTTTAGCTCTTTTTTAGCTAATTTATTCCACTTTTTGTCTTATTTTATAGATTTATCATTAACAGAAGTTATATCTGGTTTTCCTCTAACAGATTCCAATTGATCCTTGCCATTTTTTAACCTATAACTTAAAGATTTTTCACTTACCTATAGTGAACTGTCTAGCTAGAATAACTTCATTCCCCCTAAATGTATGTCTAATTGTCTTATTGTCTAATGACTTTGATTAAGTTTGATGAATCTAATTAATTTGTTTGACCCAATATGTGGAAGTCTTCTTACATGGTAGAGGCTTGTTTAAACATCTTCTTTCGAGTAACTTGAAAAAGACCTATTACTTCTACCCCTTCTATTATTGAAAAGGCACCATTTGAAATTCTTTTTCAAGAAAATCTTGAAACATCTCATTCTTGTGATATGGATGCATCTAAGTCAATACTAGCAAATGCCAGCTTGGATCTCAACATGATCCAATGGATCAAACAAGCCAAAGATTGAGGAGCATCTTTGGAATTTTTGGGATTCCTTAATTGTAAGAAGTATTTCTAGGATTCCTTCATTATGAGAAGCATCTCTACAATTTGTTAATTTGTTAAGTTTTTAGGATTCTATCATATTTAGTATATTTCTTAATTGTTAAGTTCTATGGATTTTTGCATATTTATTATGTTCCCTAGTTGTTAATCTTAGTTCCCTATTTATAGAATAGGTATTTTCATTTGTAAGAAAGTTTGGAATGAAATAGAAAATCTTTGAGTTATGTTCATATTGTTTCCTTTTATTCCATTTTTGCCAAAATTGCTCATGAAGCATCTCCTTAACCAATGATTAGCCTTTGTATGATGGAGTTATTTATCTATCTTTAAGTTTGGCCTAAGCTTCTATTTTAACCTCGACTTGCCTACAAATCCCAATGTACTCTCAAAATACTCAAAACTACTATTAAATGTTAATCCTGAAACCAGCTCACTTAGTCCCACCACAATTCCACTTCAATTAGTATTAGAGATCTAGGTTGTTAAAGTGAGCTTTTCTACTTTCATCTGCCTAACTATGTCTCACTATAGTGACTCTTTTTTTCCAATTCCACTATGGGAAGCAATAAACAAAATGTTAACAATTAAGGTAGCCAAGTTGAAGGATCAACTTGATGATGTTCTTTAACTACTAATAACCCAAACCTAGCACCAAAACCAAACCCCAAACACAACCCTAGCCCTACTAGCCAAATATGAAGATGAAATTGCTTTCCAAGATGATTTTGATGATGATAAAGATTGGAGAAGGAAGAAGCAAGATGAAGATGACTATGGCTTTTGAGTGGACATTCTTGAATTTAGAGGTACTCTTTAACGTAGTAAATTTGATGATTAGTTATATGCTATAGAAGGGTATTGAAGTTTAAAGGATATAATGATGAAAAGAAGTGTTAAGTGGTTGTTCTTAAATTCAAAGAATATGCTTCTTTGTGGTGAGAGAGTATAAATAAGTAAAAAGACCAAGATAGTAAGGAGAAAGTTTTGTCATAGGAAAAGATGAAGAAATTTCTTAAAAAGAGATTCTTACTCAATGATTACAAATAAGAACTCTATCTCAAGTTGCATTTCTCAAACATAGTGACAAAAGTGTAGAGTAAATTAAGGAGTTTGAAAAACTCATGATAAATGTGAGTTATTGGAGCCTAGGGAGCACATTATAGCTTGGTTTCAAGGACTTGAACCTTGAGATAGCTAATATGGTGAATTAAGTTACACAGTTTAATAGAAGCTGTTAGCATAACAGCTTGACAGTTAAGTCTATTATACTTAGCTAAAGGCTAAGCTGAAGGGTTGACTGCTGATTAACTTTCTGAGTAGCATATGACTAGGAGCCTTATTCTCAACATGCTCTGTTAAGTCAGGAGGTCTGCAGTTAGATCCTAATATGGTTGGTGCTAATTTCTTAATATGCTTCAGTGAACTTAGTGTGGATAGCAAGCCAAGTTTTTTTCTCAACAAAAGAAAGGTTGGTTTGTAGAGAGGCTTTGTTAGAATGTTAGCTATTTGCTACTTTGTTGGAATATACTTAGTAGTGACAAGATTGAGACAAAGTGGAAACCAACTTCCATATGTTTTATTCTACCATGAAGAGTTGGCTTAGTGGTTAATTTCAATGCTCCCATGTTGTCAAAGTAAATAACTATTGAGTAGGATTGAAAACTTCTAAGATCACAAAGCAAGGAGCACAACCAAGTGGACTAAGCAGTGGCAAAGGCCAAAGCTTGGTATTTAGCTTCTATTGAAGACTGAGCCACAATGGATTGACATTTTAAGCTCCAAGAGATTAAGTTGCTACCTAAGAAGAAGTAGAAACCTAATGTAGAGCATCGAGTGGATCTATAGCCAACCCAATTTGAATCATTGTATCCACAAAGGTTCAAGGTGCTTTTGGAACTAAAATGAAGTCCCATAGTGAAGGAGCCACGTAAATATCTTAATAACTTTTTTAAATTGTAATAGTCCAAAGTTGTGGGTGCATGCATTGATTGGTAGAGACGATTGACAGAAAAGGTTATTTTAGGTCTAGTGAGGGTAAGATATTGCTATGCTCCTAAGATACTCCTAAAAAGAATTGGGGCAGCACAAGGTTGAGTAGGATTCTTTAAGGATGGAGTTTTAGTTGCAAGTGGTGTGGCAATGGGTTTGTTGTACAACATTACTGCACGTTTTAGAATATCTAGAATGAACTATTTTTAAGTAAGAAAATGTCATGTGGAAGAGAGACAATTTCAATCGTCAGGAAACAATGTGCTTTGCCTAAGGATTTGAAAGGAAAGTTACTGTAGAAATGAACAATAAGATGAGCAATAGCTGTTATGGAGTTATTTGTTATAAGCACATCATCCACATATAAAAGAAGCCACATGACAATGTTAGCATGAGTGTATAGGAATAAGGAAAAGAAAAAATCTTATTCCAATAGGCAAGAGCTAAAGTAGTTAAACCATGCTCTTGGGGCTTATTTTAAGCAATAGAGGGCATGGTGAAGAGAGCAAATAGCAGAGGGGTTTAAAGGATCAAGAAAGCTTGGGGATTGCTCCATATACACTAGGGTATCCAAGTACCCATGGAGAAATGCATTAAAGCCATCATATTGTTGTACAGGCCAGTGAAGAGTAGTTACTAAGGAGAGGACAAGTTTAATGGTGGTAGGTCAAACCACTGGAGAGAAGGTATCAAAGTAATCTAACCCTTCAACTTGGTGAAACCCCTTGGCCACAAGTCTGGCTTTTAGGCGAGAAAGAGAGCCATCTACTGCCAGTTTAGGCTTAAAAACCCATTTATAGCCAACTATATGCATACCAAGTTGGTGGGTATGAGAATCTAAGTCTTAGTTTGCTGTAATGCAACCATTTCATCTGTCATTGTTGCATACCATCCAGGATGATTAAGTGCCTCTTGAATACTGTTGGGAACTAAAGGAGTTGTAGGAGTGACAGTGAAAGCATATTTGGGGTTGGGTTTAAAAATACCATTTTGAGCTAGGGTTGCTATGGTGGAAGTGGATTTTGAGTGGGAGACAGTAGAAAGTGTGGAGTTGAGATGCTAGGTAAGATTGGAGGGAGTGAAGGAATCAGAGGTATGTGGAGGCAAGGATGGGGAAATAAGAGGTGAGAAATTGTTAGAAGGGTCTGTGATTGGTGGAGTAGAGGGATAAGTATGAGGAGAATTAGTAGAAGGGAAGCTATGGTGAGATGTTAAAGGAGATGGGGGACTATGAAATGCAGGAAGGTCTAGAGGGGTAGGTTGAGGTAAACAAGGTTGCAAGGAGGGACACTGAGCTGGGATAAGAGAGTGTGTAGGATCAATAGGAACTGCAGAAAATGCAGGAGAGGTAGCAGGTGTGATCTATCTCGAACTATGAGATGCAGGAAGGTCTAGAAGGATAGGGTGAGGTAAGCAAGACTGCTAGGAAGAACATTGAGTTGGGATAGAAAAGTGTGTAGGAGCATAGGGATTGTAGAAAATGCAGGAGAGACAACAAGTCTAATTTGTCTCGGAGATGAGGGCCTTGCTACTACAGATTGTATACCTTGAGAGGAAGAGGACAATGAACTAGAATAGGATAGTGTGTAGAGATAACAGGAACTTCAAGAGAGGTAGCAATAGAGTTCTAGACAATGGTTGTGAAGGAGGATCTTGGAGATGTAGACCTTACTCACATAGTGTACACCTTGAGAGGCATAAGGAACTACTGTAGGATTTATATTGGTTATAGCAGGGGAAAAAACTTGCAGAACTTGTACTGATTGTAGTCGAAAAAGGATTGTTAGAGCTGCAATCAAGAAACTCAATGTAAGAAGTTGAGATGACAGTAGATGTAGGTTGTTGAAGGGTGCTGGAGCAAGGAAAATAGTTTTCATCAAATAGAACATGCTAAGATATATAGACTTGGCCAATAGGGTAGTGTAGACAGCAATAACCTTTATGTAGCTCACTATATCCCACAAAAATGCATTGCAGGGAGCGATCAACAAGTTTATTAGGCATATAATCTCGCAAGTAGGGAAAACAAAAGCAGCCAAATACTCTAAGGTGTGAGTAGTTGGGTTCTTTGTGGAATAAGAGGGAGAAAGGATATTTCTTACCAAGGTTAGGTGAGGGAAGGCGCTTTATGAAAGAAATGGTTGTGGAGAAAGCCTCAAACCAGTATCTTTTGGGAAGATGAGAGGCACTCAGCATGCCTAAGCTTAACTCCACAATGTGTCGATGTTTTCTTTCAGTTATGCCGTTTTGCTCTAAAGTATGAGGGCAAGTAAATCTATGCTGAATGCCATGAGTGGCCAGATAAGAGGTTATAGTGGAGTTAACATATTCTCCACCACCATCAGTTTGGAGAATCTTGATGGAGGCAGTAAACTACTTTTCAACAAGAGTTTAAAATTTGACAAAAACAAATAAGACATCCTTTTTCTTCTTAAATGGATAGATCTAGGAGTATCTAGTAAAATCATCAACAAAAAGAAGATAGTATTGGAAGCCTTGTACAGAAGAAACTGGTGTTGGTCCCTATAGATCACTATGAATTCATTCTAAGGGACAACTAGACCGAGAATGAGACTCAACAAAAAGAAGTTTACAACTTTTGCTAAAAGCACATGAGTTATAGAAATCAAAATGAGTAAAAGTCATAGGAATGTGCTTATCGTGTTGAAGATAGGCTAGAACTTTGGCTTCTGGGTGGCCCAGGCACTGATGCCAGACTCCAAGAGTAGTTAAGCACTGTTTGTTTGAGAAGAACACTTGGAAATTGGTACCAAATAGTGTATACAAGTCTTTATGCTTGAATCCTTTCACCAAGGTTCTATAGCTCTATAGATCCTTGATATAGAACAATTTTTAGTAAAAATGAAGTAGCAAGGAAAGTTTGCTGTGAGTTTGGACATGGAGAACAAATTTCGTTTCACTTATGGAGCTACTAGCACATCATGCAAAGGGATAGTGGTATTGGACAGAAAACCAAAACCAATGTGGGTGACATCCAACATATCACCATTACCAACTTGGATTTTGTCTAATCCATGATAAGAGGAAGAGAGATGAAGTTTACCTATGTTAGCAATAACATGAATGTTAGCTCTTGAGTCAGGAATCCATTCTTCACAATCAAAAGGATCATCATTGAGGTGAAGAATAGTTAAGGCTTGAGGGATATCATTGGATTGATAAACATGATCAAAGCATCTGAAGTAGTCAACAGCCAAGTAACCTTTTATGGAACATATTTGACAAATGATAACATCTTAACCTTGAGTTGATGAAGGATTTGATCGATGAAATGACTTCCTTTATTGTGTTGAGGGAGCAAAGCCGGACCCTTGTGAAGAAAAGGAGCGAGAAGAGGTGTGGTTAGAGTTGCCACGCGCTTGGTTGGAGGAGTAACCATTAGAGCACGAAGTTCTTTGAGTAAAAAACACAGAAGAGTGATCTGCAATCGGGTTGAAGCGAACATGATAAGCATCGTAGGCTTGGAGTTATGCAATTACATCACCTAAAGGTGGAATTGGAGGACGAAACATGGTAGTGAGGAAAGACTCATACTCCTTGCTAAGTCCTTGTAGAAGACAATATGTCTTGTCAAAACCAGTGAGTGGCTTACCCATGGTGCTCAGCTAATTAAAAAGGGCTTAAAATTCAACAATGTATACCGAGAGGACTTTTCCATCTTTGGTCAGATTCTGAAGCTTGGTTTGGATTTCATACTCTCTGGCTGCGGTTTGTTGCACAAAATGATCACAGAGAGTGGACCACACATCCACAGCATGATGAAGATAAAAAACGAGGCCAATAGTCTCTTCAGAGAGAGTGCTTATAATCTAGGCATGAACTAGATTGTTGCTTTGCTCCCACTGTTCAAACGCCGAATTGGAGATGGTTTTGTTGTCAATGGTAATGACGTGAGATGGTGGCTTGATCTCGCCAAAAGCAAAACCAATAAGATGATAAGTATTCAGTAGGCAATTCATTTGAGTATACCAAGGAATGAAGTTTGTAGCTGTAAGTTTGAGGGAGACGAAGTTGGCAAGATTAACACTAGTAGGAAGGGGTAAAAAAGTTTATCTACCATGACAAAAAAAAAAATGAAGAACAAAATGGGAGGCTCTAGCTCGATACCAAAAGAAAATTGACTTAAGAGAGAGAGAGAGTAAATAAAACCTCAATGCTCTAATCTTTTACTCAAATGAATAACTTAAAGATTACAGTCTCGAGAGTGGTTTATATAGAGATTACATTAGGCTTAACTGAAGTGAATTAAGTTACAACAGTTTAACAGAAGCTGTTAATCTAACAATTGGACAGTTAAGTCTACTATGCTTAGTTGGAGGGTTGACTACTGATTAACTTTTTGAGTAGTGTATGACTAGGAAAACTGTTGTCTAAAGCCTTATTTTCAACATGCTCCTGATGCGGGAGCAACTATGTCAGCCTAAGCTCTTAGCCCAGCCCATATGTTAAGTTTGACAATTCATACTTGCATGGGTCATAACATAATCCAATGGGTCCAAGAAGGCCAAGGTTGAAGAAGCAGCCCAAGAATATTCCATAGCATCTCTGCAGGCTTTAATATGGGGGGGTTTCCTAAGTAGTTGTTGAGTCCTTAATTTCCTAGGTTTAATTTATTGTTTGAGAATATTTCCTTTTGTTTGGTTTTCCATAATTGTCTAGGTTCCTGATTTATCTAGGATTCCATACTTGTCAGATTTATGATTTGTTTAGGATTCCTTATTTGTCAGAATCCAGATTTGTTAAGACTTCCTTAATTATAAGGATTCTTGATTTATCAGGATCCTTATAGAATTAGGTTTTAAGGATTCCTGATTTACCAGGATCCTTCTAGAATTAGGTTTTAAGGATTCCTGATTTACCAAGATCCTTCTAGAATTAGGTTTAGCTACCTATTTAAAGGGAGCATTGTTTCAGTTGTAAGCAGAGTTGTTTTTCTAGATAATAGAAACCCCAAAGTTGTGTGATCAACTTTTGCATCCTTTATCCAATTCTTGCCAGGGATTGGTGGTGGAGCACCTCCTTGACTGGTGGCGTTGCCTTTACGTCTTGGAGCTTGTTGGCATCTATCCTTTATTTTTGTTATTCCTATTTTTGTTTTCCCTCCCTTCCTCCTTACCAAACACGCACTTTTCCCACAAAAAAAAAACCAAAACACCAAAAAAACGATTTTTACATATTTTCTTAACCCGAGCTCGCTCAAGCCCACCATAAGATTCTCATCAAGTGGTAATCAAAGCCTAGGTTATTCTTTCGAGTGAGCTCTTTTCAAGATGTTCAATCCAAGCGGTAATCCTTCATCTCATCGTAATAGTCATTCTTCGTCTGATCATAGTGGTAATTCTTCCCCAATTCCACCATGGGAGGTTGCAAATAGAATGTTATCAGTTGAGCTAGGTAAGGTAAAAGAGCAATTATCTGATGTCGTCCAGTTGAAAGGGCAATTGTCTGATGTCCTCCAAATGTTGCAAAACTTCCACCTTGACGCCCAAGGCAACAAAGATGAATCTCATGCAGATTCTAGCAGTGATGAAAGCGAGAGGAGGAGGAGACTAGATGATGATCGAAGCTTACGTGTTGAAGGGGTATTTGAATTCAAAGGGTATGATGATCAGAAAAGGTATAAAGTTGCTGTTCTTCATCTCAAAGAATATGCTTCTTTGTGGTGGGAGAATGTTAAGAAACAGTGAGATCGAGATAGGAAGGAAAATGTCAAAATTGATCTCATGAAAGCATATGATATGGTTAAGTGGGAAGCTATATTAGGGGTTCTAAAAGCTATTAATACTCCTCAACATGTAATTGATCTGATAGGAGAATGCATTTCTACAACAAGGTTCTCAGTAAATTTCAATGGAGAGCATGCAGATTACTTTAAAGGTACCAATGGATTGAGACAGGGAGACCCATTATCCCCTTATCTATTTGTACTTGTTATGGAAATACTAAACAGAATTATTATTGCAAAAACCTCCACAACAGGTTTTAAGTTCCATTGGCGATGCAAGAATGAGAAAATCACCCATTTGTGTTTTGCTGATGATCTGTTTCTTTTTTCCCATGGAGATGTAAATTCAGTGCTTTGTCTTATAGAAGCTTTGGAGGAGTTTGGTGAACTTACAGGTCTTCATTATAATCCAAGCAAATGCCAAATATTCTTCTCAGGATTATCAGAACAAGAACAACTTTTCATTTTAGATCACTCACCTTTTCCCATGGGTACTCTCCCCATTCGATATCTTGGAGTTCCGTTGATTACAAAAAAGCTTACTCATGCTGACTACAAAGGTTTGACAGATAAAATATTTAGCAGAATAGAAGGTTGGGGAATGAAGCATCTAAGCTTTGCTGGAAGATTGCAGTTATCAAAATCAATTCTAATTTCTACATGTACATTTTGGATGCAAGTTTTCCTACTGCCAAAGCAAACAATTTATGAAATAGAGAAAAAGATTAGGAACTTTTTATGGGCAGGAAGTATGGATATACAACGTTCCCACAAAATTGCTTGGCAAACTGTCTGCTCACCAAAGAAGGAAGGGGGATTGGGATTGCCGAACCTTAAACTTTGGAATAAAGTCCTTCTAGGACGTATGCTTTGGACACTCATAAATCAGCCAGATGAATCATTATGGAGTAAGTGGATACATAGCACTAAATGTAAAAGAATTTCAATAATGCAGATTCAAATCAAAGGTTCAATGGCATGGAGTTGGAGAGGCCTCCTCAAGTTAAGGCCTATGCTTACTTCAGTTCTTTCTAGCCCTGCCTACAGTTGCAAAGCTACTTATCAAGATCTGCAACCAGTTAATGAAAAAGTAGATTGGTATGAACTAATTTGGACTGGTGGGATTTGCAAGCATAACTTTATTGGATGGCTAGTTTGCCATGATCGACTTTCTACAGCAGAGAGAATGGTACAATGGCTTCCTACAATTAACCAATACTGTGATTTTTGTCAGGTTTAAGTAGAAAACAGGAGTCATCTCTTTTTTGAATGTCCATGCACAATGGTGATTTGGAAAAATATCCTTGCTCAAAATGGAATTCGACGTCACATCAGAGGATGGAATGAAGAATTAAACTGGATGATTAAAGCATCAAAAGGTAAAGATCTGGCTGCAAAAATTCTTAAAATATCTTTTCTAGCTTGTATTTATTGCATTTGGGCAGAAAGGAATAGAAGAAGATTTCAAAATACATTAGTTGACATTCCAATCTTGTTGGCTAAAGTAAGGAAAATTGTACGAGGGAGAGCTTCTCTGCTTCACAATATCAAACCCTCTAAAGGTAATGTATTTTTGAGTGAGATTTGGAGGCTTCCAACCTCTATTTTTGCTTACTCTTAGTTTATTTTTGGAAATTGTTGTAATACTGGGGTATGCCCTTGTGCTTTTGTATATTAATTTCATTAATGCAACTTACATTAAAAACCAAAAAAAAAAAAAAAAAGGTCCATTCATGGGAGAAACTAAAGAAGTTGCTCAAAAGGCACTTCTTGCCCAATGATTACAAGCAAGATCTTTATTTAAAAATACATGTGCTCAGGCAAGATGAGAAGAGTGTGGAGGAGTACATAAGGGAATTTGAGACCCTCATGATGAGATGTGAGGTACCATAGCCTAAAGAGACCATTATAGCCCGGTTCCTAAGGGGCTTAAAGCCTGAGATTTCTAACACTGTTGAATTGCAGTCTTATTACTCTTTTGATGATGTTTGCAAACTAGCTATCAAAGTGGAGAGGCAAAGAAGGACCCTCAAGAGTTCTGGATCTAAGCCTTTCAACAGGGAGGGTTCTAGGTCTTACATCAGAGGAACCACTTTCTACAGGGATCCCTCATCCTACAATAAGCCTGAGCCTACCAACAAGGAAAAGGTTAAAGAAAAGGTTGGGGAAGCCTCAAAGCCAACACCGAATTTTATAAAGCAAGATCCAAGGGAGAGAAAGTGCTTCAAGTGCCAAGGATTTGGCCATGTGCAGGCTTATTGTCCAAACAGGAGGGTGATGACCATGAGAGATATTGAAGAGATTGAAGAAGGCTACTTTAAAGAGGAGTATGGTGATTATGAGCCCGTGGTTGATTTAGAGGAAGAGAATGAGATCATTGAGCAAGCTGATTCTGGCAGTATGCTTATTCTTCGCAGAACCTTACATGCCCATTTTAGCCCTCCAGATGTGCAACAGGAGAACATCTTTCAAACTCGATGCACAATTAATGGAAAGGTGTGTTCTGTTATTGTCGATAGTGGGAGTTGTGCCAACGTAGCTTCTACGATTCTTGTGGAGAAGTTGAAATTGCCTACCTCAAATCACCCCCATCCATACAATCTCCAATGGTTGAGTCAAGGGAGTCATCTTCAAGTTTCAAGGCAAGTCTTACTTACTTTTTCCACTGGAAAGCATTATGTAGATCAGATTACTTGTGATGTTATACCTATGGATGCTTGCCATTTGTTGTTAGGGAGGCCGTGGTAGTATGATAGGGATGCTAAGCATGATGGTAAACAGAATACCTATTCCTTCAAAATTGGGGAAAAGCTTATAACCTTAGCTCCACTTAGTCCCTCCCAAATACACCAAACACATGGGGTAGAAGATAGAAAAAAGAGCCTATTCCTTAGTGAAACCCAAGTAGAGAAAGCCATCCAAAAACACAAACCCATCCTTGTATTACATGTTGCTGAAGGGAAAGAGAGTGAAGGGGTGAGTGAACCACATCCGCTTGTTCAACCACTCTTATCTGAGTTTGCTGATGTATTTCCCAATGACCTTCCACCCGGTTTACCACCAATTAGAGGGATAGAGCACCATATAGACCTACTTCCAGGAGCACCCTTACCCAATAAAGCAGCCTATCGATGCAATCCCGAGGCTAGGGAGTTACAAAGGCAGGTAGATGAGTTGGTGGCCCAAGGATTTATACGGGAAAGTATGAGCCCATGTTCAGTTCCAGACCTATTGGTGCCAAAGAAAGATGGATCATTTCGAATGTGTGTGGATAGTAGAGCAATCAACAACATCATCATCAAATACAGGTATCCCATTCCAAGGCTTGATGATATGCTAGATGAATTACATGGAGCCACCATATTCTCCAAGGTGGATTTAAGGAGTGGTTATCATCATATTCGGATGAGAGAGGGAGATGAATGGAAGACAGCCTTCAAAACCAAAAGGGGCTTGTACGAATGGATGGTCATGCCATTCGGTCTTTCTAATGCCCTAAGTACCTTTATGCGTTTGATGAATGAGGTACTACGCCCCTTTCTTGGTAAATTTGTTGTGGTTTATTTTGATGATATCCTTATTTATAGTAGCTGTGAGGGAGATCACTTAAATCATTCGCGGCAAGTATTTGATGCATTGAGGAGGCAAAAGCTTTATGCCAAGTTACAAAAGTGTGAATTCTTTTCTCCTAGTGTTGTGTTTCTTGGATATGTGGTTTCTAGGGATGGTATTATGGTTGATCAGTCCAAGGTTGATGCTATTAAATCTTGGCCTCGACCTAGTTCCATTACTGAGGTAAGGAGTTTTCATGGCTTAGCTTCATTTTACCGTAGGTTTGTATTTAACTTCAGCACAATTATGGCTCCCATTACTGAATGTATGAAGAAGAATGTTTTTGAATGAAGTAAGGAAGCTGATGAAGCTTTAAGGGTGATCAAACAAAAGTTATGTGAAGCTCCAGTTCTTGCCTTACCAGACTTTGATAAGGTCTTTGAAGTGGAGTGTGATGCTAGTGGCATTGGAATAGGTGCTGTCCTTATTCAAGCCAAGAGGCCCTTAGCTTATTTTAGCGAGAAGCTTAATGAATGCAAAAGGAACTACTCCACTTATGATAAGGAGTTTTATGCAATTGTGAGGGCTTTAGATCATTGGAGCCATTACTTAAGGCCTAAGCAATTTGTTTTGCATTCAGATCATCAGGCTTTGAAATTCTTGAATGGCCAGCATAAACTCAACTCAAGGCATGCAAAATGGGTAGAATTTCTCCAATCCTTCTCATTTGTTTCACGTTATAAATCGGGTGTAGCTAATGTTGTTGCAGATGCATTGTCTAGAAGATACTCCCTACTTGCTACTCTAGATGCTAGAGTACTTGGTTTTCAACTTATGAAAGAGCACTATCTTGAGGATGCAAATATGTCCTTACTGATGGCTGAATGTGCAAAGAGTACTAATGGAGATTATATGGTTCATGAGGGCTTTCTTTTCAAAGGGAATCAGTTATGTGTCCCGAAGGGGTCTTTTCGCGAATTGCTTGTAAGGGAAACACATGGAGGAGGGTTGGTTGGTCATTTCGGGGTCAACAAGACTTTGGAGATTCTGAAGGAACACTTTTATTGGCCAAAGATGCTGGGAGACGTCCAAGCTATCATCTCAAGATGTGGTACATGTCAGAGGGCAAAGAGTCATTTCAAGCCAAGGCCTTATGTCCCTTTGCCAATGCCAGACCAACCTTGGGAAGATTTAAGCATGGATTTCATTGTAGCATTGCCAAGAACTCAACGAGGCAAGGATTCAATCATGGTGGTAGTCGATCGGTTTTCAAAAATGGCACACTTCACTGCATGCCATAAGACTGAAGATGCCTCTAATGTTGTTGATTTGTTCTTCAAGGAGATTGTGAGATTGCATGGAATCCCAAGGACTATTGTGTCTGATCGGGATACCAAATTTCTGAGTCATCTTTGGAGAACTCTATGGGCAAAACTTGGCACCAAGCTCCTATTCAGCACTTCTCATCATCCTCAAACCGATGGCCAAACTGAGGTGACCAATCGCACGTTGGGAACTCTCTTGCGCACCATGGTCAACCAAAGTCTGAAGAATTGGGACATGAAGCTTGCCCATGCAGAGTTCGCTTACAATCGAGCTCCAAGTTCTACAACCGGGCATTCACCATTTGAGGTAGTGTATGGCATCAATCCCATTACTCCTATTGACCTAACCTCTTTGCCTCTTGATACCCAAGTTAGTTTGGACGCAAATGAGAATGCCAAAGCCATGAAAAGGCTTCATGAGAGTGTTCGTTCTCAAATCGAAAAGGCTAATGAAGCATACAAAAGGAAGGCCAATAAGCATCGAAAGCCTTCTCAATTTCATCCAGGAGACTTAGTTTGGGTGCATCTGCGAAAGGAGCGATTTCCATCCAAGAGAAAGAACAAGTTAGCCCCTCGAGCTGATGGCCCTTTCGAAGTGATTTCTAGAGTTGGGGATAATGCATACAAAATTGATTTACCAAGTGAATATGGAGCAGCTTCTGCCACATTCAATGTTGGTGACTTATCCCCTTATTTGGAAGACGTTGATCTTGAGGATTTGAGGGCAAATCCTAATCAACCCGGGGAGATTGATGCGGGAGCAAATACATCAGCCCAAGCTCTTAGCCCAGCCCATATGTTAAGTTTGACAATTCATACTTGCATGGGTCACAACATAATCCAATGGGTCCAAGAAGGCCAAGGTTGAAGAAGCAGCCCAAGTATATTCCATAGCATCTCTGCAGGCTTTAATATGGGGGGGTTTCCTAAGTAGTTGTTGAGTCCTTAATTTCCTAGGTTTAATTTATTGTTTGAGAATATTTCCTTTTGTTTGGTTTTCCATAATTGTCTAGGTTCCTGATTTATCTAGGGTTCCATACTTGTCAGATTTCTGATTTGTTTAGGATTCCTTATTTGTCAGAATCCAGATTTGTTAAGACTTCCTTAATTATAAGGATTCTTGATTTATCAGGATCCTTATAGAGTTAGGTTTTAAGGATTCCTGATTTACCAGGATCCTTCTAGAATTAGGTTTTAAGGATTCCTGATTTACCAGGATCCTTCTAGAATTAGGTTTAGCTGCTTATTTAAAGGGAGCATTGTTTCAGTTGTAAGCAGAGTTGTTTTTCCAGATAATAGAAACCCCAAAGTTGTGTGATCAACTTTTGCATCCTTTATCCAATTCTTGCCAGGGATTGGTGGTGGAGCACCTCCTTGACTGGTGGCGTTGCCTTTACGTCTTGGAGCTTGTTGGCATCTATCCTTTATTTTTGTTATTCCTATTTTCGTTTTCCCTCCCTTCCTCCTTACCAAACACGCACTTTTCCCACAAAAAAAAAACCAAAACACCAAAAAAACGATTTTTACATATTTTCTTAACCCGAGCTCGCTCAAGCCCACCATAAGATTCGCATCAGCTCCGTTGAGTAAGAAGGTTTGCAATTAGATCCTAATGTGGCTGGAGCTGATTTCTCAACATGGTGTTGGTCAGCAACGAGGTCCGCATGTACCAACTAAGGGGCCTAAGGAAAATGCCATGTGTCTTTTCTCTAAAACCTGGATGGCCCTTGATGCAGTGTCAACAAGGAAGGTTAGGATGATGGATAGTGATGTGGGTGTGGAAATCTGGCGCAACAATACTACAAGAAAGTAAGGAGTGAGTAATGACAAGTCACCATTGCAAGGAGACAAAGGCATGCCGGGAACTGGGGACAAGGTTCGTGCACCAATGGAAATCAACTTCTCAGAGGCTAAAATGTTTGAGGGCCCTAATTGTTTCTTTTTACCAAAATCACCAAAGAGAAGCGACCACTTCAATTGGTAATATTTTCTAGGACAATTGCGTCTGACCATTAACTAAAATCCTATGTGTATCATCGGCAAAAAGCTCTTTCTTAAGATCAATCTTGAGGACAACGTTCATATAAGGGGGGAGTATTGTTATGATCCCACTTCCATGGGCTCATTTAAAGGTGACGTGATAGGATGAGTGCTTCTTTGCGTGTGTAACAATGTGTGCCAGTGTGTATCACGAAACCATGGACAAGCAAGATCCTTCACACTTGGTTCCGTGGTGTACACATCTTGTAGTAATGATGTATGCACTAGAATAGGGATTTAGTTTAGCTCTTATAAGGCCCCGGGAATGTAAACGGAAGGCAGCTTTGAATCATAAGAAATGTTAAAGGAGGTCTGTTTTCTCTTGAAGGAAAGCATGTGTTCAAATGAGCTCGTTGGGTTCCTTTCCCATGGGTTCTGGCAATAAACTCCCTAAATGGCCTGAAACCAGTGCAGTTAAGGATCCTATAAGCAGGACCGTAACAGTATCCCAATTCAGTAAAAAGATTCTGCCGTCTGTTAGTGTGCAATCTTGGTTCGTTTTACTAATTTGAGATCCTTTTCTAAAGTATATAATGTGAATGAGTTGGTAACTTCGGTTTTGTTTTTCGATACTGATATCTTCTACATAATGTGAATGAGTTGGTATCTTCTATTATCCAAGATGTAACAATATCAACAAATAATAGCCACGAAATTAATATAGTTTGTCTTCATATGATTTCAAGATTGTCTCTCGTTGCAGTACCTATCAAATGGACGTTGGAACAAATTCCTTCTGTTCCGACGCTGACGTGCTACTTGTATCGGGTGACGTTTATAACAAATAATGGCTGGTTTTCTGTATTCTTGCAATTTTTTATTATATTTTAAAATGAGGATAATTATCTTATACTACTAAGAAGTTTATTTCAAGTCCTACTTAAATTAAAGAAACGTCTCATTTTCTCAAGTTATTTTTACGAAATATTTTAGATTTCTTAACTTGGTATCAAATATAAATATAGAAATAAAGTTTCATATCAAAAAATAAGATATGATATCAACCCTTCAAGTAAAAATTAAATAAAAAAAACAACCCTTCAAGTTATAAGCTAACTCTTAGGTTTCAACTTTAGGATCTCTTAATATGATATCAATAACCAAGTTGAATCTATTTGAGAGTATATACAAGACAAAAGAATTCAACATTGAAAGATAATAATATCCTTCATGTAAAAATTAAAAAAAAAATCATTCAACTCATAAATTAACTTTTGATTAAGTCTTTGAATCTTCTAACAACATCTTAAATTCTTCTTTAACATCCCATAGACTCTCATTAATTGCATCCACGTATTGTAGCACATGCATGCCCTATAAGTATGAAACTAACGTGATAAAGGAGTGTATTTTGATATGAGTACTAATCCACATTACTAAAAAATTGATTTAAAAATACGCTTAAATCAAAGGAAATATCTCTTTTTTAAAATTAGGTTTTGAAAAGAATTTGTAGCTCTTAACAAATATATCAAATTTTATATGTCTTTAATTAAAAGGTCCAATAAGTAAATAACTTCAACTCAACTTGTAGACATCATACTTTCAACATGAAAACGCCATGGCTTCTGGTAAGATAGGCCAGCAATAGTCAGGTGAGTTGCAGCTACCACCTCTTCTAAATTTTCCTTGCCGAAAAAATGATACCACAATACCACCCATGATGCTGTTTTTGTTGAAGATTGGAAAGGTGTTAATCACACTTACCACATTACCATATTGAGTGACCTACTATATTATTATATTAGATTTTATAATAAGGTTCAATATATTACAATTATTGTGTAAATGTTATTTTCTTTAAATAAATTAGCTCTTACATTTTATAAATGTAGGGTTTTGATCATTATAATGTATGAGTTTTGTTCAAACTTTTATTTCATTAATAAAAATGATAAAACGTTTTCACAATTTCTTCAATTTTTGGTCCAAATGATTACTTCCACATAGAATCCACCGACCAAAAGAGATGCTGGACCATTGATGTAACCTATGTGGCCATGTGTATTTTGAAGCCACACAATTAATCCCATTTAGATTTTTTTTTTTTTTTTTTTTTGCCTTTTTCCTAGTGATATCCAGTTGTTTTGATATCACTAACCTACGGGGACCTCTCTTGGCACCAATGTCCATCAAGTTTGGCTTGTCTGGAAACATGCTGCTGCAACTGAGTTAAGGTCCTTCTGCATGATTGTATGTGTTAAGTGCCTCTTTGCAGACATGAATGCTTCCGTGGCACAAGAACATGTTCTTCTGTGGATTAACAGAACAAGAAGAGAATAAGAGGACTAACAGTGAAGAAAGACCTGTACTGTACATCCCTGCCCGGGGCTTCGGGTCTTTGAATGGACAAGTGCGGGTGGGCCTAAATTGATTCTCCGGCTGTAAGATGGAGATTCGTCCAGGGGGAAATGACAGCCTTGTTCCTTTAAAATGAGGGCATGTCAGGTTTTGTACTTCAAAATAATTTCAATCTTTCTTTGCATCCTGCCTTTGCATGTGTTTCTATTTTTATCTAATGTTTTGTAGCCGTCTAAAATTAAAGAAAATTTCAGTTTTCGATTGCAAGCCAAAGGATTTATTATGAGGAAAAAAATGTAAAAATAGAAAAGAAGTGGAAGATGCTCTTAGATTAGGTGAAAATCTCGACATAATTCATGCGTCGTTTGTCTCTGCGTTTATGTTATCCAATATATGCTTGCTGGTCTGTTGCTAGAATTTGGCTTTTCAGACGTGTGAGGGGTTATAGGTACAGCTGTCAGACACTGTTGGCATTCATTTTGTCTAACGGACCAATCACGTCGCCAGCCTGGTAGCGCATTGTGCGGTTAAGTCCTGTGACCCACCCCACTGTTTACACGCACATGCCCCTAACCAGTACTGTGGAAATTGTGGTTTTTTTTTTTTTTTTTTCCCTGGAAATTTTGGTTTGGGTTCCACCATCTCCGCGGTGCAAGAAAGAAATGCTGGTTGATCAACAAATATTATAAGAAAGTTTATTAAGAATTTTATTATAGCAACAATTAGATTGTTATTATTTATGTACGAAAGTGTTTAGTAGACATTGGCCCAAATGAGCTGTTTGGAGGTCAAGTTACAAAACATGGGACAAGCCATTATTCTCTAATAGACTTCTTTTTTTAAAAAAAAAAAATCTTCTGGTTTTATGGTTCTAATAATAATAATAATAATAACAATAACAATAGAATAATTATAATGACAATGAAACTTCAATAACAAAATTTAATTTCCACGATCCAAAATTTTTGACATAATATTCGTTTTATAAATTGCTTCCTTTTTTTTTTTTTTTTTGTGTTGATGCTCTATCCTACGAATTTTTTTTCTTTAACAAATCTAAGTGATTCCAATTTCTCAACTTTAAAAACCCTCCAAATCTTACATCAATCGCTGTTATGTCTCATTTTTTAATTATTATATAGTTTTAAAACAAGTAATTATCTCTCTTATTTTCAACTTTATCAACAACTTATGTACTTTCTGTGTTAATCAAGTCGTTGTTTCGCTATCTTCTCCACTTCATTATAACATCTTTGACAATCCCATTCATGTTCCGGTAGACAACAAAAGAAAGCCATTCCTTACCTAATGTAACCAAGGTGAGCCATTCCAAACGAGCTTAGAAAAGAATTCAAGAGGAGACTGTAAGAACACCTTTTTGGTAAGGTGTGAGTTAAGAGTGAACTAAAGGTTACAAAAGTACTAGCCTTATCATTCCCTTTTTTTTCTTTAAAATTTTTGCACAATCCTTATCCCATTTTATTGTTTAGGAAAAGCTTTGTTTTGGTTACCAAAGATTGCTTATTTCTCATAAATTGTTTGTATAAAGTTCTGACTTATTATAAGGTTCGATGGATTACTCCTTTGCGTTCTATGTAAAGTAGTGAATTTAATATACTATTATACTGATATGGTTGGTAGAGACTTCTTCGTTGTCTCATTCTTACGCCCAACGTGGGAAGATTTCCGACATAGAACTTTTTGGATACTTTAAGAATTTCAACCCTAGCTTCCATACAGTGGTCTGCATGGGTTTTACTGTTATTGCCCATACGGACCGCTGATACCCTTTGATAATGTTAAAAGCACTCTGTTGTCCACTGATTATTAATAGGATAGAGAACATTATGTATGACACATATTTTTCCGTACGTACCTAAATTCACTAATCGGTTATTGAATTTGAGACAAAAAAATTTAAAGCAGCACAGCCAAACCAGATGCTCGCTAACATTATTTGACACATTAGTTATTCAGATGGGAAAAGAAAATAAGAATAAAGCTTTAGACGCCGCGGTTTTTTTTTTGGGGGGTTGGATTGTGGGGGGGGGGGGGTGGTTTTGGCGCGTTGTGCCTAATTTAGATAATCAAGTTGTGTGGTGGTTGTCGTTTTCAATAACACGCATTAACCTCAGATCATCAAGGAGTAACCACACGGTGAAAGATTACACAGGCCAGCCGAGCTCAACCAACAGCAGAATCCCTGTAGCATTCTGGACTATCGTCCGTCTTTTTATGTATTTGTTCTAAGCGAGTCCGTTTGTAATTGGGAATCCCACTGCTTTTAACTTCACCGTTCACTTTATGGCCTTTAGGGTACCTGAAAAAGCAGAAGCTGAAAATAGATGGGGCTAATCATTCCGTCTTCCGCATTTACAGTCATTAGATGGCACCGACCAGATGCAATTATTGCTCTCTTTTAATAATTCATCTTCTCATTACTTCTTTTCCATTTCACTCGAGTTTATCCATAAAAGATTCGCTCTTGAAAAAATACACAGGAAATATTAAATCCCAGGTAAACACCTTTCCCATGAGGTTTATCGGATAACGTTGTTTTGAGTCAAGGAGAAGGCGTCACGACCCAGACAGAGGGAAAAAAAAAAAAAAAAAAAAAAAAAGGAAATTAGAAGGGACTGAAGGACGAGCAATGGCTTTGCGCTTTTGGCTGCTTGGTGGTATAGCTCCCGGATATGGTACATCGCCGGCCATGATCTTTCGGGGCCACCCCAAGTTGTTTTTGGCTGGCCATCAACAATTGCCATGTGTCATGTCAGTGTCATGGATAACAAAACTACAATGCATTGCATCCCCGCCCCCTGCTTTTCCCTCGATACTTTCCGGTAAAAACAAAAACTCCCCAACAACGCAAATAAGGTGTTCGATCCTTCCAGAGACAAACTCGACCCTTCAGCACGTTTCATGGCCTATCCGATTTGTACACGTGGCGATAACTCGGCACGCTGATACCAATTGCTTTGCTGTACGAGCGGTAATGCTTGGTTGATGGTCGCTCCCAAAATTTGGAAAAAACCAAAATATGGCCATTATTTGGGTACTCACAGCCTGTCCACCAATCACGTTCCAAAAGTATTATTTCCCATACCATGGATCACCGGTAACGGGCTGCAGCCGGTTTGTTAGGCCTCGTCACGTTCAATATAAGCGTACTAGCAGTGAAGCGGAGAGCAGTAGCTCATAGCAGTGTATGAGGCAGTGAGAAGTAGTAGCTAAAAAACTCATCAGACGACCATGCCGATTAGGAACATCGCCGTGGGAAGGCCCGAGGAGGCGGTCCACCCGGATGCGCTGAAGGCGGCGTTGGCCGAGTTCATATCCACGCTCATCTTCGTGTTTGCTGGGGAGGGCTCAGGCATGGCCTTCAACAAGCTCACTGACAACGGCTCCACCACTCCCGCCGGACTCGTGGCAGCTTCCCTTGCCCACGCTTTTGGTCTTTTCGTAGCAGTCTCCGTTGGCGCCAACATCTCCGGCGGCCACGTCAACCCCGCCGTCACCTTCGGCGCCTTCATCGGTGGTAACATCACCCTTCTCCGTGGTATCCTCTACTGGATCGCCCAGCTCCTCGGATCCACCGTTGCTTGCTTGCTTCTCAAGTTCGCCACCAACGGCATGGTGAGGCTTTCGTTGTCTTTCGCTTCCCCCTTTATGTTGGCTGTTACGTTTAGTCGGACAGTTTATTTGCTACGGGAGTTAAATCCTTTGATCATCTTTAGTCATCAAGATATTCCAACCCGCAAAAAGGTTAAGTAGTTTAAGGAGTTGGCTCATATCTTCTTTAAGACTCTAATAATGAAACTCGGGTTTTGTTGTTGTGCTTGGTAGACCACCTCCGCTTTCTCTCTGTCCTCGGGTGTTGGTGTGTGGAACGCCTTCGTGTTCGAGATCGTGATGACATTTGGTTTGGTATACACGGTCTACGCCACGGCCATTGATCCGAAGAAGGGCAATGTGGGAATTGTAGCCCCCATCGCGATCGGTTTCATCGTGGGCGCTAATATATTGGCAGGCGGTGCTTTTGACGGGGCTTCAATGAACCCGGCCGTGTCATTTGGGCCAGCCCTGGTAAGCTGGACATGGGAGAACCACTGGGTGTACTGGGCCGGGCCTCTGATCGGCGGTGGGATCGCGGCTATTGTGTACGAGTTGTTCTTCATCAGCCACACCCATGAGCCGCTGCCCTCCCAAGACTTCTAAGCAAGGAAAGCAGGGGATGGGGTTCAATCATAGTGGCGCGGCTTTTCGTTGATGTCTTTACTTGTTTCGATGGTTGTTCTTGTGTTTGATTTGTCACCGTTGATCCTTTAAATGACCACCGCCACTATTGATCTCCCTGGATCTTAACCTTTTGGTTCTGAAGTCGTGATTGTGATATTCTGCACCGGTTGTATGATTCCAGTCCATTTCTCCTTTGTTATTTCAATCAAAATGCTTCTTTTTTTTTTTTTTTTTAATTTGCTTTGAATTCTCTTCTTTTGGTTTTTTTTTCTGTGTTTTTTCCCCCGTCCGTAAATTCAATTATTGTACGTACCTTTTGCCTTAACGGTGTGAGTAATGGGCTCGATGGAACTGACAACTGCTACAGACTTTGAAGGGAGCCCGTATATATAAGTATCATTATCTAAGAGAATAGTGCGTGAATGAAGAAAGGATCGATTTCTTTTAACCTGTACAATAATAGATTTTTGGTATATCATTTTGGATGCTAAATTGTGAGTAAAAATAGGCTCATATTCATGAATTAGATGGACTTCGTCTGCGAACAGAGGTTTGATTCGCCGGGGAAGAGCCTAATTATCCTCGAAATGCACGGACTCAACAGTGGCCGCACCTAGAGATTCCTGGACCGCTATCATGAACTCGACGCAGTGGACCACGTGAAAGTGTCCGATCAGTGTCTTGTCAAATGGCCTCTTGTTTTTAGGATGGAGACGGCCTTGTCCTCTTTACTTTTTTCCGGTCAGCTTTTTCAGCACGTTCGCTGTCCAGCCAGAGAGAGCTAGAAGGGTCCTTCCACTTTTTGGCAGAAAAGCGATTTCTTTAGGTAAAGACATGATAAACAAGAAAATTTTAAAATAATTTTTAAATTATAAATTAAGTTTGAGGCTTTTTAAATAAAAAATTACACAAAATATCAAAATTCAAATTCTTTCTCATCACTTTTATGGACAAAAATAACCGAAAATTTAAGAAAAAAAAAAAAAAAAAGTTACAGTAATTTGAATTAAAGCATTTCAGTGAAAGGGTTTATTATTTTATTTAAAAATTTATTAAAAGTATAAGTTAATTTTTTGCCTTTTAACCTGTGAGCAAAGTTTAGAAAAAAAGAATGTGTTATACAAAAGATTAATTGTCTATTTTATTTTTAAAATTTTAAATTAAATATATAATTTCTTATAAAACCTAAAAAATTGAAATAATTCAGGTATTGCTTGCCGAGAAGCCGCCTGTTTCACAATTTCTAGGTCCGAGAAGCCGCTTCTTGCTTATTAATCCTATCCCAGAGGCTGTCAAATAGACCTGCGAACAATTTTTTTATCCGTCACAAAATGTATAAGAAGATAAACATGCCATATACTTCAATAATTTTTTCATGAACAGCATGGAACTTTGTCTTATTTAGCATAGTTGACTATTCTTCCGAGGGCGGTACCACGAAGAGACCACAGCTGAAGCATGTTCCTTTGTCTGTTCCCACCATCCGGAACTTCGAGGGTAATTTCGACCTTTGGGGAAAAGCTGACCCTGACATTGACTGCGACAGAATCACCCTTCATCCAACGAGCCCTTTGGAATTTAGGTATCAATGAAGGGAATGATACCTTCCCTTGGATCAAGACCTTCAATAAGAGTTCGAGAAGTGGCATAAAACCGACCACAAAATGCACAATCTCCGTCCCTTTCATGGTGGTGAAAAGTAGAAGGGGAGGGTCCCACTAATCACGGCCGATTCAGAGCGGCGGTTCTTAATAAATGTCCATTACTGCATGAGATAAGGCTTTTTAAAGAATTAGACGGGTCCCACAGTTTGTTGACGCTGTCCCGTGGAAAAACGTGTGATGCTGACGATCGGAGTTCGATTTATTTATTTCTTTGTTTCTCTTCTTTCGGTCTTATCTTTTTAGTTTTTAAATTGCGAATGGTGGAGAAGCAGGCGTTGTCCGTCAAACGAGAAAATAAGAAAATGTTATCTTTTCTTTTGTCCTTTCTAACACGTGTTTGTATGCGAATGGAAAATGAATCCCCTCTCGTTCTTGTTTGGTAAGAGAGCGATGTAGTTCAGATACTTATTATAAAAAAAGATAGCTATCACATATGATTTTTTTTTCTTTTTTTTTTTGTATAGATTTAGAATAATACGTTGAACAAAAGACTTAGGGTGAAAAGAAAAAAAGGGAAGACAAAAGATGATAGTTGTATGAAAGGTGATAGTTTAGTGCAAAAAAGATTCCAAAGGACAAGTGGAAGTGGCAAAGAAAGCAAAGAAAGAAAGAAAGAAGTCAAGTTCGCAGAAGAAATAGTAGAAAGATTTTTTCAATTGTTTATAAATTGGAGAGTTCCTTATTTGTATATATTATGGAACCTTGGTTGCCATAGATAGTTAAAGTTATTCTCTTCTCAACTTTGTAACTTTTTATTGTAAATTTTCTTTTCAAATACTTGTTTCTACTTGTTACCAAGGTTTGATAATCTATACAAATAAGGAGCCCTCTTATTTATAGACAATTAAAATAACCTTGCCACTGTTTTTGTAAGCCACCTATGGTTTCAATCTACATTACTTGGTATCTTGACTTGGCTCTATCTTTTTAGTACTGAACTATTGTCACCTAGACTATTTACCACCCACACTTGGCTCCATATATTTAGTACTTGACATCTTTTTCTTATCACCTATAATACAAGTATTGTCCCCTAACTTCTATTTATCTCTTCACCTTTAATCTTTACTTCACATGTTGTCCTATATTTCAAAAAAAAAAAAATCATTTGTGACACTATCACCTATTATGGTAAGGGTTTAGACCCATTACACTCATCAAATTCATGCATTAGTTGTCCAAGTTGTCACTTGTATACTTCTTGTTCTTTAGCAATAGGGACCTTTATATTTTGGCTATCTTTTAGTTGTTGCATTGTTATGGTGTCTTCAACTAAAAGAGTCAAGTAGATCAAGATTTTTTCTTGTCACCATTTTCTTGAGTCATTTACTTCATAGACTTGTTTTGGAGTCCAAGAGTAATGAATTTTTGAAGTTACAAACAATCTTCTCCCTTTTGAGACCATTCCTCTTGATCTCTAATTTTATTGTAGATATTGGTAATTGAAACAATTATAATTGACAAACATTTTGAAGCTTTGCATTAAAGATTAAAACAATTGTTACAATAAATAAAAACCCCAAGAATACAACTGCAAATGAAGGATTTATGCCTTATATAAACCAAAAGAGTACAAATTGAATTGTTCCACATATATATCTTAACAAGAGATAAACCAAACAATCCAGGACATATTGCAAATCTCAACATTTGGATAAATGTGCTAGAATTAGAATAATTAGCCATTCAAATAGGAGTGTTATCTCAACATTTGAATGAGTGTGCTAGAAAGAGAATAATTAGCCAGAACAATCTTCAAGTCTTAACGTTAGACTACAACTCTTAAACTCCTTTTCCCCACAATCTTATGGTTTATAAAAATTTGAGACCCTAAACTTGGAGATAAGATAATAATGTTGTTGAATACTATTGATCAAGACATCATTAGCTTGGTCATGTGTCCCTACATGTGTAGTTAATTTTCTCACAAATAAAATGATAAGAAATCTTTATGTGTTTGGTGTGTTGATGTTGAATAGGATATTTTACCAATTTTTGAGGTGTTTTGTTGTCACAATGAAGAGCTATAGCCCTTATATTAATATTCATATAGTTAAAGAGACTAACCATCCAAATCAGCTTGCAAGAAGTAGTTATCATAGTGTGGCATTATGCTCCAATCAAAGAAAGAGTAACAATTTATTGTTTTTTGGTTTTCCAAGATACCAAAGAGCCACCAAGAGTAACACAAAAGCCCATAGCAAACTCATGAAGTTTAGGGCATATAATCCAACAATCATCACAATAAGCTTATAAATGAAGTCCATCAAATACAAAGAAGTGACCTAAGCTAGCTAAACCCTTTAAATATTTGATTATATGAAGGGTAGCACTATAATGTAATCTTTTGGATGCATACATAAAATAATTCAATAAGTGAATTGGGAATGAAAATATCAGGCATTGTCATATCTAAATAATTCAACTTTCCAAGTAGTTGCTAGAAACTAGGAGTACCTTGTAGTGGTGGATCTTCATGCTTTAGGCCAATTTTTTTTATCATACTTAAAGCTAGTGTACAAAATATTTTGTCTCCATTGAATTAACAATAGCTTCAACAACTTACAAGCCCGTTTTAGACACTAAGTCTAAAATATACTTACTTTGACTCAAGTGCATCCTACTCCCATCTCAAAGAATCTTAATCCTAAGAAAGTATTTAAGCTTACCCATATCCTTAATAGAAAAAGAGTTGTGCAAGTAAAGTTGTAAGTTCCCTATGCCCTCTACATCATCACTAGTAATTAAGATGTTATTGACATAAATGAACAATAATACTAGATGACCATTCTAAGATTTAGTCAGCATTTAATAAACATATAGTTACTAGGTATATCTTACCCAAACCACGCCTCAATAAACTTATGAGTAAAAGCTTGTTTTAACCTATAGAGAGGATCCTTAACATTTTACTAGTCTTCGAGCAAAAGCAATAAACAATATGTGTTTTAGACAAAACCCCCTCTATGAAATTCTCCCATAATTGCTTAATTTAACAGTTCAAAGAAAAACATAACTTTCATCCAAACACCATAATTGTTTCATAAGGTAAGATAAATTCTTAACTATGTTAACCACTTATGAGTCCTTATCTTTTCAACTATGTACATTTTAAATAAATCTACATTGGTCTGCAACCTTTCAAGAACTCTAACCAAATCTCATAGGTCCATTTTTCATTTCTCTCTCACTAATGTAAGCTAATCATTTGACCAACTTAACATTTTAAAGAAAAACATAACTTTCATCCAAACACCATAATTGTTTCATAAGGGAAGATAAACTCTTAACTATGTTAATCACTTGTATGTGTGTATGAGTCTTTATCTTTTCAATTATGTACACTCTAAATAAATTGACATTGGTATGCAACTTCTTAAGAACTTTAACCAAATCTCATAGGTGTATTTTCATATCTCTCTCACTAATGTAAACTAATCATCTAACCAAGAATCAATGAGCCTTTTATTAGCTTGTAATGTATGATTGGGCTAATGGTGAGATAAAATTCATTTAGGCTTAAACCACCCATGAACACATCAATTTGTAGTATCTAATTAGAGCTTCTTCTTTTTTCACTTTCTATCTTTTTGCTTCTTACAAATAATATTTCTACCACCATTTCTCCTCATTCTTTTCTACCTAAAAGTGCTTGATTTCACTTCGATTTTGACACTTGTAAAGGCCATAATCACACTTGCAATAATAAAATAGAAGTAAAAGTATTAGAGTTGCAACCACTACAATCTTATCCTACTAGTAGTACTCAATTACTATGCTTAATGGCCTATTTCAAAACATTAAGTGGCTTGAATTTGACAAAGAATGATAAGAGGATTCCATTTTAAAGTAAATGTTATACTTTCTTCTTTTTTCTTTCTTTTTTTTTTCAATTTTTTTTTTTTTTTACATTTTGCAAAAAAGAAATACTATTCCTTATACAATCATTACAATTGATTTCTTCTCATGCTCCATTCTTCCTTTTAACTTTTTTTTAACTCAAATAATTTTGTATACTAAAAATCAACATATTAATAGGTATGGGACAATGAGATAATTTGTTCAAGGCTAAGATATATATATATATGGGTTTCATTTAAAAAAAAGTTGGACAAGAATAAAGGTTCAACATGGTGATTAGTGATAAGTAAATAGGGTTGGCTTGATAGGCTTAATCAATCTAAAGATTGCCTAAATTTTTTTCTTAGTTAGATGCAGCTTAGGATTTCACCTCAAGAGAAAATCAAACAACTTCTAAGATTCAAATGAGACCTAAGATAATTGCACACTTCATATGAATGTTCTCTAAAGATACACATAATTTCAAAATTTAAGGACATTCAATGCTCAGCAATTGAATCAATATAATCAAAATCACACTTAACTCACACCATAATTGCAGGTTTAAACAAAATTTACACCTTCCTAGGAATTTCCAAGAGTTCACAACAAGGGATGTAATCATGACACAAGAAAATTTCCAAATTAGGTTTAGCATAAAATTTCCTTTTCCACCCCCAAACATGAATGAAGCATTGTCCTTAATATAAAAAAGAACAAAAAAAAAATCAAAATAAGAACTAGAAATCTCCCTTGATTATAGGCTATGTTCACATAAAGTTGTGAAGAGAATGCGGTGACAGAACTTCCAATGAAAAGACAAGCGAAAATGCTTGGGTTGCCTCCCAAGAAACACTTACTTTATAATTGTTGGTCAAACTATCTTCAATGTTGTTACTTAAGGAAGATGAAGGTATTAATGGTAGTCTTTTGCATGTTGACTTTTTCAAAGTAGGACTTTATATGCTAATCATTTACCTCAAATATGCCTTGCGTGTCATTTGTAACTTCTATTACTCCATATGGAAATATCTTTGTGACTATAAAAGGCTAGACCATGAAAACCATAACTTACCTAGAAACAATTTAAGCTAGGAGTTATAAAATAATACTTTTTGGCCGACCTCAAAACTCTCTTCTTAATATAGTTTGGCATTTTCATAGGCCTCATCTTGTAATTTCTTTAATTCATTTAGCTGGAACAATCTATTTTCACATACAAACTACATGTCAAAGTTAAAAAAAATTAGTGCCCAATATGCTTTAATTCTACTAGTAAATGACAAGCCTTCCCAAGCACTAGCCTAAAAAGGGACATTCCAACTGGCATTTTGAATGTTTTCCTATAGACCCAAAATGCATTATTAAGTTTCATTGACTAATCTTTTCTTAAGGCATTTATAATTTTTTCTAAAATTCTCTTGATTTCTTTATTTGATATCTCAACTTGACCATTAGTTTGCGGATGATAAAGGGTTGCAATCTTATGGGTAACTCCATACTTACTCAAATGCGCTTCAAATTGTTTATTGTGAAAATATGTTCCTCTATCACTTATGATTGCCCTAGGAGTGCCAAATTAGGTAAAAGTATTTTTCTTTAGGAATTTAACCATAACCTTAGCATCATTTGTTAGCGAGGCTATAGCTTCTACCTATTTAGACATATATTTTACAGCCTTCAAAATGTATATATTCCTATAAGAAGGTGTAAAAGGTCCCATTAAATCAATACCACAAACATCAAATAATTCACACACAATAGTGTTGCTCAAAGGCATCTCATGTTTCCTAGAAATATTTTCAATTGTCTAACACTAATTACATGAGACTACATAAGAATATATGTTTTTAAAAATGGTGGGCCAATAAAATCTGGACTATAAACCTTAGTTGCAATTCTAGTGGCACCAAAATGACCATAACCTTTTTAGCATGACAATGGTGTAGGATGTTGGTCATCTGTTCATCTGGAGCACATCTCTTTGTAACCTAATTTACACATATTTTAGACAATAAAAGTTCTTCCCAAAAGTAATGTTTAATGTCAGAAAATAATTTGTTTCTTTTGCTAATGACATTTAAAAAGGAAGAACATTACTTACTAAATAATTTACAAAATTAGCATATTAGGGAATTTTCATGGATTAAAGGACAAAAATTTTCTTGTTAGGAAACTCTTCTATAATTGGTTGATTTTCTTCCTTTGGATTTGGAATTTTGAACAAATAATTTGCTACTAGATTTTCAATCCACTTCTTATCATTGATTTCCAAATCAAACTTTTGCAGCAATTGAATCCAACTAATCAACCTAGATTTTAATTTATTTTTTTCAAGGAGATGCTTAAGAGTGGAGTGGTTATAATAAACTATAATTTTGGAGCCAATCAAATAAGAATAAAATTTGTAAAAAGAAAATACTACTGCCCAAAGTACTTTTTCTATTGTTGAATAATTCAAGTGTGCACTTGACAAGGTTTGACTAGTATAGTAAATGATTCAAAAAACTCCATTCTTCCTTTATCCTAAAATGGCTCCTATTGCATAATCAATTGCATCACACATCATCTTAAAAAGTAAATCTTATTTTGGAGTTGCCATGCTTTGTGCTAATATTAAATTTTCCTTTAAAGTGTTAAAGGCCTGCAAGCATTCATTAAAAATTTGAATTTCACATCTTTAACCAACAAACTCAAAAGTGATTTAGCCATTTTTGAAAAATCTTTTATAAACCACATATAGAATTCTACATGCCTAAAAAATCCCTTAACAAGTTTCACTAATGTTGGTGGGCACAATTTTGTAATGACCTCACTTTAGCCTAACTAACCTCTAATCCTTTTTTAGATATCTTATACCTAAACACTATTTTTTCATGCACTATAAAATGACACTTCTCCCAATTCAAAAAAAAAAAAGGTTAGTCTCCTCACATCTTTGTAAGACAATCACCAAATTATTTTAACAAAGATCAAATGATGAGATAAATACAAAAAAAAAAAAAATCATCTGTGAAAATCTCAATATATTTTTCTGCTATATAAAAAAAATGGTCATCATGCCTTTCTGAAAAGTTGTTGGTACATTACAAAGACCAAATGACATTCTTCTAAAAGCAAAGGCACCATAAGGACATGTGAAAGTATTTTACTCTTAATCTTCTGGTGCAATTAGAATATGATTATACACTAAATACCTATTAAGAAAGCAATAAAATTCATGTCTTACAAATATTTCTAACATTTGATCAATAAATGACAAAAGGAAATGATCTTTTCTTGTGACATCATTGAATTTTCTATAATTCATACATACACACCATCTAGTAGCTGTCCTAGTTGGGATAAGTTCATTATAATTATTTCTTTAAATAGTCACACCTCCCTCTCTTGGCACAACTTGCATAGGACTTACCTAAGAGCTATCTAAGATAGGATAAATGATTCCTGCATTAAGTAGTTTGATTAACTTAACTTTCACCACCTCTTGCATCTTTTTCAAGTGCCTCTAAGGTTGAATAATGGTATAGTATGCTCTTCTATAAAAATCTTGTGCATGTAGAGTGAAGGACTAATTCCTTTGATATTAACTATTTTTCATCCAATTGCACCCATATCTCTCTTAGCACCTAAAGTAGTTACTCTTCCATCAACTTTCTTAAAGAGGAAGATATAATCATTGGTAAATAATAACCTACATCTAAGTAAACATATTTTAAATGAGAAGGTAAGGGCTTGAGTTCATGAGTTGAAGGCTTTTCAATTAATGGTTTAGGCTTTGTTGTTCACTGTCCCAACTCCTCGAACTTTGTTGCCTTTTGCTGTGAACATGGTAAATTTGCCTCCATTAGATTTGCATACTCCTATATCTTTTCACTTTTAATTTTCTCATCTTTTGGTTGAACCAAGCATATGCTTCAAGTGGATCCTTGAATTTTTTTTTATAAAAGATCTTATTCACAAACTTATTAATTGTCTCAACCCTAAAGCAAGAACTATTATTAGAAGGATGTTTCATTGCTGTAAAAATATTGAAAGTGATAGAATCATCTTAAACTTTCAAAATTAAAAAACTTATCTTGTTATACATCAATCAAAGCTCTTCCAATTGCTAGAGAAGTTTGACATAAGATAAATGGTACCTCAAAGTCTTTATCCATGTCAAGTACTACAAAATCTATAGCATGGCTAAGCAAATTTTTTAAGAAAATACAAAAAAAACAAAAGGAAGCTGGAAAAGTATAAAATTGTGAAATTTATTAAAGAGTGCTTAACCATCCTACAAAACAAAATACCTAAAAAGCTAAAAGATCCAAGGAGTTTTACAATTCCTTATAGTATTAGAGATTCTCATTTTGATAAGGCACGATGTGAATTAGGAGCAAGTATTAATCTAATGCCTTTTTTAGTTTCCAAGAAATTAGGATTAGGTAAAGTGAAAGCAACCATAATGTCCCTATAATTGGCTGATTGATCAATCAAATATCTGAAGGGCATTTGGAAAATGTAGTATTTGATTGATTGATCAGCCAATTGTAGGGACATTATGGTTGCTTTCACTTTACCTAATCATAATTTCTTATAAACTAACAAAGGCATTAGATTAATACTTACTCCTAATTCACATAGTGCCTTATCAAAATGAGAATCTCCAATAGTACAAGGAATTGTAAAACTCCTTGGATCTTTTAATTTTTGAGGTATCTTATTTTGTAGGATGGCTGAGTGCTCTTATTAATTTCACAGTTTATTACCCTTCCAACTTCTTTTTTTTTTTTTTTTAGTATTTCCTTCAAAAATTTTGCATAGCTATGCATTTGAGCTAAAGTATCTACAAAAACAATGTTAATGTGTAGTTTTATTTTAAAATATATTTAAAAATTTAGAAAAATGGTCATCTATTTTGTGTTGCTAAAGTCTTTGAGGAAATGGAATTGGAGGCACATAAGGCTTGCCTCCTTAGGTTGTGTGTTGGCATTCTCATCATTATCTTTGGTACTTTACTTCTAAACATTATTTTCTCTCATTTTCTTGTGATTTCTCTAGGTTATAATGTATGTATCTTCTATAGGGTTTTTCTCTATGTTGCTAGGAAAAGAAACCTTTGTATCTTCTATAGGATTTTTCTCTGTGTTGTTAGGTAAAGAACCCTATTGCTTTCCTAAGATCATATTGGCCAATTGACTCATTTGAATTTAAACCTTTAAATTTTTGAGTGAAGCTTCTTGGTTATGAAATCTACTTTAGTACTCTTGATGAAGCTTTGCATGGTGTTAGGCATCTTGGTGACTATGTTCTCTAAATTAGGCTTCATCTATTCTATTTGCTTGAAGGTTGGTGGTGCCTTATTGCATTTGAGTTACTCTATGAAAGATTTGGGTGGTTATGCCATTCCAAGTTGGAAGTGTTGGAGTATTGATTATTTATGACCTACTTGAATTCCTAACAAAATTAGCGTTCCCACTACATTGAGCAAAAAGATTACCTACTTGACATTCTATGCTCACATGTCTTCTACCACAAAGATTACATGTTCTACTCTAAATTCTCATGATTAGAGCACTCAAGTTATTTATCTGCTTGTTGAGTGCTTCAAATTATGCATACATTGCAGTGAAAGCATCCACTTCATGAACTCTACTTGCTTTACATATTGGTAGCCTTTCAATAGGCCACTGGTAACTAGTGGATGCCATTTCCTCTAAAACGTTATATGCCTCTTTTGATGTTTTGTTATTTAAAACCATTCATGCAATTGCATCAATCATAAAATAGAAAGTTGTACTGACCCATTATAGAAAGTTTGTACCCATAACAATATAGGTAGTCCATGATATAGACATCTCCTCAGAAGCTCCTTGAATTTTTACTAAGTTTCATATAACAATTCATTGTCTATTTATGCAAAAGTGATAATATCACTATGCATTTTCACAAACCTTGTGGGAGGAAAGAACTTACCAAGAAATTTTTGAGCTAAATCATCTCATGTAATGATTGATCCTACAAGAATAAAAGAGAGCCAACTTTTAGCCTTATCTTTAAGAGAAAATGAGAACAATCTTAATCTAATTGCATTATCGGTGGCTCCATTGTATTTAATCATGTCACAAATTTCAAAAAGGCATCAATGTGGGCATTTGGATCATCATTCGATAGCCTATTAAATTGTATTGAGTGTTGGAGCATCTAGATGAGTGATGGCTTGATCTCAAAATTGTTTGCTTGAATTGAAGGCCTTCTGATGCTTGATGTGACACCTTAAATTGTTGGTGTAGCATATTATTTTAAAAGTTTGTATCAATCATCATTGTCCTTCATCCTTTTAGCTTGACTTCTTTGTTCTCTTAGTTGCCTTTATTGCCTTTTAAGTGTGCATTCAATTTTTGAATCAAGATGAACAAGTTGTCTTCTTTGGTTATGGGTCATATATGTCTTCCAACACACCTTTGAATAGTGGCAATTCAACAAGAAATTTTTCTCTTTGCAAGAAAAAAAGGAAAATAAAAAAAAACTAAAAGCTAAATTAAGCTTAGAAGCTATTTGGTATCAATGTTAATTAGCAATAAACAACCAATCCCCAAAAATGGCACCAAAAACTTGTTTGTGAAAATTATACATGTAAGTGAACATGTTGAACAAGTAGTATAATGATAAGAAAGTATATTGTCTTATAGAGATTTCTAAATACTTGACTACGTAAATACTAAGAGTAAGTTAACCCCAAAGTTTATCTACCAAATCAAAATATTTGAAAATGAATTAAAAGTGATATTCTTTAAAACAAAATTTTACAACTAAAAATAACTAAATTTAAATGAATAAACTCAATTAAGAAATATGTTAAAATATTTGATTTCACTATAACTACTAGATATGAATTTTAATGATTTGTACCTACAATAATGATAATACCTATAAGATGACAAAATTTCCTAATTTATTTATTATCCTATGTCTACTTCATTTCTTAATTCATTATATCTCTATATGAATTGAAATAAATAAAGCACATTAGGATTTATGAATATTTTCGGTTTACAATAGATCTTTTGATCATCTTATCACCAAAAGTCAAAAAAATAATATAGTATATATTTATCCATATTTAATTCATGGTTATATATTATAAGAAACAACTATATATCATCTTCTTTCAATCTCAAATATGCAAATCATATAAGTTAAACATTAGCTAATTACCTAAAAGCATTAAACACAATAATATATAATTTACATAAATTTCATCTCTTATAAAACATAGTAACTATGAAATTTATACCATCATAATTTGATTACATCATAGCTTTAACACAAGAAAACTAAAACATAATATAATAACAAACCAAAATAATGGTAAAAATTAAATAAAGCATCTAAAATGAAAAATAAGAAACTTGCTACCATTTTAAGAATTTTTTGGAAAACTCTTATAAATTAAAACAAAATCAAGAATTGTATAAAGTAGAGGAAAACTATCATGTGAATATCTTTTTTTTTTTTTCCCTTTGGTTTTCTTTTTTTCTTTTCCCTCCTAGTCTTTGGCAGCATTCTTTCATTTCTCTCACCTTTATTTATTATTTTTTTTCCGTCTTTTGTCTTTTATGCACCCTATTTTTGCGATTACTTCTATGCTCATGCTATCTTGGGATTTCTTATATAAATAATAAAAATTTAAATAAATATAAAAAAATTCAAATATTGTCTCAGAAAAATTATATTTTTTGGTTTCTTAAAATAATCAAAACAATTCTATAAAAAATAGAGTTATTAGTCCTCTAAATGTGATGCTTTTCATTGATGTTCTCCTCCTTGCCATGTGGAAAACTATGAGCCCCACATGAGGTGTGTGAAACACAATTGAGAGAATTTTTATATTGCATGCAAACACTACACAAGTATAAGCCGTCCAAATACAAATTCCTTATATCCCAAAGAATTTCCCCAATCATGATAACTACGCATCTTGTGACTAACAAATAGGTCTACATGACCTCAAATACATGGGTGTTAACGCACCCTACATCAAATAGATAAGGGCTTTGTAAAGATATGACTTTTAAGTTCTATCCCTTATTAAGTGTTAGAATAATGATATTACAAGGAAAAATCTCTAGCATCTAGTAATACAATAATGATATAAATCTTCTCCATGTTTTGCTCTTTCCTTAACTCTTGGACAGCTAGGTAAGATATTCAAATCAAGTATACATAATTGTACTAGTAATCAACCAATTAAGTATGTTTGACAAAAAGTATATTGTTACTATACAAACATACAAGATGGTAGCTTTTCAATGTGAGTATATAAATTTAAGCTCAAAAAATTATAGGTGTAAACTGATTCACAAATGCACACGGATACACAAAAGTTTATAGTCTGTAAAAACACAGCAATGTAACACTTCAACAGGGGTTATATGAATTGATGAATATATTCAGTCAATAGTATTCAAGCTTATAATTCTTCACAGTAAGTATCAATTTAAAGCATGTGAGAGTTAATATTTCAACAATGTGAAAATGAGATATAATTTTTGGCTTAGCACCTAAAAATCAAGCATACAATGTAACAAGTTTGTCCAACAAACCGTGAACTTCAATTGTTCATATAATGTATCAATTTATTCATTTCAAACTTACTAATTTGAAACAAACACTCAAGAGTATAGATATGCTTGATAAATCACAAAGAAAGATCGAAGATTTAAGATTCAAATCACAATAAAATTTTCGGAGTGAATAGGACACAAAAATTTCAAACTAAAAGCCCAGTCAAGATTTGCAAGATAAATAAGGGAAATTTGGACTGATCAAACCGTGCTTCCTCAAGGATTAATTTGAGCTAAGATTCATAGGAATGGTTGAGTACTTGAGGGTAATCAAGCCTTGTTCGTTCAGAATTTTAGCCCTCGCAGTGTAGTTTTTTGCTTTAACGTTTTTCTTCAATAGTTCTTTCAACAACCGCACAAATTAGTTGGAAATAGAACTCAAAAACCCTTTCTACTGTTGCCTCTGAAAATCCCGTTGAGAGTGCAGAAAATAAAGCCGCTGGGTGAGGTTGGCGGTGAGAGAGAAGAGAACACCTTTGGTTTTTCCTTTCTGTTTTCTTTCTTGTGCGTGTAGGAAGAAGAAGTTAATGTGAAACTTAACATTTCACTAAGTCAGCCTATGTGGGCTCAACAAGCTTCCAGCCCAAATTATTTAATTTATGCATAAGCCCAATCAACTCCCCAAGCTTCTCAATAAACATCATTTAGCCCATGAAAAGAAAAAAAAATTCTTGTAACAACATGAGCTATTTAAGCATCTTATGAGAATGGGAGGAATAATAATAATTTATTCCCGAATGTAAATATATTTAGTCAAATATAATATTTATTTTGCAAATAGATATTAGAAAAAATTGACCTTATGTTTTACTTGCTTTATGGCACAAAATGTTCTACATGCAAAATACATTTTGCAAATATTTCTTTTTTGTCAATCATCAAAATAATATAAAACAACATACACCTTTCATAATACTGATATGGACAACATAAGAGAGATAGATTATATCTTTCCATCAATCCTATCTTCCATGCCAAAATCAAAAATATTGAGATAGATTTCATTTCATTTGTTGATCAAATTGCAAATGTCTTAACAAAAGGTTTACCATCCACTCAACTCAAGACACTTCTAAACAAGCTAACTTTTTGCACGGGGATGTTAAAATCAGAAACTTTGAATATCTAGCACGTCAGCATTAATTCCACAACATCACCACGTGGCATGTCAGATTCTACTAAGCACGTCGGCCCAAAAATCCTCGTCACCTTCATTGAAAACAGGATGCGTGAGTGCCCTAACCTCACGCCCGATTACTCAAGCACGCCTCACGCCTGAGACCTTCTTCCAAGAATCATCTTCGTGCAGATTCTACTAAGAATGGAAAAATTCTTCAAACAATTCATAGCTGATTTTGGCTTGAAATCTTCTTTTCAAAAAATTTCCTTCCTCATCAAAATCACATGAATTCATGGCAATTGATTTCATTCCTAAGGACGTTGTACGTCCTTTTCATTGGGTTCCAATATTCTTTTTCTGTTCAGTTTGTCTTGAGGTTGCAAACTTGTTCTTGAAATTGTTTCATAGAATCAATATATTTTGTGAAATTTCTTTCTTTAACTACCTTATGCAATCACTTGAAAAAAAAATTACTATCAAAGATCTTAGCCCCATTACAGTATTTCCTTGAATTGAAGCCTAGTCAACAAAGTAAGGGCTCTTTCTTCACCAAGCCAAATAAACACTAGAAATCCTATCCCGTACCAAAATGCTTGCCGTTCACACTATATTAATATTGTTGTAATATGACTCATAATCTATGTACTATTGACGTGTTTTGATCATTTATAAGAGAAGTTTCTAACAAGTCAACTTCCTAGTGCAGTAGCATGGATAGTTAACAAGTTCTTATTGTAAACAACTGTCTCTCTTATCTGTTGTGTTATTATTTTCTCATAGGAGATGCTATTCTTTGATTGGTGGTTGCTTCAGAGCTTTCTAGTTTGCAATTGACATATAGAAGGAGAGAGTTGGACAACAAGGAAGCAAGAAAAACGAGTGAAAACCAGAAAGGATTAGAATTGAAGAAGGAACAAAATTTTGCAGAAAAATTGAAGCAAAACGGTGTAGAGTTTGTGAAAATGACTTTGTGTGGTGAGTAAAAGGTGTTTCTTGTATGATTTTGTAGTCAAGAACTAGAAGAACACTTCTTGTAGACGAGAATAGGTGTTTTGTTTGTGTTGTACAGATGGTGAAATGTACTTAAACCTTGTATAGTCTCTTGTATATCAGTAAAGACATTTTCCTTGCTTTCCCGTGGATGTAGGCAACATTTGGCCGAACCACGTAAAACACTGGTGTTCTTTAGTTGTATAATCCTTGTTTATGTTTTTATCTACAAGTTTGTTAGCTTGTTTAGGTGTCACAAGTGTAAAAGAAATCATTTTAAAGGCTAAAGAAAATACCTTAAAAAATAGTCAAAAAAATGTTTCTTTCACCAAGCTTTGATACCAGTCTAACAAACACCTTGCCTTCCAAAAATGACGGTGATTCCATTCAATATTGCAGCATTATTGGAGCATTAAAATATATGAGACTCACTTGTCCATATATTACCTATGTAGTTAACACTCCATGCTAATACATACATGCCCTAACCACCACCCATTGGCAAGTATTGTAATGAGTACTCCATTTTCTCTTTGAAACATTGAACTTCATAGAACTTCATGTTGTTTCTCGACTTGTTATACTCATTTCTTCCCAATTTTCTTCACTTCCACACCATTATCTTCTTTTATTTGAAATCGGGTTTTTCACCCATTTTGATTTATTATGGTTGAATACCATCTCCTCTCAATGTTTGAATCTTTTCTCTGAATCAAGCACCCCCACTTCCCTTTTGCCGTCAATAGTTTCTATCTTGGAATCTCTTTAAGGCATTTTATCAAAAAGGTTGTAGGCATCTTTGCTTTTTCGTGTTTTTTGTGTTTTTCAGCACAAGCATTTTGACAAACACCTTACATGCCCATTTCCCACCTTGCTTCTTGGTTGATTTAAGTTGATGGATGCTAGTAGCAATGAAGATCAGGCACAAGGAAGGTCCACTCGAGCCCATTAGCATCAACCACTGCAAGGCCATGGCCACCGCTCTCCACCTCGTGTTTCTAGAGAACCCCCTGTTGCTACACTTGTGCAACAAGAGGATCCTCTCTTTCTTCATCCTAGTGATGCAATTAGGGTCTTAATGGCCACTGAAAAAGTCTCTAGAGCTAGCAATTTCACAGCTTGGAGTAGAGATATGAAGATTGCCTTATTGGGGAAGAACAAATTCGGCCTTCTTTATGGTTCTTTCCCAGATCCAAACCCAACTTCACCTTTGTATTCATAATAGGAGATACGCAATGGAGTCATTCTTGTAAGGTAATAACCAACCAAGAAGAGGAGGGGGGGGGGGGGGGGGGGGGTGTTGAATTGGTTTTCTAAAAGACAATGGAACAATAAGCTAATTTAAGTCCAACAATTAGATATCAAATATAACTAAAAGATAGATAAACACACAGGTGCAAAGCAAGCATAGACAACAAGAGTGATAACTCTATATTTTATAGAGTTATTATTATAATTTTAGGTAATATTTAATATAATTTTTATTAGATTATATTTGTATTTAATTATATTTAATTATATTTTTTTATTTTATGCAGCAAACCCAAAACATGAAAAAAAAAAAAGAACAAGAGAAATGAAGCAAAAGATTGAGAGAAAAGAAAGAAAATAAGTAAAGGTAAGCTAGTATATGCACATGGAAACCATGTGAGGAAAAGACCAAAAGAAGAGAAAGTAAAAAGTAAAAGGAGGAGTCAATTGTCGTGTGAAGTAAGGCTATTGTGCAGAACAAAGAGAGGAGAAGCAGTTGGGCAGCGCGACAGAGAGAGAGCCCAACTGGAGTTAGTTTGCTGAGTGTCGAGCGAAGAGGTTGAGGGTCATGCGATAGCAGACCCGATGCCGCTTCTACTAGCGTTTTAGGCAAACATCACTATTCGGTGTTTTTCGGTGACCCGATGACCCAATTGCATTTTCTGGCCATTTTTGGGTTTTTTTGGCAAGGAAGGAGCGGATCTGCCACCTTAGTCCCTTTTCTAGCATTTCTGGAGTAGTTTCATGGTGGTTTTAGGCGATAATGGCAAACACCTTTCATGGGCTATTTTTGGTGACATTGGGCTTTTCCTAGTGATTTTTTGGCACATGATTTGATCTTTCAACAGATTGGCATCTAGGTGTTCTTTCTGGAGGTTTCTTTGAAGAACGGCGGTGGCTCACAGCGGTGCGTGGCATCGACGCGTGATAGTGCGTGATGGTGGTGCGTGACAGTGCATTCTTGCTTGTTTTCTTCCCATTTTCCAACCAACTCCTCTTCTTCTTCTTGATGTGTAGATTTGTCCAAACTTTCTCTAACTTGAAAACATTTTGGTGATAACTTTGGTGTTTTTAGTTTAAAGAATATTTTGTTTAAGTTTTTGCACTGTCGTTGTGCATGTAAATATGATGTTTTAGTTTATTGTGTTAAAGCTACAATACAACTTGATTATGATGTATGAATGACATGATTATTTATGTTTTGTGAGATATTTTATAAATGTGAAATTGCATATTTCTAAGTTTAATGCTTTTAAGTAGCCAGCTACCATTTAGATAATTTGATTTGTATGTTAGAGACCGACAGGAGATAACATACAATTGCTTCTTGTAATGTGCAACCATAGGTTAATATGGATAAACATATATCATATGATTTGTGTGGCTTTAGGTATAAACTAAAATATTCACAAATCTTAATGCATTTGATTCATTTAATTCATGGGTAGAAATAGAATGAGTTAATGAGTTAAGTAGGTTCTTTATACCTAGATATAAGATAGTGAATAAATTAAAAGAGCATAAATGGTTGCAAGCATAAATGATTGATATTCACATTTAGTAATTAGGTGAAATTAGATGCTCTAGCATATTTCATTAATAAGATTTAGGTTAAATTTAGTTATTTACTCAATGTTTTATCATTTTGGTTGATGAGATAAACTTTATGAACTATTCACTGTTAGTAATTAGTTAGCTTAGTAATCACCAGTCTTTGTGGGATGATATCTTTACTTATTATTATATTACTTGTTTGACATGTAAATTTGCATGAAGAATTTCACCGAACAAAGAGAGAACAACAAATTTTCCATGGAGGTTTGTCCTTTTCACCTACTTCCACCCTCGTCCTCTTCCAACACAATCATTTAGATTCATCTTTACTAACAAAGGTGAAGAAAACCCTCTTCACACTTCCAACTCTTCCTTAAGGAGTTACACAAGTGACCAATTACAAAAATAAGGTTGACTCAACCTTAGTACAATATCAATTCCTCAAAGATATATGATTTGAGAGGAATAATGCTTATCAAAGAGCTAATTGAAGATATAGAATGTCAATCCAAGCTTTAATCACAAAACCCCCAAATATTGTCAAGTTAGGGTTTTAGATTTACAACTCTATTTATATGCATATAATGTGTATAAATCAATTAGCACATAAATGAGCAAATACAAGTATGATAGATCACAAAGAAATGATCTTCAATGAAATCAACAATTATTACCCTAGATTGGGTAATATTACCAAATCAAAGCAAGATGATAGTAAGTGAACAAGTTCTCAAATCTTCTTCCAATCTTTCAAATATATGATCAAAAAGAAACTTAATAAAGCCATCACGAAGAGCTTTTATAAGAAATCTAAATACCCACAACCTTCTAAGGTTTGCTATCAAACCTGACATCACCGCAGGATCTTCTTATTAGAGAGTAAGAAGATTTCCATCAAGCAATAATAAAGACTTCAAATCTTGCTCTTAATCAACCGTTTTAACAATTAGTCCCTTTTTAAAACTTCCCATTGGAGAATTGTAGCTTAGAGAGAGAAGATGATAGGAGTCGTGCAAGAGATAGAATGGAGGGTAGGGTTTCTCAATCTCAATCGAGAGTCTTGGTTAGATAGTTTCCTACTTAGTTGAATGGTGCTGTTCTAGCTATCGGGCTTAGGCCATATAATTTCCAGTTAGATTGCTTCAATAGATAGGTTTTGGTCTAGCTCATCTCTTAATCAAGCCAAGGCTTAATTAGCCTACTTTGCGTGGGCTTTAGATGAGCTTCATGCATCAATGTGGCCTGCTTCATGTGGGCCTTAAATGAGGTTCAAATAGCATGCACCTAAAACAAACCAAACATCATTTTCCTTAAGAAAAATATCATGCAACCATTACTTCTAGTAATAAAAGATATTCTTTCCTAGCATATATGAAGTTGCTTCATAAAGGAATGTAAGAACCTGGTTAATTTATAATATCATTTATTAATATTATAATTTACACATCTTTTACTTCCTTAATATTCAATATTGCACATAAAAATATAAAAAATATTTATACAAATATTATATGCAACCAAAAGTATGTCACAACAAAACACACCTTTTTCCAAAAATCTTCCCCTTTTTTATGATGACAAAATTTATAAATCATGAATGCTCATGATTTACATTCTAGATACAACATGTTCATGTTCAACCATACAACCAATGTATATAACAATCAATAATATGTTTTTCATCATGGTAATCATCATGAAGAGATATACGTTTTTCCAAACATCATATAAAAAGCATACATTAAGGGTGCTGGAGAGTTATCCCACCTTTTGCACTATAATTCAGAAATGGAACATTCATTCATGCGTTAAATGCTCTATTTCTTCCCTTTTTTGTCATAAGCAAAATAGGGCATGCACTGTAGAAGTAAAGTGATAAAAGAATAACAACATGAAGAAGAGCTAAGAAGGAGTGTAGATTGCTGACTTGATGAGCAGATGCAAGTGCACAGGGCTCCCCCTCAAGGTAAGTGCTTAGGTAGAAAATAAAAGGATACAATAGAGAAGAGCAAAACTAAACATAGTATAGAGATAAGGAGAATTCATGAAACATATTCAAGTAATGACATGCCAAGCTCTCTTTAGAGAGTATAAAATCTTTCTTTATCCAATGGCTTGGTAAAAATGTTAGCCAATTGTTGATAAGTACACACAAACTCAAGTGTAATATCATTTTTCTGCACATAATCTCTAATGAAGTGATGTCGAATTTCAATATGCTTTGTTTTAGAGTGTTGTATAGGATTCTTTGCTAAATTTATGGCACTAGTGTTATTAAATTTTAATAGAAAATTTGAAAACCTAATGCCATAGTCCTCTAATTGTTGTTTCATCCATAGAATTTGAGCACAATAGCTAGTAGTAGTAATATATTCAACCTGAGTGAAGGATAATGCTACACTATTTTGCTTTTTAGAATACCAAGAAATAACCATGTTCAAAAGAAAGTGGCAAGCACCACTTTTGCTTTTTCTTTTTATTTTACAACCAGCATAATTGGAATCACTAAAAGCATGTAGATCACGAGTTGTATCTCTAGAATACTAGATTCTTAGGTTAATCATGTCTTTTAAATATCTAAATATTCTCTTAACAGTAGTTAAGTGTTGTTGCTTAGGATTAGATTGATATTTAGCACACAAAAATATATTGAACATGATATTAGGCTAAAAAGTAGTCAAGTACAACACAACAAAGAATTAATCATTCCTCTATAGAGTTTTGAATTAACACTAACCTTTATTCATCATGTGATAAAGATGCGGTTGTGCTCATGGGAGTATTTATTGGTTTAGAGTCTTGCATCTTGTATTTATTGAGTAGTTCATTTGCATATTTAGTTTGACTTATAAAGATTCCTTTACTAGTTTGTTTAATTTGTAAACCTAGAAAATATGTTAATTCACCCATCCTACTCATCTCAAATTCATGTTGCATAGAGTTAGCAAAGTTTTCACATAAAGCATGATTTGTAGAACCAAACAAAATATCATCGACATAAATTTAAACAATCAAAATATCTTTTCCTTTCATTTTGATAAACAAGGTGGTATTTACATTTTCTTTCCTAAAATCTACACAAGGTAGAAAGTTGCTTAGTTTATCATACCAAGTATGTGGGGCTTGTTTCAGTCCATATAAAGCTTTTGAAAGCTTGTATACATGATTAGGACAAATGGGATCTTCAAACCCGGGTGGTTGTTCTACATATACTTCTTCCTTGACCACACTATTTAAAAATGTACTCTTCACATCCATTTGATAAAGAGTGAAATTCATACAATAAGCAAAAGCCAAAAGTATTCGGATTGCTTCTAATCTAGCTATTGGGGCAAATGTTTCATCATAATCAATTCCTTCTTCTTAACAATATCCTTGTGCTACTAATCTAGCCTTGTTCCTAGTAATTATTCCACTCTTATCTAACTTATTTCTAAATACCCATTTGTGCCAATTACCGGATGATTTTCTAGTCTAGGAACCAAGTTCTAGACTTTGCTTCTTTCGAACTGGTTTAATTCTTCCTACATAGCAAGAAGCTAGTTTTCATCTCTAAGTGCCTCATCCACCATCTTTGGCTCTACTTGAGATAGGAAGGCTTAATGTTCACAAGCATTGTGATGCATTGAACGTGTACTCACTCTTTAAGTGATATCTCCTAAAATGTGTTGCTAATCTACCTCTCCTCTAACTCTAGGGAATGAGAAGTTTTTTGAATCCCCTTCAATTCTATCTACATGTTTCTCACGAAATCCTTGTTCATTCAAACTTGGATTAGTTTTAGTCATTATGCAATCATCTTCAAACCTAACATGAATAGAGTCCTCTACTACTAGAGTTCTCTTATTGAAAACTCTATATGTCTTGCTTGTATGAGAGTAACTGAGAAATATGGCCTCATCACTCTTAGAGTCTAGCTTACCAAGTGACTCTTTCCCATTGTTCAAGATAAAACATTTGCTACCAAACACATGAAAATATGATAGATTCGGTTTCCTACCAAAGAATAGTTTAAATGGAGTCCTTTTCAAGATTGGTCTTAAAAATGCTCAGTTTATGATGTAACATGCTGTGCTAACAGTTTCTCCCAAAAAATATTTAGGAAGGTTATACTCACACATCATGGTTCTAGCCATCTCTTAAATTGTTCTATTTTTCCTTTCTACAACACCATTTTGTTGTGGTGACCTAGGTGTTGAAAATTGTGAAAATACCATTCTTGGAGTAGAATTTCTCAAAGAGGTGATTTTCAAATTCACCACCATGGTTGGTCCTAATCTTAGTGATAGATAGGCCTTTTTCATTTTGTACCAGTTTAGAGAAATCAATAAACTTCTCAAACGCTTCATCTTTCCTAGCAAGTAAATACACCCATGTATATCTTGTGTAACATCTACTATAACTAAAGCATAATATTTACCATTTAAGGTAGCAATTCTCAATTCTAATGGTCTTGTAGTGGACATTATTAGCTTCGATTTGAAGCTACTCTAATTATGCTTACCTTTTATAGATGCCATATATAATTTTTTTTTATCAAAGTTAAGAGTGGGTAGACCTCTAACCAAATTATTTTTGGACAATTTTTCTATTAAACCTAGACCAACATGTCCAAGTTTCCTATGCCACAACCAAGCATCAACATTCTTATTCATAATTAATCATGTTTGTTGAGTGGTTAAATCACTAAGATCAAGCACATAAATGTTGTCTTTTCTTTTTCCAACAATTTTTATACCATGTTCTACATTTTCAACAAGGCAAAGTTCTTTTCCAAATTTAATTTTGAAATCTCTATCACAAAGTTGACTTGTGCTCAACAAATTGAATTTTAATTCGTCCACATACAACACATCAGAGATAAGTAAAGTTTTTAGGTTACCTATGGTTTCTTTCTCTTTAATCTTTCCTTTAGAGTTATCTCCAAAAGAAACTGTGCCTCTATATTTCAGCTTAAATGTTAAGAAGCGCTCCATCATCCCAGTCATATGATGAGAACACCTGCTATCCAAAATCCACAGATTCTTGTAATCCATCATGTTTATCTTTGCATTTAAAGCCTGCAAAGATAAAAACATTTGTTGAAGTGCTTGGTACCCTTTCTTCTTTGGGTCCATGGATGTTATTTAAAGTCATGCCATTGAAAGTTTTAGGTATCCAAACTTTCTTTATCTTATATGATTTTCTAAGTCTAATAGGATGTGTAACAAAAGAATGACTAACATATTTGCAATATGAGCATTCATTATGTAGCAGAAATGTGTGACTTTTCTTTTCAAAGAAATTAGTGAAAGACTTTGAGTTTTCACTTGAGTTATATCCTATTCCAACTTTATGATATATACCTCTTTGTGATTGTAGCATTTTATCTAACATAATGCTACCTTTTATAAATCTATCTAATATCCAAGTGGTGTCATTAAGCTTCAACTGAATTTCGCGTTTTTCCTTTTCTAATTTAGAAATTTTCATATTAAGATTTACTATATCAGAATTAAAGCAAACATGTTTAGTAATGTCATCATATTTGTACCTTGATTCCAAGCATGCATTACCTACTGAATATGCATTAGATTTTACACATACATTCTCGGATGCATTATGATTTTCATATTCACAAAGTAAATCCACACAAACATCTTTATCATGCATTATTTCTTCTTTTAACAACTTATATTTTTCTTTAAATTTCTTGTATTTATCTTTCATTTTGTTTGCATATTCAAATAAATCAAAAAAGGTAGTTTCTATATCACAATTTGTATTATCTTGAAGTTCAGCATCACTTACCTCAAGTCCCTCTTCTACAATTCCTTTTGCAGTCAAGCATAAGTGTGCAATTTCCTCTTGTTCTTCCTTATCTAATTAAGAGCTTTCATCATCTCAGGCAACAATCATTGCTTTCTTCTTATTCTTCTTTTTAAGGAGATGACAATTGGCCTTATTGTGTCCAGGTTTCCTACACTCATAGCATAGAATCTCCCTAGGTTCATTTATTTCTTTTCTCCTAGATTGACCTACATTCTTGTTTAGACCTTTTCTAGGAAACTTTCTGAATCTTCTAGTTGGCAAGGCAATTTCATCATTTTTAAGTTCTACCTCATCAATCTTTTCTACTTCTACTTTTAGGGCAAATGACTTCCTATTTTCCTTTTCTTTCTCTCTTCTCATTATTGCATTTCATGACTTTTTAATGATCCTAACAAATCATCTAAAGTCAACTTTTCTAAGTCATGTGCTTCTTCTATGGCCATCTTCTTAGGATCCCAACTTTTAGGTAAAGAAACTAACATTTTCCTAACAATTTTTTCATTTGTGTAAGTCTTTCCTAGCAATTTAAGTTTGGAAACTATCTCAATAAATCTACCAAACATGTTACTAACAGTTTTAGAATCATGCATAATAAACAATTCATAATCATGTGTAAGTATAGTAACTTTAAAAGACTTGAACTTTTTAGTACCTTCATATATGACCTCTAGTTTATCCCATATTTCCTTACCAATGTTGTAAGAAGATACTTTATTAAACTCATGAGCTCTTAGACCACTGTATATCATGTTCATAGCCTTAGCATTCAGTCCCATGACTTTAGCTTCATTTTTACTCCACTTATCAATTTTGGGTAACATAGTACCCTCCCTAATAGCCTGCCAAGCTTCTGGATCTTGACTAGTGATAAACACTTACATTGGTTGCTTCCAATGTCTATAATTTATTGTGTCAAACAAAGGTAGTTTGTTAATGTTGAAAATCAAGTGCTTGTATGTTTTGATTGAGAAAATTTTTATTTGAATATATGTTAAATAGAAAATTATATTTGCATATATAATATAATATATGAAATTGTGAGTGCACATATTAAAACTCAAAGGAAGTAAAAGGTGTGCAAATTATAATATCAATTAATGATATTATAAAGTAGTCGGGTTCCTACATTTTATTATCAAACATCAAATATGAAGCCAATTTGATTTACTCTATGAATATCTTAATTAATAGATTAATTTATATTCTTGGTTATGTTAAAAGAATTTTGATGCTTGGAATTGGTATGCTTATAGGTGTATTTGAAGAGCAAAAGCTTATGATAGTGGAGTATGCATATTCGTTGGACCAACCATATATTTATATGTATGGGTACATGAAACTTATTTATATGCACAGCCCCTGAAGAGAGGTTCAGCCGATGAAAGAGGTTCAGCCCGTGAAAGAGGTTCAGCCTGTGAAAGAGAGGTTAGCCTGCGAAGCTTGAAGCCCAGCATCCTGAGCAGTTCACTTATCCAAAATGGTAGCGTCCTGAGCAGCTCACTTATCCAAAACGGCAGTGTCTTGAGCAAATAAGAGCGTAAGCTCTTATGATCGAACGCCTGAAGGCCTATCTCGACCTATAGCTATCCTTCTCCTTTCAATCTCTCTCCTGCGACGCCAGCTCCAACGAGAAGAATGGTGAGGCGACTGAGTGTCAGAATGGTTATCTTGCTGAAAAATCATCATTTGCATAAGTACAATGTCGTATCCATCAAATCGCAATGGAAGGATTTCAAAAAGGTTTGAACCGAAACCCTAATATGTTCAACGTTTGAGTACCTGCTATAAAAGGGATCTTCGAATGAACTATTTGAGCTTGCTGAGATATATTCTTGCTGATTTGATCAAAAGAGATAAAAGCCCTCATCGATTTGCTCTTATTGTCGTGTTTGGTAACATTTGAAGGAAAAGGAAATCTTCAGTGATATTCCCTAAACTTGCTATCTTGTGAATATCATTTGATAGATTGATCTTTGTATGTGCTAGATTACTTATAAAATTATTTGCACATAAAGATTATTGTAAATCCGAAACCTTAGATTTGTGAACTTGGGGCTTTCGAGATTAGAGCTTGAATTGACTCTGTATACATTCAATTAGCTCTTTGATAAGCTTAAATCCTCACTCATATCATATATTTAAGGAATGAGCTTGTTGTATTAAGGTTTTTGTAAACCTAACCTTGTAACCGTGAGCTGTATAACTCCTTTTGAGGAGTTGTGGGGTGAAGGAGAGATGCTCTCCTTGTTTAAAGTAAAACGGATTTCAACTCGGTTTGAGTTGAAGGAGAAGAGGGTGGAAGTAGGTGAAAAGTGCCAAACCACCGTGAAATTTTTGATTATGAATTTTCTGATATGGTTTATTCTTTTATGCTTTACTATTATTGTGATATTTGAGCTAGTTGTAATTGCTGTAAAGAAATCAAAAAGGAAAAGATTTAAATTAGCTAAGCTTCTAAATATCCAATTCAACCCCATCTTCTTGGATAGCCATAAACCTTAGAATTGGTATCAGAGCCAGGTTCTCTAATTTAAAGGCTTAACATCCTAGAGTAGATCTACTTACATGGCTATGGAGAAAGGAGTAGCTGTTACGGGGTATAATAAACCACCTTTGTTTGATGGAATAAATTATAGACATTGGAAGCAACTTATGCAAGTCTTCATTATCGGTCAAGACCCTGAAGCTTGGTAGATAATCAGAAAGGGTACTACTTTACCCGAAATTGATGAATGGAGTAAAAATGAAGCAAAAATCATGGGAATAAATGCTAAAGCTATGAACATGATTTATAGTGGGTTGAAAGCTCATGAATTTAATAAAGTGTCATCTTGCCTCACAGGTAAGGAGATATGGGATAAATTAGAAGTCATATTCGAAGGTACAAAGAAAGTTAAGTCATCTAAGGTAACCATGCTCACTCACGACTATGAATTGTTTACTATGCTTGAATTCGAAACTATTAGTGACATGTTTGGTAGATTTACAGAAATAATATCTGAACTTAGGTTGTTAGGTAAGACTTACACAAATGAAGAAATGGTTAGAAAAATGCTAGTTTCTCTACCCAAGAGCTAGGATCCTAAGAAAATGGCCTTAGAAGAAGCACATGATCCAAATAGTCTAAACTTAGATGATTTACTAGGATCACTAAAGACTCATGAAATGCAATTAATTAGGAGAGTAAAAGAAAAAGAGAATAGAAGGTCACTTGCTCTAAAAGTAGAAATAGAAAAGACTGAAAAGGTTGAGTCAGAAAATGATGAGATTGCTCTTATAGCTAGAAGATTTAGAAAATATCTTTAAAAAGGTCTAGGAAGAAATAAAGGACAACCTAGCAGAAATGAAACATATGAATCTAGGGATAACTTGTGCTATGAGTGTAGAAAGCCTGGACATATCAAAGCCGATTGCCCCTCACTCAAGAAGAAGAATAATAAAGGAAAGAAGGCAATGATTGCTGCTTGGGATGATGAAAGCTCCTCATTAGATGAAGAAGAACAAGAAAAAGTCACCCATCTTTGCTTAACTGCAAATGCAACAATAGAAGAAGAACTCGAGGTAAGTGATTCTGAACCCGAAACAAATCTTAGTGGTGACATTGAAATTGCTTTTTTTGATATGGTTAAGTATGCAACAAAAATGAAAGAAAAATATAAGAAGATGAAGACTAAATATAAATCTGTAAAAGCTAAAACTGAAAAGGATAAACCTGCCATGGCGTTATCTATGACTTGTATGCATGAAAATACTTCTGAGAATATTTCTTTTAAGACTGATACATGCTCCTTGATTAATACTTCCTCTCATTTAGAAAATAAGCATGTTGATGTATCAGAAAAGGTATATGACCAAGACACATATAGGCTAAACATGAAAATTCTGGAATTAGAAAAAGAGAAATCTGAGATTCAAATGAAGCTGGATGAAATGAATATATTATTACATAAGTTTACAAAAGGCAGTAACTTGTTGAATAATATATTAAAATCACAAAGAGGTGTATACAATAAAGCTAGTATAGGATACAATTCCTTAAAAAATACAAAAATACCTACAAATCTCTTTGATAATAAGGACTGTGGACTCTTGCTGCATCATAAATGTTCTTACTGTGAATATAGTGGTCATTCATTTGATACATGTTCAGTTAGGCTTAGAAGAACATACAAGATCAGAAAAGTATGGATGCCTAAGAAAATGATAAATGTATTAGAAACGAACACTCACAGACCCAAAGAAAAAAGGGTACCAAAATCTTCAACACAAATTTTTGTTTCTGTAGGATATGAGCAGGAACATAGACAAGAAGAAGCACAAAGAGTTGTGGATTTTGGACAACGGTTGTTCCCGTCATATGACTGGGATGATGGAGCTCTTCTCAACACTTAAGTTGAAGTCTAGAGGTACTGTATCTTTTGGAGATAACTCTAAAGGAAGGATTAAAGGTATAGGCACCATAGGTAACCCGAAATCCCTTCTCATATCTATTGTGCTGTATGTTGATGAATTGAAATTTAATCTACTGAGTATAAGTCAATTGTGTGACAATGACTTCAAAATCAGATTTAGGAAAGAACTTTGTCTTGTTGAAAATTTGGAAAACAATGTGAGAATTATTGGGAAAAGGAAAGATAATATCTATGTGCTTGATCTTAGTGAGTTGACAAATAAACAAACATGCTTGATTGTTAGTAAAAGTGTTGATGCTTGGTTGTGGCATAGAAAACTTGGTCATGCTAGTCTAGGATTATTAGAGAAATTATCTAAGAACGGCTTAGTTAGAGGACTACCCGAGCTCACATTTGATAAAGATCAATTATGTGATGCTTGTGTGAAAGGGAAACATACTCAAAGTAGTTTTAAACCAAAATTGACAGTGTCTACCTCAAGACCATTAGAAATGATACATATGGATTTGTTTGGTCCTTTAAGAATAGCCACTATGAATGGTAAGTATTATGCCTTAGTCATAGTAGATGATTACACTAGATATACATGGGTATATCTACTTGCTAGGAAAGATGAAGCATTTGAGAAATTTGTTGATTTCTCTAAAATGTTCCAAAATGAAAATGATCTTACCATAGTTAAGATTCGAACAGATCATGGTGGTGAGTTTGAAAATTGTCTTTTTGAGAAATTCTATTCCATGAACGGCATATCTCACAATTTTTCAGCACCGAGGACACCTCAACAAAATGGTGTTGTAGAAAGTAAAAATAGGACGCTCCAAGAAATGGCTAGAACTATGATGTGTGAATACAATCTTCCTAAACACTTTTGGGGAGAAGCTGTAAGTACAGCTCGCTACATTTCAAATAGAGCATTCTTAAGACCAGTCTTGAAGAAGACTCCGTTTGAGTTACTATTTGGTAGAAAACCCAACATATCCTAATTTAATGTGTTTGGAAGTAAGTGCTTTGTTTTAAACCATGGAAAAGAGTCACTTGGAAAACTTGACTCTAAAAGTGATGAGACCATATTTCTCGATTATTCTCAAACCAACAAAGCATATAGAGTTTTTAATAAGAGAACTCTAGTTGTTGAAGAATTTATTCATGTAAGATTCAAGGATGATTCTGATCTGAACTCCGTGGAACAAAATGCAAATGAAAAATATGCATCTGTTGAGGGGGAGTTAGACTCAAGAGAATTTACCTTTCCTAGAGTAAGAAATGAAGTAGATCAACAACATATTCTAGGAAATCCAGTAAATAGTGTAAGTACACGGTCTAGATATCATAACACATGTGAACATCAAACCTTCTTATCTCAAATAGAGACAAAGAAAGTAGATGAAGCTCTTAAAGATGAGAGCTGGTTTCTTGCTATGCAAGAAGAACTGAATCAATTTGAAAGGAGCAAAGTTTGGAAATTAGTTCCAAGACCACAAAACCATTCGGTCATAGGAACCAAATGGGTGTTCAGAAATAAATTAGATGAGTGCGGGACCATCACAAGAAACAAAGCCAGATTGATAGCACAAGGATATAGTCAAGAAGAAGGAATTGACTATGATGAAACGTTTGCTCCTGTAGCTAGGTTAGAAGCAATTCGGGTGTTGCTTGCTTTTGCTTGCTATATGAACTTTACATTATTTCAAATGGATGTGAAGAGTGCATTTTTAAATGGTGTTGTTAAGGAAGAGGTTTATGTAAAACAACCACCTGGATTTGAAGATCCCACATGCCCAGATCATGTATTCAAGCTTTCCAAAGCTTTATATAGGTTAAAACAAGCCCCATGGGCTTGGTATGACAAGCTGAGCAACTTTCTATTAAATACAAATTTTAGAAAAGGGAAAGTAGATAATACATTGTTTATTAAGACACAAGGAAAAGAGATTTTGATTGTTCAAATCTATGTTGATGATATTGTGTTTGGTTCTACAAATTCTACTATGTGTGAATAATTTGCAGATTCTATGAAACATGAGTTTGAGATGAGTATGATGGGTGAATTAAATTATTTTCTTGGACTCCAAATTAAACAAACACCTAAAAGAATATTCATAAGTCAAACTAAATATACCAAGGAATTACTCAAGAAATACAACATGCATGACTCTAAACCAATAAATACTCCCATGAGCACATCTACATCTTTATCATATGATAATGTTGGAGTTAGTATTGACTTTAAAATGTATAGAGGCATGATTGGTTCCTTATTATATTTGACTGCTTCTCGGCCAGACATCATGTTCAGTGTTTGTTTATGTGCACGGTTTCAATTTAATCCCAAGGAACAACATTTAAAAGTTGTTAAGAGGATTTTTCGGTATCTAAAGGATACAATCACATTAGGCATTTGGTATTCAAAAGATACTATGTTTGATTTACATGCATTTAGTGATTCTGACTATGTTGGGTGTAAAATTGATAGAAAAAGCACCAGTGGTACATGTCAGTTTTTAGGACATATGCTAGTTTCTTGGCATTCCAAGAAACAAAACAGCGTTGCTCTTTCTTCCACTGAGGCAGAATACATAGCTGCAGCTAGTTGTTGTGCTCAGATTCTATGGATGAAACAGCAATTAGAAGATTATGGTCTCTATTTTACTAAGATTCCATTGAAATGTGATAATACCAGTACAATAAATCTCACTAAAAATCCGATACAGCACTCTAAAACCAAACATATAGAGATAATACATCACTTCATTCATGACCATGTTGAAAAATTAGATATGTCTATTGAATTTGTTCACACAGACCAGCAACTTGCTGATATTTTTACTAAACCATTGGATAATGACAAGTTCTCTACTCTCCAAAGAAAGCTTGGTATGTGTCTGCTTAATGATATTGCTTAAACTCTATGAGCCATATGTTTTACCCTATTTGGAAGCTTTATATTCGGTTACTATTCTGAGGGGGAGCCCTCTCTACACCTCCGAACCAGGTCAGACCTTTGCTGCTATACTCTCCATTTTTATCCATTTTTTTTCTTATCTTCCATTGAGCTTTTCTTTTTGCTAATAACAAAAAGGGGGAGAGAGTACATTGTAGCACATGTATGTTCCATTTCTGACTTTCAGTGCAGAACGTGGGATAAACTTTCTTACATCCTATTGTGTGTATAAACATACCTGTTGTGATGTTGCTTTAATGAATATCTATGCAAACAATTGATAGGCTTATGCTTATGCTTACTTCAGTAATGTATTCATGCATTGCTGGGATATATGCATCATGCAATTTTTTATGCCATCTGAGTAGTAACATGTGCTAGCTGGTTTAATACAAAAATTTTGTCATCATAAAAAAGGGGGAGATTGTTGAAAATCATGTGCTTGTATGTTTTGATTGAGAAAAATTTTATTTGAATATATGTTAAATAGAAAATTATATTTCCATATATGATAGAATATATGAAATTGTGAGTACACATATTAAAACTCAAAGGAAGTAAAAGGTGTGCAAATTATAATATCAATTAATGATATTATAAAGTAGCCAGGTTCCTACATTTTATTATCAAACATCAAATATGAAGCCAATTTGATTTACTCTATGAATATCTTAATTAATAGATTAATTTATATTCTTGGTTATATTTAAAGAATTTTGATGCTTGGAATTGGTACGCTTATAGGTGTATTTGAAGAGCAAAAGCTTATGATAGTGGAGTATACATATTTGTTGGGCCGACCATATATTTATATATATGGATATATGAAACTTATTTATATGCATAGCCTGTGAAGAGAGGTTCAGCCCGTGAAAGAGGTTCAGCTCATGAAGAGAGGTCAGCCCGCGAAGCTTGAAGCCCAGCATCCTGAGCAGTTCACTTATCCAAAATGGCAGCGTCTTGAGCACTCACTTATCCAAAACGACAGCGTCCTGAGCAGCTCACTTATCCAAAACGGCAGCGTCCTGAGCAAATAAGAGCATAAGCTCTTATGATCGAATGCCTGAAGCCCTAGCCGCATATCTTGACCTAGAGCTATCCTCCTCCTCTCGATCTCTCTCTTGCGACGCCGGCTCCAATGGGAAGAATGGTGAGGCGATTGAGTGTCAGAACGGTTATCTTGCTGAAAAATCATCATCTCCATCAGTACAACGTCGTATCCATCAAATCTCAATGAAAGGATTTCAAAAAGGTTTGAACTGAAACCCTAATCTATTTAACGTTTGAGTACTTACTATAAAAGGAAGCTTCGGATGAACTATTTGAGCTTGCTGAGATATATTCTTGCTGATTTGATCAAAAGAGATAAAGGCCCTCATCGTTTTGCTCTTATTGCCGTGTTCGGTAACATTTGAAGGAAAATGAAATCTTCGGTGATATTTCCTAAACTTGCTATCTTGTGAATATCATTTGATAGATTGATCTTTGTATGTGTTAGATTACTTATAACATTATTTACACATAAAGATTATTGTAAATCTAAAACCCTAGATTTGTGAAATTAGGGCTTTCGAGATTAGAGCTTGAATTGACTCTGTATACATTCAATTAGCTCTTTGATAAGCTTAAATCCTCACTTATATCATATATTTGAGGAATGAGCTTGATGTATTAAGGTTTTTGTAAACCTAACCTTGTAACTATGAGCTGTATAACTCATTTTGAGGAGTTGTGGGGTGAAGGAGAGGTGCTCTCCTTGTTTGAAGTAAAGCAGATTTCAACTCAGTTTGAGTTGAAGGAGAAGAGGGTGGAAGTAGGTGAAAAGTGCCGAACCACCGTGAAATTCTTGATTGTGAATTTTCTGATCTGATTTATTCTTTTATGCTTTATTATTATTGTGATATTTCATCTAGTTGTAATTGCTGTAAAGAAATCAAAAAGGAAAAGATTTAAATTAACTAAGCTTCTAAATATCCAATTCAACCCCCCCTTTCTTGGATAGCCATAAACCCTACAGTTAAACCCCATGACAGCTTCACCTTTTGCTACAACCATTATAAGGATCTACTCTTAGGATGTTAAACCTTTAAATTAGAGAACCTAGCTCCTAATGCCAATTGTAAGGTATAATGACCAACCAAGAAGAGGTGGGGGGGGAATTGAATTAGTTTTCTAAAAGAAAATGGAACAATGACCTAATTTAAGTCTAACAATTAGATATAAAATATAACTGAAAGATAGACAAACAAACATGTGCAAAGCAAGCATAGACAACAAGAGAGAACAACAAATTTTCCACGGTGGTTTGGCCTTTTTCACTTACTTCCACCCTTTTCCTCCTCTAACACAACTGGCTAGATTCCTCTTTACTAGCAAAGGTGAAGAAAACCATCTTCACATTTCCAAATCTTCCTCAAGGAGTTATATAAGTCACCAATTACAAAGATAAGGTTGACTCAACCTTAGCACAATAGCAATTCCTCAAAGATATATGATTTGAGAGGAATAATGCTTATCAAAGAGCTAATTGAAGATATAGAATGTCAATCCAAGCTCTAATCACAAAACCTCCAAATATTTTCAAGTTAGGGTTTTGGATTTACAACTTTATTTATATGCATATAATGTGTATAGATCAATTAGCACATAAATGAGCAAATACAAGTATGATAGATCACAAAGAAATGATCTTCAATGAATATCAACAATTCTTACCTTAAATTGGGTAATATTACCGAATCAAAGTAAGATAGCAATAAATGAACAAGTTCTCGAAGCTTCTTCCAATCTTTCAAATATATGATCAAAAAGACATTTAAAAAAGCCATCAAAAAGAGCTTTTATAAGAAATCCAAATACCTAAAGCCTTCTAAGGTTTGCTATCAAACCTGACATCACCGCAAGGATTTTCCCATTAAAGAGTAAGAAGATTTCCATCAATCAGCAATAGAGACTTCAAATCTTGCTTTTAATCAACCGTTCTGACAATTAGTCTCTTCTCAAAACTTCCCGTTGGAGAATCGCGGCTCAAAGAGAGAAGACGATAGGAGCTGTGTGAGAGATAGAATGGAGGCTACGGCTTCTCGGTCTCAATCAAGAATCTTGGTTAGATAGTCTCCTACTTAGTTGAACAGTGCCGTTCTAGCTATTAGGCTTAGGCCAGATAATTTCTAGTTGGCTTGCTTCAATAAACATGTTCTGGTCTAGCTTATCTCTTAATTGGGCCAGGGCTTAATTAGCCTACTTTGCATGGGCTTTAGATAAGCTTCACACATCAATGTGGCCTGCTTCATGTAGGCCTTAAATGAGCTTCAAAAAGCCTGCACCTAAAACAAACACAACATCATTTTTCTTAAGAAAAATATTATGCAACCATTACTTCCATTAATAAAAGATATTTTTTTTTAGCATATATGAAGTTGCTTTATAAAGGAATGCAAGAATTACTTTATAATATCATTTATTGATATGATAATTTGCACATCTTTTACTTCCTTGATGTTCAATATTGCACATCAACATATGAAAAACATTTATATAAATATTATATACAACCAAAAATTTGTCACAACAAAACACACATTTTTCCAACAATTCTATCATGGCTCATCACATCTCTTTCACCAGATCTTTACAAGCGGTTCACTTATGCAACTAGTGCCAAAGATGTATAGTCTTGATTGAACAAGAAAGTCTTCAAAGTTGGCAGCAAGGAGATTGTTTTTGTCAAGAGAGCCATTACCCTTTTACGTTCAAAGGGCAGATTCCATTGATGCCTATGTGATGCATTTAGAGCATCTATGGGACCAACTTTCAGCCTATCTTGCAATCCGGCATCCATTTATCTCTAGTCTTGATGAATTTGAGAATTATTAGGATGAAGGGAGGCTTGTGAAGTTCCTTCTTAGTTTGAATGAGCGTTATGCCCAACTTAGGTCTCAAAACCAAAACAACCACCCTTTATCGACCCTTGAAGATGCCATTACCATGATTCGTGATGAAAAGTCAACTAGATTCTTGGTCGGTGACGTCTGTGGCCAATTAATGGCATTCTTGGTGCACTAAAGACCATCAAGGAAGATGGATCCTACGTTAGGTCATTATGTAGGTGGGTTGAGTAGGCTGGAGCAACTTGCAAATGGGTTAGGCCTTTTGGGCTATTGCACAGGCATGCCAAGTCTAGACTTTCCTATGGGCAGGCTAGGTGTACTATCACACCTTTCCAAATGGGCCATCATCCTAGCTACTACATGACATGTTATTCAGCCACGACAGTGAACTACATGCCATTCACTGCCCACAACACTCCAAGAGGAGGCCTAATTTGCAACAATTGTAGTCATAATGGTCACCAAATTTTTAAATGCTATTTTTTGGTACCATGTGCTCATTATGAGACCATTAGTCATAGCAAAGAAAGATGTTATCATCTTCCTAACAATTCCAACAAAAAGAAAGGTAAATGAAAGGTAGATAGGTAAACATCTACTAATAAAGTAGCCTTTATAGTTTCTATTGACAAGCAGGCCTTGTAACTTAATGTTGATGATTATGACAAAGTTGTTATGCTCCTTAATGGACTCTTTACCTCATCAAGGCCAAGTATTACACAAGAGATCAAATCTTTGTTACATTGGATTATAGATTCAAGTGCTAATGATCATGTTACTAGATACTTTGATTGTTTATTATCTTCTAAGCCATGCAAGCATGAATCTATGGTTATGACTTTACCAAATGGTCACACAATTCATGTTATTCATATTGGCTTAGTGCACTTACCCAATGGCCATATCCTTAAAACCATATTATACTTATTAGCTTTCAAGGCAAAATATCCATTGCAAAGTATTGTTGAGACAACTATTGTCGAGTCATGTTTTACCCTAATCAGGACATATGGACTAGGACAGTGACAAGACTGGGTAGGATGCATAATGGACTTTACTACCTAGTGTCCGAATGTGGCCAACGTCACCATTTTGCTAATGCTGCCCATGGTGTACCTTTTTTACTTTACAATTCATCTAGTAAATCTTCCTCCATAACAAATTGAAATATTTTACACCAATGTTTAGGATATCCTTCTATCAAAGTGATGCAACTTATTCCATGTTTGACAACTCCATCATTTTTTAATTCTATTAAAACTTGTTTTGTTTGCCCTTTAGACAAATAGACACAATCACCTTTTCATGCTAGTACTACGTCCATTGGACATATTTTTGATTTAATCCATATGGATATTTAGGGGCCTTACAAAACCCTATCCCATATAGGCACATGTTATTGTCTCACCATTGTTGATGATTTTTCATATATAACTTGAATTTTTCTGATGCAAGGTAAAAAAAAACTCTACCCCATATCCAAAAGTTTTTTTGCACTTATTTCAACCTAATTTAACTCACCTATACATTGTGTTAGGGCTGATAATATCCAAGATTGTTTTGCCTTTGCTTGCACCACCTTCTTTACTTCTCATAGTGTGGTCCATGAGAGTTCTTGTACATATACTTCACAAAAAAATGGTGTCATTGAGAGGAAACATCATCACATTTTTGATGTTGCTCGAGCCATAAAATTTCAAACGAATATTCCTATTTGATTAATTGGATATCTACCCCCATTTTGTATGGGAAAACACCCTTTGAAGTTCTTTTTGGAAAATCTCCTTTCCTTGACCACCTTCAAGTCTTTGGCTGTTTGTGTTTTATTATAGATTTTACTTAGCATGACAAGTTTGGGGCATGTGGAATCACTTGTATCTTCATGGGTTATCCTTATACATAAAAAGACATAGTCTTTCATGAGGATTGTTTTCCTTTTGTAGAAGCTGCTTCCTTTTCTTCCTCTTCTCTTCTAACATCCTTAGATGATCCTATGGAGTCCACCCACATTGTGTATGACATTGAGATATTGAGTCCTCCATTATCCACTACAGCCTTTTGTGATGCCCTAATCCTTATGTCTCCTAAAGATACACACATTCCTACTTAATCACCCACTAATTTGCCATTGGCCTTTGTCCCTTGTCCCTAGACCCATTACCTCCCTTCCTTCTCGTCAATTTGACTGGTCACATCGACCACCTATTTGGTCTACTAACTACGTTTTCCCAACCTCATCCACACTTTCCCTACCTTATACTTTACATCCTATATCTTATGTACTTTCTTGTCATTGCTTAAGCCCACAACACTGTCATTTTATTGCTTCCATTTTTGCCACCATTGAACCTACTTCTTATCAAGAAATGGTTCTTGACCTTAGATGGCATGCTATTATGGTTGACGAGGTTTAGGCATTAGTGTCTAACAGTACATGGGACCTAGTTCCTCTTCTTGTAGGACGTAAACCTATTAGCTATAAGGGGGTTTACAAGATAAAGCATAAGGTTGATGTGAACATTAAAAAGGACAAGGCCCACCTCGTTGCTAAAGGATATAGCCAGCTTGAGGGTATTGATTATAAGGAAACTTTTTCTCCTATTGGAAAAATGATCACCATCCATATTTTGGTTACCCTTGCTGTAGTCAAGAGTTGGGAAATCCATTAGATAGATGTGCACAATGCCTTCCTTCAAGGTGAATTAGACACTAAAGTCTACATGACCATCCTAGAGGGCATTTAGTACTGAGGAGGCCCTTTAGTTTGTCATCTACGGAAGCCACTATACGGGCTTAAGTAGCCATCTTGGAGCTGATACTTCAAGTTCACGAATGCTTTGATTGTAAATGGTCTTCATCTCTCGCATCATGACCATTCCTTGTACATTAAATAGACAAGTAAAGGCCTTCTAATTGTCTTCATTTATATTGATGATATTCTAATAATAGGAGGAGATGAATATGCTATTCAAACGTTCAAGGATTATTTGAACTTAAAATTTCATATTAGAGATCTTGGGCCAATTAGATATTTTCTTGGAATTAAGATAGTACGAAACAAGACTAGCTTTGTACTTAATCAAAGGAAGTACACCCTTGAACTTGTTTCAGAGTGTGGACTGGTTAGAAGCAAGCCCTCCATGATACCTTTAGAGCAAAATTGTAAATATGTTAGCATTGATTTTGCTGATACACTTTAGTTGACAGTCGACCCACCATTTCAAGGTATCCCCAGTTATTAGTGGCTTATAGGTAGACTGATATATCTTACTATGTCTCAACTAGATATCAATTATGTAGTGCAGATTCTTAGCCAATTTATGCATGGTCCAAGAGTGTCACATTATCGGGTGGCTCTTCAAGTTATCTAATATGTTAAAAGCTTGCCAAGTCTTGGATTGTTGAATAGCTTAGATAGTGAGCTTGCATTACAAGCTTATTGTGATTCTGACTATGCATCATGTCCCATGAGGAAGAGATCGACTATAGGTTTATGTGTCAAGTTAGGGAGTTCATTGATTTCTTGGAAATGTAAAAATTAACCCTTTGTTTCCAGATCCTCCACTAAATCCGAGTATTGTGTTATGGCCACAACAACATGTGAGATTATTTGGTTTTTAAGACTCTTGAAAGATTTGTAGGTAAACCCTTCAGCACTTGTTACACTTCACTACAACAATGAATCGACCATTAAACTTATTGCTAATCCAGTTCTTCATGAAAAAACCAAACATATAGAAATGGATTTTCGTTTCATCCGTGAAAAGGTAGTTGTAAGAATCATACTTATGAAACACATTGCGTCTTAAGATTAGCTTGCAGATATCTTAACAAAGGCTTTTAGAATTTCATAGCATCATTTTCTACTTAGCAAGCTGGGCATATATGACTTATACTGTGCACCAGCTTAAGGGGACCTATTGAGAAAATAAATGCAATTCTACCTATTGTACAACATGTAATAGCAACGTCCAGGTCATACTTTGGACCTTTGGACAATAGAATGTATTTGTTCTAGGTTCCTTTGTATATTTAGCTCATATACGGTTTTGTTTGTTTCTTGCAACGTTGAGCACAATTTTAATAAAAGATTGAAAAGCTTTCTTTCCAATCCATGTGTGTGTTCTTCTTATCACATAACATCTTGAAAGCTTGTAAAATACAATGTATCTTTTCCAAAACCTACATGCTATATGTCTTGGCCACGCTTAAATTTGTTCGTTCTATATTAGTTCATATATGAAATCGAAACTATGCAAATATATAGCTAAAATGTGCAAACTCGCTGCTTATGTGAAGTTTATCATATCAAAACAAACCCAAATAGTATTGGATAAACTTTACAGCTTTTGATAATGTTATACGTGCAAAAAAATAATGATTTTAAAAGAAAATATATTTATTATGTGAGGAAATACTTTTATTGAAATGATTTTTTTTTTACAATTATGTTGCAACAGTTTACCCAAAAAGGGTGAGAGGGGGGGTTGATTTCAGTCTTTTAAAGGTATTATTTTTTCATGATTTTTCACATTTAGTTCACCAAAAACTAGTTAATGTCAATTCAGAGATTTGTTTTTTGGCCAATTGATTAAAAGATATGATGATTTGATATTATTGACCCCTTGATAAAGTTGTTTGAAATCTGTTTCTTTTCAAGCTAGTGCTTCAGATATGGTTAAACTTGTACTTTTAGTTTCAAAATTTAAATGAGATAACTATATACCTCAATCTTATCTTTCTGATAACATGTAACTTTTTGATAGCTAAATAGATATAAATGGTCAGAATGCAGAATGCAGTTTGTCCGATTTGTATCATTTAATGCAGCAAGGTAATATCAAATAATAACACAATTATAGGGGTAAGGGAGGAGTCGTCCAGCCTAAAGCGTATGGAACCTTCATCCAATTTCCCTTTTGCCAAACAACTAGAGTATAGCTCTACTAATCAATTTGAAAAAGAATTACAAGAGGTACTCCCAATCTCTAAACTAGTTTTTCACAATCCAAAAAGCTGTTACAATCCGAGTTTTCAACAAAATTTGAGCCCAGCGGCAAGCCTAGAACGTCTACCCTAAGCTTGACTTCTTAGGGATTTGTCACAAACACTAGAAAATTTCCCCTTTTAGATTTTGAGCTAATAATTTGCTCAAACCTTCAAATAAACGCAATAGAGTATGGTAGGAGAAGTATTACAACGACTATAAGAGTATTCCTAAAGAACATATTATAAGAAGCAGTAGGAATAAGATATATCCCCCTTTTGGCTCGGTGTTATTTGCAACTATAATAGCACTAAGATATCCGTTTTGGTATAGCAGAAACATCAATCAATTGGCTTTGATTTGTGCAAATTGGTTCAACAAAATCATTAATAAACAACTCTGAGATCTGTGCTTTTGTTCAGTAGAAACATTAACCACTACAGCGCTGGAATGCATGTTTTGGTTCAGTAGAAGCATTAATGAAAACAATGGAAGAGCACGTTTAGGTTTATATATAATGTTTATCAAAATGACACGTTATGATGTGTTTTTGTTTTGGTAAACATTTGATCAAAATGCATTAAGAAGCGCATTTTGGTTTGGATATGATGTTGATCAAAACAACACTGATTGTATGTTTTGGGCCTCGGTGAATATTTGACCAAAGTGGCGCATAATGCGTTTTTGGTCCTGGAGCTTCACTATTCAAAATGGTGCTTAAAAAGGGTGATTTGGCTTCACTTTTATGCTGATAAAAATGAAACCTAAATGGGTGTTTTGATCCCTTTATTATATTTGGTTAAGAAGACACTTTAAGGTGTGTTTTGGTCCCATGGTTATATTTGATCGAAACTGTACTTAAATGTGCATTTCAATCCCATGATTCTGTTTGATCAGAATGGCACGTAAATGTGTATTTGACCCATGATTGTACTCCATGGGATCTCATAGGTGTATTTTCATTGCATCGTTCTCCTCGTCAAAATGATAGCCTTATTTGTTTGGGTCTGTCGATTTTTAAATCGTATGAATACATGGCGTTCTTTGTTCATGGTCCCTATCAAATCGGGCAAAAACTATCTGTTGAGGCAGAAAGATGGATATGACTTTTGTATGTTCTGTTATCACCTTTCAGATTAAGTTTAAATAAGTTCAACATTTTTTTCTGTAAGCTTAAGCGATCTAACAAATCAAAAACAAGCAGAAAAATAGTATGCAATTTGTTGTTGTTTATGAGTCCCACATTAGAAAAAAGGAAGTATCTGATTTAGTTTAAATGAAATAAGCTTTATCCAACCATTAAGTTAGCTTTTAAATTAGGTTTTGGGCCTTTTAACATTGTATTAAAACTCAGGTTAAGTCCTATTCTTGTCTATCACCATATGGGGTCATTGCAATCATGACAACCTCTTTATATGCAAGAGGGTGTTGGAGGTTACTAGTCTTACATTGGAAGGAGGAAGCTATGATTAAGTATAAATGAAGAAAAGCTTTTTCTAATTCTTAAGATAATTTTAAAGTTAAGTTATGAGCCTTGTAACACCACTGACATAACACACAAGAATTTTATTTGGTTCTGTGGAATTTTGTGCTCATGATGACGGATAAAATTGGGGAGAATGCCTTTATTTCGAACAAAGAGAATTTGATATAATTTTAACTCTTACCCATGTTCCCAATATAACCTTTCTTTCAATCAAGGATATATACTCAATGACTTTACTAGAACATTTAGACTCCTCTCTTTTCGTTTTCTCTCAGTAGAAGTTTTCTTACTCTCTTCTCTTTGTTCTTCTCTATTGGTTTTTCTTGCTTATATCAATGTTTTTGGTTCACCACTTAGAATAACCTCTCTTTTCCTTTTCTCTTAGTAGAACTTTCTTTACTGTGTTCTCTTTGTTCTTCTCTAGTGGTTTTTTCTTGCTTACATCAATGTTTTTGGTTAACCACTTAGAATAAATTGCACCACTACTTGGTCTTCTCCATCGCTAGTAACAATTTAATCGGAGACACAAACGACATCTCCACTAACTAACATGAGAAGCAATTAACATAAGCGGTCAAAGCAGCTTCCTACAAGACTACTGGAACAATTCAGCATACTGCATCTCACGCAAAGACGAACCTTTATCAATTTAGTTGTAGATTATGAGCCATCTTCGTCAATTCTCCACCTAAGCACATAATCTGCTAGGATCCTTTATTTCTTGCATTTCTTTACACTGTTTTACACTACCTTAGGTGATCATTCTTTGCACATTTCTATCAAGTCCAAACAGATATCTTACCCAGTAGTTGGAATCATTTTGGCAAGCACGTAAGCAGGATTGCCAAAAGTAGAAATTTCCTCCACAATGACATTTTCTTTTGACATTTTCCTAAAAATTTGACATCCAGCATAAAGTTTCAGACTCAGTGACGGGTAGTCAATTGTGTTATGCTTTGGGGGAGTGCCTCCCTTTCCAACACAAACACAATACGTAATCTAGGCTGCTTTTGAACAGTCGTGAACAGAATTTGATGGTAACATTCTATTGGGTGCCAAGGAGCTTTCAGTTCTTGGTCCCTCACCTGGGGTCCCTGAATGGATAATATCGAACAAAGCCACGGAGGATTATCAAGTAGCACCCACGTGATTAAACTAGTCCCAAGACTCCGTCACTGGATTCTGAGTGACACGTGCGCAGCGACCTGCCGATGGAATAAAATTCCACCGCAGCCGGCGCGTTGTCGCCGAAACACGACGGAACGGAAGGCCTATCAAGGGCCCAATCCATGTCAGCGAATCTCGAGAATCTATCTCCTAGATTGCAGCTCATACAATTCAAGCCCAACAGTCACTGTCACTCCACATTCGCACACTCGAAGTTACCCAAAATCTCCAAGTTCCACGAACACGTTCTTGCAACGAGAAACAAAAGTAAAGCGAAAAGGCGGAACTGCCTTGCGCCGTCCGACGCTAGCGAGGATAACAAGCTTGTCGGTTAAAGAACGATCCGAACTTTTTGGTTCCCCTTTATTTATTTCTGGTGGATAAGGAGTAGCAGATTTGATTTCTGTTAATTTCTTCTACTACACTGTGATTAAGAATTGAAAACTTAATTCTTCTGAATAATAGAATAAAGCATTTTTTGAAGTTTCATGTTGTAAATCGTGTGAATCAAAAGCTACATTGGCAACCTTTAATCTCTTATCTTCTCTGATCAATCAAATCCATCGCCCTCTGCCCTTTACGTGGGAGACAAAAGGAAATAGTCCAAGAGAAAAGGGCGAATATGGTATTTCAGTTGTGTTCTGAGTTGTATATAATATGCTGGGGATTGTTCTTCTTGCTGCTCATCCATCTCCGCTCCTTGGGAATTTCCACCTTGCAGCTTGAATGCGTTAAAGCTCTCCCCTTCCCGATTTAGCTGTTTAATTGGGGGTGAGTCTTTTGGATTCAGACCTCTCAACTTTTCTCGTAGAATTTTGGGTTTGGAGTTTGTGGGTTTAAGAGAAAAACAAAGAGAGAAACTTGAAGAATGGAAGGCATTTTCGAAACCCAGATGTTCTCTGATAAAAGTTGCCATAAAGGGGACAAGGGTAATGTGGAGCTGGAATCTGAGCACTTCGGGTATGTCTTCCTTTTCCTTTCTAATTGTGGTTGTGATTTTTTCCTTTTTACGAACAATTGTACTACTCTATGCTGCTTTAAGACCCAATTTTGTTTTGGGTTAAAATTCGAAGGTGCGAGCATTATAGACGGAGATGCAAGATCAGAGCACCTTGTTGCGATGAGATATTCGACTGCAGGCACTGCCACAACGAATCTAAGGTTTGGCTCACTTTAGTTTTTAAGTTGCTAGAATTCGCATTTAAATTTGTTTTCGATTAGATTTCTAGTTTGTTAAGAAATAGGTACAATAACAATTAATCTTCAATTGGATGGTTCTTTATCAGAATTCCATGGAAGTCGATCCTACCAATCGCCACGAGGTTCCCCGTCATGATTTGCAACGGGTTAGTCTATGTCACCCTTTGCTATTTTCACGAGGAGTAATGTGTTTTTAAATTTTACTTGGGAAAACTTGTATTTCATAAACTTCTTGAAAGTTGGAAAAAATGACTCTTGATTTTATGAAGTCGTGCTTTACATGGAATGTTCATGTTGCTTTTGTTGTCGCTCTCTAATATCTTGTCTAAACCTTTAGAATCCGAAAAACGAAGGATTCTATCAAAAGATGCAGTCTTCACCGACAAGAATCTGCTCGTATCAAATTCTCTATATTAGAGGGCTGCTTTAATTCCCTTTATATTTTAGTCTTTGGTGCTCTTAAATATCATCGAAAACAAAATTAGTACTGATTCATTTTATTTTCTGATGTTTATCTTTATTTCAGGTCATCTGCTCCTTGTGCGGTACAGAGCAAGAAGTATGTCTCCAGAATTGCTTAGTAAGGCTGAGATTCTTCTTCGATTATAAAAATGAAGCCTCATGGTTTTGTTTTTCTTTGATTATCTGTTAGGTTCAGCAGAACTGCATCCAATGTGGCGTTTGCATGGGGGACTACTTTTGCCAGATATGCAAGTTCTTTGATGACAATGTAATCTGAGTATAATTTCTTTAAAAGCGTCCTCCCCGTTAAATAAGCTTGAGAATTAAAAAACCCTATTCTTTTGCCAGGTTTCGAAGAAGCAATACCACTGTGATGGATGTGGCATATGCAGGTTGAACCCTTGCAATTTTTCTCTCTGTACTTTGATTATCTCATCTCCAGTATAATTTCTTTAATTGGCCTCTTACTGTAGTTAAGTTTGGTTTTGTAGAACGGGAGGCAAGGAGAACTTTTTCCACTGTTATACATGTGGTAAGATTTTGAATTCCTTATTCATCGCCTCAGAAATGAAACTATTTGTTCTTATTTGACAAAAAGCTTGGAAAATTTCTTGTATCAGGATGTTGCTATTCAACAGTGTTGAAAGATTCACACATTTGTGTTGAAAAAGCAATGCACCACAATTGTCCGATCTGCTTTGAGGTAAATTTAGGAGAATGAAATGCTTAAGCAACAATTGAGAAAGCTGAATTTCACATGCACTGATAAATTCCTCTTTTTGCAGTTTCTGTTTGATACGATGAAAGACATTACAGTTTTGCGTTGTGGACACACTATACATTTGGAATGTGTGAAAGAGATGGAAAGACATCTCCAGTAAGTTCTTAAGACAATAAAGGAACCTTTTGACTTATGTTGATTATTTGTGAAACTTAGGTTATATTAGTTAAATTAATTTTAAGACTTATTTTTCTTTTCAATTGAACTTTTTGGATGTGATATAAAGTTGGGAAGTATTTTCATTAAGGATATCTAAAAATATTCTTTATAGGTCCAATGAAAAAATTATTTGGTTAATCTTTGAGAAGTATTTTTTGTTTTCTTTTAAACATAATTTTAGCTGTGGAAACTAATCATTCCTTATAAAAACCTTTTATATAAAAGAAAAGACGGTTGTCTCATGTGGGCAGCTGTGCAGGCACTCTTATTACAAAGCGAATTAGCTGTATGTTTACCTTCTATTTTTAGGATTATTCTTGACTAATAAGTTCCTGTCCTTCGAAAACATTCTCTGTTCCTTTTATATAAAAAGTATGAAAAGTTTTCTTATAAGTCTGCTGTGTTTTGTTTGTCTTAAAAAAGTATTTTGTATATGTCTTTTTAATAAATGTTTTCTGTTTTGAAACAGGAACTGCTTACCAAATACATTGAGAAAAGTATCATTTTGTTGCTCAAAACATAGGCATGGTATGTTTTGAGCATGGTATCCCATTTCTCTTACGTAGATTGAACTTGAACTTGTTGCAGGTACTCATGCCCGGTTTGCTCAAAGTCCTATTGTGATATGTCCCATGTGTGGGAAAAACTTGATCAGGAGGTAAGTCCAAGTTGGCTGATTCAAACTTCCTACATAAAAGGTTTCATGATGTGCTTCAACAATGACTCGAAAGAGAAGGCGATTGGCCTGTTAAGGAATTATATACTTGTAGGTACTAACTCCTTTTGAGAATAAAATTCAGGTTGCATCAACACCTATGCCTCAGATGTACCAAAATAAGATGGTAAGACATTCTTTTGATCAGCATGGCAATGGTTTGTTCAAAGTATGACATTTCCTCAACTGGCTGTCACATTTGTTTAGGTTTGGATCCTCTGCAATGACTGTGGGAAAACATCAGAGGTGAATTTTCATACTTTAGCGCGTAAGTGTTTAGGATGCAAATCCTACAATACAAGGCAGATACAAGGAGGGGCCGCTGCATGCTCATCAGGGATTGCTGATATTGTGAGCTGACGGACTATTCGTTATTTAGCGGAGCAATCTCTACCTCAAGGTTCACATTCAACAGTCTCATTGGCAGCGAGGATTTTTAAGCAAGGAAGGGCGGGATTATGCAATTTCTACTCCTGGAATATTGCCTTGGTGAACTGGCTTTATTGTTGGTTGAGCTATAACTTATCTTTTCTAAGGACTCAACATATTCAAGCTGGAATTTGGTGAACTATTAGCACTCCCATAGGAATACAATCTTCCATAGTGCATTTTCTTCCCGTGATTCGTGAAAGCGATCATCAAATTCTTGGCGCTGAAGTAAGGCTGAAGATTGAAATTTAGCTTGGAGCCCATTAGCAATGTTTTGTGGTCCAAGCTTTCTGCAGTCAGAACATGTGTCTCCAGTCGTCCAATCATCTCTTATCATTGTGAATTTGAAAAATCGTAATTATCCTTTGCCTATATTACCTAATTATCCAATTCGATATCTAATCGACTAATGTCTTGCATGTGAGATTGACGGAGTTTAAATTTGCTGATACCAAAAAAACAAAAAAAAAAAAGGAAAAAAGGAATTCAGTTCTATATGTGACTATATTTTATTTTAGGATTGAGGTTTGAAACCTTGGAATAACCTCTTTTTCAGACATAAAGAAAGACTTTTCAGCCACAGATGATCGCTCTAGTCTTGCATGCAACAACGCATAATGCAATTAAGCCAAGCAACAAATTAAAGATGTATTGCGATTTAAGTGGATCCCACCATGGGTTTAGTACCTTACGCTGCCTTTTCTATGGCAGTGATCCTCTTTTTCCTTTCCCTTGCGTTCTCGGTGCAGAAGTTCTATCCCAAGCCCTCTTTTGTTGAAGGGGTCCCGTTTGAGGAATCAAATTAAGCCATAACATTCCTTCCATATCTCTCATCTTTCATTCATGGGTGACTGGATCATAACCATTGAAGAATCGCTAAAACTTTAAAACTCTACTCCTCTTTGTCAGGCCAAGCCATAAACCTGAAAAAGCCATTGTTGTGTGCCTCCCAATGGTTATGTACGGAATATAAGATTTTCATTTGCTCCCTTTGTATATAGTATAAACCTAACAAAATGCATTCATTAACCAACTTCCAACTAAAACTAACTTCGACTATGAGCAATTCCAATTCATATGACTATTTTGGTCCCTTTTTTTTTTTTTTTTTTTTTTATCTTGGGATTTGTCACTACAAATATAGAATCTAACACTTTTATGTCCTGAAATCCTACAATATCATTAGATTTGAAGACGTATTTCCATGTGTACCATGGCTTGTGTGAAGACCACGACAAAGGCAAATGACCAGGGAATTCTCTAAAGATGTGGTAGTTTCCATAGTTCCCAGTCGCACTTTATGATGTTTCCATCGTTATAAGCCTTCTAATAAGGCAGCATAGTAATAAGCATCTCAAAATACTCTGCATCAAAGTTAGGGTCAAAGTTAATGGGCGGGATAGCTGGGATGAATCAACTTAGGCAAATACTAGCTGGTAAGAAACTAGTCAGGCAGGTATCTAAGTGGCCAGCAAGTGGATTAATTATTATCCAAGCCTGTACCGCTTATATTAGGAAGAGCAACGAAAAAGTCAGGCAGCTATAAATTTGAGCTTGACTTGAGTTCTTACCGCAAACGAAACTTTCCCCCATTCCACCATCCTAGGTAAAATAGGTCGAAGGAAGAAGAATCTTAATTTTGTGACAGGGCAGATTGCCCATTGTAGGCCCTAATCCATTCACTCATTCGCGAGCGCTTGCTCACAACAGCTTGGTATTAGAGCCACCAATAGCCGATTTGTGTCAAGAAACAGTTGAGGCAGAAATGGATAGAAGGTTTCGAGAAGTCTTTTAGTATGTTGGAAATACAAGTCCCACATCGGTCCCCTACGGCCAGACTAACGGCCTTATTAATGGCCTTGGGACACCTCACCTCTGAATGCGCGTTTTGAGGATAGTGGGTCCTTGGGCTTTAACATGGTATCGAAGCCGACTTTCCTAGGCCGGACCTATCGGGTTGCCATCCCTGTATTATTGGGGTACAGGCCCGCAGGCTCTCTCCAGCATCTACTTGGGAGAGAGGGCATGTTGGAAATACAAGTCCCACATCGGTCCCCTACGGCCAGACTAACGGCCTTATTAATGGCCTTGGGACACCTCACCTCTGAACGCGCGTTTTGAGGATAGTGGGTCCTTAGGCTTTAACATGGTATCGAAGCCGACTTTCCTGGGCCGGACCTATCGGGTTGCCATCCCTGTATTATTGGGCTACAGGCCCGCAGGCTCTCTCCAGCATCTACTTGGGAGAGAGGGCATGTGGGAAATACAAGTCCCACATCGGTCCCCTACGGCTAGACTAACGGCCTTATTAATGACCTTGGGACACCTCACCTCTGAATGCGCGTTTTGAGGATAGTGGGTCCTTGGGCTTTAACATAGTATATGGGTCAAATGCAGCAAAGTTTGTTGCCATAAATTCCAAACTCGACAACAATCACAACCAGAAAGAAAGGGAGCTCGGGTCCAACAGTAAGATAGTGAAGACGGGAGGAAGAGCACCTGGAGAAAGGGGTCATCCTTAGGGTCGCTTGACCTTAGGTCATCAAGCTAGACTCCCCCAAGTATGAAGGGAAAGAATATCCGTAGAGCTGGGTTTGAAGAGCCACGCAAATTTTCAATTACAACATGTTATGGGCCATTGTCAGATGTAGGGAAGGTAAGCGTGCAGTGAGAGATGAAGTACTGTGTTTGTGTTTTGAGTATTAATCAAAACACAGTGAGAGATGAAGTTTGCAGAGTTGTTCCTCACAGATTAGCATGTTAACAAACCAGTCGTTGCTTTTACTCAACCAAATTAGGAGAACACATTCTCCCTAATCTAAATAATTCCTTCTCAAAGGAATTCTCAAGTCTGAATACAAATTATGTCAAAAGATCATGTACAATAGCAAATCCCTAAATAATATGTTAGTTTATGGGATATTGCTGATCAGAGGAGTTATTTAAGTATATATAACAAGATACAGAGCTCCTATCATGAAATCCCCAATTTGAGTAAATTAGGGTTTCGAATTTTCCTCAAGATTTATGTGCAGTAAATGTTTTTTAAATGAAATCAGCACATAAATAATGTTATACAAGCTATGATCGAATATATAATCGAAGATCAAACCAAATAATTGAATATCACCGAACCCTTGTGAGTCACCGAGAGATGAGCGAACTTGAATCAAATAGTAAGTGAGCTTAAGAGATTTTCTTCACCAAGATAACACTACAAATAGATGTAAATCATCAAGCCAAAATCTTCACGCATACATGTCCTTTAAAGAGGAAACGGATCTAGGGCTTTTTTAGATCAAACCTGAACCATAGTTTTCTTCCTGTTAGGAATAGTGACCCATCCATCAAATCGAACTCATATCATTCCTTAGAGCCTCAATCCGACCGTTCTGACAGCCAATCTTCTCCAAAATCCTCTTGTTGAGTATTCGGTGCTTGAAAGAAGCAAAGATGACACCGGAGACTGAATAACAACGGCTAGGGCAAAATGGTCGAGAGCCCTCTTATGTGCGTCTTTCTATTAAGTGAGATGACGTCATGGCAGGCGCATCTCTAATGGATGAGACAACACCGTAGCGAGTGCGAGAAGACTTCCTTCAACAGGGTCGGGCCAACGCGAGCTTAGGCCGCATCATAGAACCTCAGTCTAGTAACAAAAGATCCAATAGATAAACACAGTCCAATATCAACAAGGTCCAAAGTTCAATCATGTAAACACGGTCCAAAAATATGATCTTTTACAAAGTTCATATTTTGGTGTAATACATGTCTTAGCTTTGAACTAATATCAAGGTAGAATCAATGTCCCTCATGTTCCTACAAATGCATAAAACCAAGTATCATATTTCTAAATAAAGTATATTCAAATATATTTTATTTCTTAAAGAAATATTCAAATACACAAATGTATTTCACAAGTACTTTAAGAATATGTTTTATGAAGGAATGTAGGAACCCGGTTACTTTATAATATCATTAATTGATATTATAATTTGTACACCTTTTACTTCCTATAGTTTTCTTTTTGCACATATAAAAACATATTTCAAGAATTGATATTTACCAAAATATTTTTAGTCACAACAAAACCCTATTTTCCAATAGTATCACCCTTAAAATGATCGAAGTTCTAGCGTGTGTTGAGGGTACAAAATTAGAAGGCAACCATGCTCATTGATTTTGGGGTCTACTCATAATTTAATGAGCAACAAGTTGGCGTAAACATTGGGACCAAGACTTAACGGAAATAGAAAATGAGTCAGTAGTCACCAATGGAGAAAGATTAAGTAATGATGGCATTAGTCCTGCAAATAGTCTATGCTAGGATTTGAAACAAACCAACTGACTATCAAAATTGTATAAGTAATATCTAGTTTAGTGTTTATTGCGACATACTTCAAATTACCATCTACAAATGCATAAGATGTTTTCTTCATTTCTTCAATCACTCTCTTACTTTCAAGACTTTGTTTCTTACTTAATTTAAAGGATTTGCAAGTAGAAAGCTTACAACCTTTGTCTTGCTCATGTTGAATTTTTGAAGTATTTATCTATTTACTTTTCCTGAGATAGTCATGATTTAATATATTTCCTATCATGTGAAATTTCTATATGAAGGATTCATTTTACTAGTCCTAAATATTTCATTATGAAAATTTTGCTTAGATCCTTCTTCAACTCAATTTTCATTTAATATCTTGATTAATAATTAACATATTATTTATATACAATGTAGAATCATGAAGTCACCTATTATAGAGTATTTCATAAACACATTATAATCTAAGTTGGTTATGCCATATCCATGATGTAGCATGAATGAATTAAACTTCTTGTACTATTGTCAAGATGTTTATTTTAAATTGCACAAGTTCTTCTCTAGTCGACATACAAGATTCTTCTTGCCTATCTATATAAAGTTTTCTAGTTGCTCCATATAAACCTCTTCTTCTAAGTCTCTATAAAGGAATACAATCTTTACATTAAGCTATTTAATTTTCAATTCAGTCTAGTAGCCAAATTAAGAAAAACTTTCATAAAATTCATCTTTACCATTAGCAAAACACCTTCTTCAAAATCAATATCTTTCTTTTAATCATTACCTTTCACAACCAACCATGCCTTGTACCTTAACTATTCACTATTATCTTTTGTTTATAGTTTAAACATTCACTTATTTTTTAGTGCTATCCCTCTTTTAAGTAATGCTACAAGGTCATAAGTATGGTTCTTATGCAAATATTGCATCTTCTCTTGTATAGCTTTTTTTCATTTGCTTTTTTTCTGTTCTTTAGTAGCTTCCTCATTGAATTGTGTTCTCTCCCATTAGTCAACATCACATACTCATGTGGAAGGTGAACGCATATCCATAATACCTTGATTTGGTATATCCACAAGACCTTTATTAATAACTATTGGAAAAAATTAATAATTATTAGCTTCTCTATCTTTATAAAAACTTCAATAATTTGATCTTTAAAGAAAATATCTCTACTTTTAATAATTTTCTTTGTAACTATATCACATAACTTATATCCAAACTCATCATGTGCTTAGTCCAAGAAGATATAATCTTAAGTTTTATCATCAAACACATATATTTCATCATTAGAAATAAAAATGAATACCCTATAGCTTGACACTTTTAAGTGCTTAAAAGAAACCTTTTTCCAATCCAAACCTTCACAAGTAAATCGCCTTTTAATGAAAATGAAGTAGACAAATTAATAAGGTCTACTTCAATATCCATTGCCTTACCCTAAAATGGTTAAGGTAGCCTAGCATGTGATACTGTACACCTAGTCCTTTCAACAATGGTCATATTCATTTATTTTACAACCCCATTGTCATTAATAAGGTCTTGAATTCTACAATATGCTCAAATGATCCTTAGTATTTACCTTTATTATCTACATGGACACATTTTCAATTCCTTCTAATCACTCTCTTAACCATTGTATAAAACTATTTGCAAACCTTCAAGACCTCATCCTTAGTTATCAATGTGTATGCTTATATCTTCCTAGAATGATCATCAAAGAAGGTAACAAAACACATGGTGTCAAAAAGACTTTTCACCTTTAAGATGCACAAATTTGTATGAATTAAATCAAAAGAATGTTTCCTTTTAAATAAAAGGCTTATTTGGAACACAACTTTATGTTGTTTCCCATCTAAGCAATGATTACTAGGCTTCACCTATACTTCAAATGATGTAGTTACTTCCATTGCTCAACATAATACTTGAAGAGGACAAAACTGATAGCATGGTTAAAGGACTACCACCACATTTACCTCCTAAGGTTTCAATCCCTTAGCTTTAAATAATTGCACTCAACCAACCAAACATACCCTCCAAGATGCTTTAGGAAAGTCAAGTAATCCCTTTACCCCTAACAATCATCCCTTCATTACTTGTTAGATCAATGGAAAAAAAGGGTCACATCACTTTAGAATTTTAAAGGAGGTTTGACTAGTCCTATCTAACAAATGACATACCTAAGGCTCAAATTGCCTCTCTCCACATCACAAGACCCACCAACTTACACTGTATTGTTAACTTTAGGACATCTTCTCATATCATAGATTTGGAAGGTAATATGCCTTCCTTTTCGCCTTATAATGGATCTAAATATGCCTTAATTAGAAATGGGAAAACCATACCTATTACTCATATTGGCATAATGAAAATCAGACAAGGAAAAATATAGTTAAAATCAATACTTGTCTTGCCAAACATCACACAAAACCTTTTCTCCATCTCCAAACTCACTAATGATATTCCATGTCTAGTTGTATTTGATAGATATTCTTTTATTGTTAAGGAATAGACATGAAGACCTATATGTAATATCTATAGAAAGAACTTAGGCATTTGTTTCTTGCCATCAAAAGAAGATTGATGGTAGTACATGTTAATGCAAGCTTGGACATGCTAGCCCGCCACTCTTAAAGTTACTTTAAAAAAAAAGACACTTATCAATGTCAAAGGCAAACTTCTGTCAAACTATTCAACTTGCATGATCAACAAAAGTCACTCTTTACCTTTTTCACCATATGCCAATTGATGTACCATTACTCTAGAAAAAGTTTATAGTGATCTTTGTGGACTTTCCTCAGTAGCCTCCTATTAAGGCTTTTCCTATTATGCTATTTTAGTTAATAACTATACCCAATTTACTAAGTTTTATCCAATAAAAAAGAATTTAGACTTTTTTCTAAACATTCAAAAACTTTCATAACATGGTAGAACAACATCTAGATCTCAAAGTTAAAATTCTTCAATTAAATAATTATGGAGAATACACTAGTAATGAACCTAGAACTTACCTTCGAACTCATGGTATTCTTCAACAGTTCTCATACCTATACATGCCATAACAAAATGGTATGATGGAGAGGAAAAATTGGCACATAACTGAACTTAGCAAAGCCATGCTTCTACAAGCCTTAGCTCCAAAACAATATTGGGTTGAAGCTTTCTTGACTGTGGCTTATCTATTAAATCACCTATCCAATTTTATCATTATTGATAAAAATCTCATTGTGAAATGATCTACAAAAGATCTCTTGAGTATGATGTTGGATCCTATAGCAACCTAAGAGGGGGGGTGAATTAGGTTTCTCTTGTAAAATTCACTTCTATTTATGTTCAATTGCTTTTTATGCAATCAAATATGGCATTCAAAGATATAAAGATTAATCAACAAGCTAATCAAACACAAGAAAGATGAGACACCAATTTACACAGTGGTTCGGCCTTTCTCACCTACTTCCACCCTCTTCTCCTTCAACACAACATGTTGAAGTCTACTTTACTACAAAGCTAGGAGAAACTTTCTCCTACACTTTCCAACTCCTCCTCAAAGAGTCAAACAATCCTTACACCAAGGATTACAATACAATTGATTACAAATTTTGAACTAAGCTTTTGTAAGATATGTAATACAAGTTCAGAAGCTTGAAACAACTACTAGAAACTTAATACAAAGTAATATGGACAAAAGCCCCAAATTCATTCAAACCCTAGCAGAGTCTACTTGTAAAAAATCAACTTCAACAATAGAGTATAATGAAGCACAAATTGATTCTCTAATAAGCAAGTAATGAGCTCAGAAGTTAGTCACCCAATGAAGATCAAAATCTTAGGTTTGGATTAGCTAGAATGAGTAGTATGAGATGCTTCATAAATTACTTTCTTTCATTCTTATTTTTGGACCACTTGCAATGGTGAAGATAAACGTGCTTAAATAACTTCAGAATAGCTAACCTCTCACTTCAAAAAGTCGTTCTGACACCTTTGAGCACCATTAAGTCTTCTTCCTGTTGGAGTTCCTTATTTCCCTCTTCTCAATCCATTTTTGAGCTTGAGAGAGATAGAATGTTAGGGCTGTGGTTCTACCTTTGTTTATTTCAAAAACCCTCATCCAAAATGACACAGTTTTGGTCTCAACTTAAAGTTTTGTAATTTGGGTTTTATGGAGCAAATTTCGGGTTTCACTCAAATCTTCTTCAATTCTCTACAATCTTGAATTAATTCTTCATGGGTTCTTCTCAAATTGATAAAGCACCTCTTTGCTTCCAAAAGCCCTTTGAAATCATCCTTAGAAACCCTATAATATGCTTCCAATTTCACTTTTGAGCAGTTAGGACTAAAACTCGTAGAACACCACAATTTCTTCAAATTAATTCTCTTTGAGCAGTGGGTCTTCAATTTTTCTTTATAGAAATATTCTTCTCTTCATTAGCTTTCTAACGAGTTATTTGGCAGCTTGATTGGAGTTGAAATCGGCCGCGAAATGAAGCAGCAAAGTCACAGCATCAAGCGAATCACGGGTCGGATTAGGTTTAGGCTTGTTCACGGGTTGCAAACACTTCTAGGTTGCAGGTTATGCCTTCTAGACCTAGGTCGCACATTGGGTCGTGTTCTGGACCTGGGTTGCGCTCTGGGCCTAGGTCGCGCTTTGGGCTAGGTCACATTCTAGACTAGGTCGTGCCTTTCTAGATTGGGTCTAACTTGCAGACTTGGCTTATTCTAACCTAATTTCCTACATATAATTTTAGCATTATTTTTCTTATGAAACCCATAAATAATTAAATATTAATTATAGTATTTTCATATTATAATTTCATTTTTCTCATCATTCAATCATCAATATATTTCAACAAAATAATTATAATATTCTCATATTATAATTCTCATTTTTCTTCATCATCAAAATGTTTATATATCTAATATCATTATATAATTCCCTTTTTTCTAATATAATTAAAATATATTCCAACATATGGTATTTAAGGGTCTTTGGTTCTAGGTGTTAGCCTTGCCTTCACTCCATTTTTTAGCCTTCATTTTCCTAGGTTATGATGCTAAACACAAAGACTATAGATTTCTTCACAAAGAATTCAAGAAAATATTTATTTAATGTCAGTTTTATTTTTAAAAAAAATTCTTCCCTTTTTCAAACATGTCATTAGATCATGCACCAATTTCTTGTGATGACTCAGCTCACCACATAGTCCAACATAACTTGAGCTCAACCACTCCTATTATAAGCCAACCGTGTGTGTATAAACTCAACAAGAATTCAATCATCCTAATTCTAGAAGTTCCCATGATAGCCTTTTACTTGTTGACCATCCTCCCCCAAAGTCCTTGAGCACATTGCACACGACAGTACATTGAAAAGCTCAACCAACTCAAACCCACATCTTGCTCCCATCACCACACCTTTCACTTCAACTAAACAAAACCATGAGGTGACGCATGCACATGTTCCCATTATTACTTTCTTGCCTAAACACAATCACGAAAAGCCTCAAGCTCCTAACATAGAAGGTTGTGATCTCTTGAACAACATCCCATAGCTCATAAACTACCTTAGACCTCTCGATTTTCTACCTTCCTCTACAATTCTAGACATGACAGCTTCCATTTTGTCAACCCATAACATCAACTCTATACCTTCATTACCATGCACCAAATCTTGGAACCTTCTACCTTTACCTCTAAAGCTCTCATACTAAATTCACTCCATTTTCACTTACTTGATGCTTTGACCACCAACCAAATAACTCCACCCTAACTTATGCTTAACAACCTTCGTGCATGCACACTATGACCATAAAGAGCCTTTCAAGAATCCATTGCCCAAACCTAAAATGTGCTCTTTTCCACTTAAAAATAATTTCATTTATCCCCACTTTAGTAATCCGTGCACTTGATCATCCAACATGGCAAGCTACTATGTTAGATGAAATGAATGCTTTCTACTTCAATAACACCTAGGAACTTGTCCCAGGTAATGCCATAATAAACGTGAAGCTTGCCTTGTATGGCTCCTTAAATTGCCTCAAAGCCCATCTCATGGCTAAAGGTTACCATCATGAGCCTAAGATTAACTATTTAGAAATGTGTAACCTTATAGTGAGGCCCATAACTATGAGAATCATCCCTACACTTGTAACCATTGAAGGCTGCCAATCCCACCAATATGATGGCAACAATGTGTCCCTTCACAAGCACCTTATAGCGTTTATGTTCATGGAGTAACTGCTTGGTTTCCATAGCTCTTGATTCCCCAATCTCATGTGCTACCTCAGGCATGCACTCTATGGCTTGAAATAGGGACCAAACCTTGGTTTGACAAGCTTTCTTTCTTTTTGCTTGATCACACATTCAACCGCTCTCTGTATGATCCCTTTTTGTTCGTCTACTATTAAGGCCATGCTCATGTTTGGATTCTCATCTATATGGGCAATCTCATTGTGACATGTAACTCTTTGTTACAGGTTTGGGCTCATGAGTCTAGCCCATTATTAGTTAAGTCGGTTAATTTAGAATTTCTTAGAATAATTGGAGTTAGTTTAGGATTCCTTGGATAAGATATGATTTCATTAGGTAAGATAAAATTTCCTTGGATAAGTAGAGTTAGTCTAGGACTCTAGGTCCCCTACTTATAAAAAGACATGATCCCTGCAAAGGAAGGGAGTTTGGATTGTTGGTTTGGTTATTTCTTTTATATTTATCATTTAGCTATTTTATCCTTCCTTATGGTTAGGGGTTCCCATCTAAACCCTAATTACGGTATCAAGTGATGGTCCCATTTGATCCAAAATGGTAACAAGTGGTATCGGAGCCCTCTGATCCGCAAACGGAGGTGCAACTTACAAAGTTGGAATTTGGCTTCCAATCCCTCACGGAGACTACGGCTACCTTGTAATTTCTAAGGTGGATACCTTGTCCACATAATTGGATACATTTGTGTCTTCCTCTTGTAATGGAAAGTCATCTAACCATGGTGTGGTCATAGGGCAAGGACTACAATGGGAGTCGATAGATTTGCAAATTCCCTATTTGAACAGTGGTGGTATTGCCAATGTAAGCTCCATTGTGGGCTCTAGCTCTTTGGTGGAGTTGTTACGGTCAAGATCCGGCATGGGAGGAGATCCTTCAGTTGAGTATAAAGAATATCTGCCTCTAGCAAAATAGGAGGAAAAAGTCAAAGGCTCTTTAGTGGCTAAAGACTTGAAATTCGATCCTTTGGTTAAGCATAAAGTAGATTGGGCTCTAATGGAAGAGGAGGAAAACAAGAAAAATATACCAATACAAGGCATGAGTGCACAAAATTGATATAAGTTGCCAACAGATCTATTTAAGGGGAAGGTCATTGAACAAACTTTTTCCCACCGAGTTAAAATGTCAAAAGGGAAAGTAAGGAGGTCAAAATCTCTCAACTCTAACCTTCTTTGTTGCTTGAGATGCAAACTTGATGGGAGGAGGCCCAAGATTTAACACTAGAGGCAATGAAGCAAGACGCAACAAAAGTTCAAGTTCAAGTTCAAGTTTCGATTCAAATTGAAGATTAAGTTGTTACTGATTGTTACTAGATTTACTTTTAAATCTGAAAAGCTTGAGGACAAGCTTTCTTTAAAAGGGATGGTTTGTTACGAGTTTGGGCTTATGGGTCTAGCCCAATAAATAGTTAAGTTGGTTTGATCTAAGATTTCTTAGAATAAGCAGAGTTGGTTTAAGATTGCTTGGATAAGATATGGCTTCATTAGATAAGATAGGATTTACTTGGATAAGTTGAGTTAGTTTAGGATTCTATCTCTCCTCCTTATAAAAAGATATGATCTTTGTAAAAAGAGGAAATCTAGATTGTTAGTTTGGTTATTTCTTTTATATTTATCATTTAGTTTATTTTATCCTTCCTTACGGTTTGGGGGTTCCCATCTGAACCCTAATTATGGTATCAAGTGATGGTCCCATTTGATCCAAAATGGTATCAAGTGAACTTGATACCATTTTTAATCGTACGATATCATTACTTGTGAGGAATGGTGGGCAATTCTCTCACAAGGGATAAATTGGGGTTGAGATGGCAATCCCCAGATCATATTTAGGGTTTAAATGGGAACCCCCAAACCATAGGAAAGGATAAAATAAACTAAATGATAAAAATATAAAACAAATAACCAAACCAATAAACCAAACTCCCTCCCTTTACAAGGATTATGTCTTTTTATAAGTAAGGGACCATAGTCCTAGACTAACTCTACTTATCCAATGAAATTCTATCTTATCTAATGAAATCATATCTTATCCAAGGAATCCTAAACTAACTCCATTTATTCTAAAAAATTCTAAATTAAACTAACTTGACTAACAATGGGCTAGACCCATGAGCCCAAACCTATAACATACCGTCCCTTTTTAAAGAAAGCTTTTCCTCAGCTTTTTAAATTTAAAAACAAACCTAATAACAATTAGTAACAACTTAATCATGATTTTAAATTTGAACTTAAACTTGAACTTGAACTTGAATTTGAGCTTGAATTTGAATTTGAAGTTGAATTTCTGCTGCGTGTCGCTTGGTCACATCAACTGTTGAATCCTTAGCCTCTTCCCATCAAGTCCGCATCTTGAGCAATGAAAAAGGTTAGAGTAGAGAGATTTTAGCCTTTTTACTTTCCCTTTTGACATTCTAACTTGGTTGAAAGAAGTTTGCTCAATAATCATCCTGTCATATAGATCAATCGGCAATTGATCTCGCTCTTGTTTGCTTATGCCTTGTATTGGTATCTTTCTCTTGTTTTCCTCCTCTCCTGTTGGAACCAAATCTACTTTATGCTCAACCAATGGATTGAATTTTAGGTCTTTAGCCCCTAAAGCGCCCTTGACTTTTTCCTCCTTTTTTACTAGAGGCAGATATGCTTTAGGCTTAACTGAAGAATCTCCTCCTATGTTGGATCTTGACCATAATGAATCCACCAACGAGCTGAAGCCCACAATGGAGCTTGCATTAGCTATCCTGCCACTATTCATATTGGGAATCTGCAAATCTATCAACTCCCTTTATAGTCCTTGCCCTACAACCACATTGTGGTTAGATGGCTTCCCATTATGAGAGGAAGACACGAATGCAGCCACTTGTGTGGACAAGTTATCCACCTTGTTAGATGCCTTTCCATTACAAGAGGAAGACACGAACGTAGCCAATTATGTGGACAAGGTATCCACCTTGGAAACCAAAGTAGCCAAGGTAGCCATCATCTCCGTGAGGGATTGGAAGCTGGATTCCAACTTTGTAAGTTGTGCCTCCCTCTGCGGATTGGAAGGCTTCGATACCACTTGATACCATTTTGGATCATATGGTATCATTACTTGTGAGGAATGGTGGGCGATTCTCTCATAAGGGATAAATTGGGGTTGAGATGGGAATCCCCGAATCGTTATTTAGGGTTCAAATGGGAACCCCAAACCATAAGGAAAGATAAAATAAACTAAATGATAAATATAAATGAAATAACCAAACCAACAATCCAGACTTTTACAGAGATCATATCTTTTTATAAGGAGGAGATATAGAATCCTAAACTAACTTAACTTATCCAAGTAAATCTTATCTTATCTAATGAAACCATATCTTACCTAAGGAATCCTAAACCAACTCCACTTATTCTAAGAATTCCTAGATCAAACCAACTTAACTATTTATTCGGCTAGACCTATAAGCCTAAACCCGTAACACTCTCTTAACTTTTTCACACAGTTTGGCAACTAATTAGATGATTGTTTCACTTTCAATGATCTTGAGATATTACACTTTTTTCTGAGGCATAAGAGTCCACTGTGATTTTGATAAGTTACATGTCTCCTAGGAGCAATATGCCTTGGACATATTGCATCATGCAAAAATGAGTTTTTGCAAACCAATCCTAACACCTGTGGCTATAAAACGTTCCCCCATGTAACTAGATAGTCAACCCTTTGACCATCCCTTTCTTTTTCGATCCATCGTGGGTGCACTATAGTTCATCACATTAACATGTCCTAACTTAGCCTTTACAGTAAACCATCTCTGCCAAAAGATGCCTAATCCAAGCATGTTAGACTTTAATGAACTCAAATCGATCTTTTGTTACTTAGATGGCACCACTTCTCTTGAGATCCAAAATCATAACAATAGCTCAATGAACTTGTATAGGTTCACAGACTCTGATTATGTAGATTGCAATGACACTAGATCCTCGACCACAACATATTGTCTGTTTCTTGGAGCCAACTGCATTTCTTGGAGCTTTGAATGACAATATTTGTTCTCTTGGTCTTCAATTGATGCCGATTACCATACACTTGCAACTAGGCACTGCTGAGCTAGTGTGGATTCTGCACTTGTTTTGCCACCTTGGAGTCCCCATGTTTAATCCCATCAAGCTCTAGTATGATAACGTTTCCTCCTTACACCTTACCACCAAACCTATCTTCCATTGCTGATCTAAAAATTTCGAGATCAACCACCATTTCTTGCGTGAAAAATTTGCACAAAGGACCTTAATCATTAAGCTCATTCCCTCTCACCAGTAGCTAGCCGATGCCCTCACCAAGCCTATCTCTCATGAAGCCTTTGAAGCCTTTTGGGTCAAATTTGCCTTGCCATGCAAAGTCTGGGGAGCATGAAAATAGCACTGGCTCTTTTGACTTGTCTACTATAAACATATCTAGTGCCAACATGATCCAATATGGATATCCACGAGCTATGCATGTAGAGTTCCAAGCTCTGCATGAATCACCATTTTTCAAGCACTCAATCAAGCATCTACACATGCTTCTATGAAAGGGAAAGAACCTCTATTATACGAAGGGTGCCATGCCAACTTCCACGTTGTGGACCTTATGATATCCACTTGCATAAGTGTAAAAAAGAAAGTGACTCAACCACTACAGGAAGGTGTTATCCGTGTGAAAGCTCACCATGCTTGACCTCTTAAGTCACCACATGATGAAGAAATCAAGAAGACTGCAACCACTTATTGCTTTACAACTGGCTCAAAGAAATTGGTGTTCGACAACTACCTGACATGCATTTCAAGACTCAGAATGTGCTCAACCGGTGTACAAGGCAATCTCACTAGGATCCAACCTGCACACCTACTCCAACAATTGTGACAACATTTGTGAGGTGTCTAGCACGAGGGAAGGGCGTGATCTCAAGAAAAAGAGTGGAACTAAGTTTCCACACAGCAACTTCTAGGAAACTGCTAGTAGGAAATAAGCAACTTTTGCATGCCTATAAAATGACTGCCTACAAGTGTGTTAAGTAGGCTTTGGTGATATTGTAACCTAAAAACACTTCCCTTCGCTTGATAATGCAATATCATTTCCACACTATACTTTGTGTTTATTTCCCTAGCCTCATTTTTCTTCAAAAGCATGTCCAAGGTGGAGAGTGAATGCGAGACAAAACTGTTTTACCCTATCTGTTATACAATATAAACAGACAAAGAATGAAATAAATGTTGTGGTCAGTACATGGAGGACAATGTTAGGCTCCAAATCATGCTAGTGTCCCCGGATAATAGGAGAACCCACACGTCAGTAGTGTCATTTCTCAAAGCAAACATTGTACAATCTAAGCTTTCTGGAGAAGGTAATTTATCTGTGTGGTTAGCCTGATTGTGATTATGTGGTGAAGATAGATTGGAACTAGATGTTGAAGCAAAGTCATTTATTGAACTGAGGGCGGCGTGCGGTCTGTCTGGGAAAGAGAGGTTGAAGACAAATTCTTGGAGTCCACTTACTGTAAGATGGTAGTCTTAAATGTTCAAAACTTTCTCTATTTGTTTCCACTATCAAATATGACGACATTCACGAACGGTAGATCTTAAGCTCTCACAGTGTTCCTATCTGTATAAAAAATAATGGAAGCCAGAAATGCAAGAATGTCTTATTGTACAATGAATATGTTTCCTAAAGCTTCTCCGTCATGCGAATCTAGTGGGAAGGACTCTGCTTTATTAAAATCTTCAGAAGCTTTGTAACGCTGTTGTTAGTTGCTGTGGATTCTTGCGTTTGGGCCATAGAGTTTGATCTCGCGATGGTTGAGTAGTTGAAGTGGTCTTGCATTACTCTCGGCGTACTGCAATTTAGCAAACCATCGAAGTTAGAAAAGACTTAAGTATGATCGGCTAAATCTGTGAGCAAAAACTTCTGTTTCCAATGGATATTGTTAATAAATAATAAGGAACTAGACGAAGAAAGTCTTTACTTACGTCATGGACCGCCTCTCTGAGTAACTTCACTTGCTGTCTTGAGACAGTTCTTATCTGAGGCAGTAATTAGCTACAGTTAAGAGTCATTCTAGCAAAGAGGGAAAGAGAGAGGGGAAGGAAAGGCGCCGTTTAAGATGAGAGTACCTTTTTATTGATCGTCCAAATAACTCCTTCAGTACATGGAGGAACAGTCAGGGAGCCCATGTATCTGTAGTAACTCTTGCCATCCAGCTTGATTTCTGAGGGATGGACCACCCCAATATTTCTTTCTCCCTTTTCATCGGTCATAGAATCTATCTTTCTCATTAACTGAAATCCAAATGCAGTAACATTTTAGACAGCAATTTTGGAGAAAGCTAGAACAGCATCTAATTTGATGTGCGGATAGTGTTTTACAAGAATGTTACAACCTTGAGTAGCTTGCACGATGCATCAAAATATTACAAAAAAAGGAAAAAGAAAATCATAATTCAAAGTTCTTGGCAGTTTAGCGGGGTTCACACCTTGGAGATGAAAGGATCCGGCGGTCCTATCTTGTAGAGTTGTGCCAGAACAGCAATCGTGCTTTTAGCATTGGGATTCTGGACTTCATGAACCATGTGCAGCTCCATGGCATACCTAAGAAGGAATACCATTCGTATAAGAAGTTGTTAAAGAATTCTCATCTATTTCCCACGAAAAAGAAAAAGCCCACACACCTATATATTTGAGAGAGAGAGAGAGAGAGAGAGATACCTCCTGCCGTTAATGGAATGCTCAGAAGGAGAGTGCCAGTGGCCTTGCTGGAGAACGTAGTCAGTGCCGTTGATCTGTATTAATCCCGCATCACCATGCCATTTTATCTACAAAGAGATAATTATGTATTAATAAACTGTCTCCGAAGGCAGGTAGCCAGCCGGGTTTCAAATAGTAATACGAATGCATGCCTGCTTCTTCTGTTGGGGTGGGTGGGAACCAATTATATCAACATTGACAATCACTTAAATTAATAATCTAATAAGAAAATTTAAAATATTGCTATCAACTTTAAACAGAAGCTAATCTGATAGTTTCTAGTTTTAAACAGAGTCCTTCGTTAAGCCAGGTTTATATTGCTGGGAGAAAATGGGTAATTATGTTTTTTTTTTTCCTTTTGTTGGATTTGGACGGAGAATTTTTTATTCACAGTAGTAATGCCCCGTAGGTGATCCTCCCCAATGAAGACAGTTGCCAAAATGCTTGAAATTACAGTAGTTCACAAAAAGGCTTGTTTCTACGGACAAGGTCAGTCAGAAAACGGGAGTTTCTATTCTGCAATATGGAACAGAGGGAAAGGAGAAGGGTTCCTTTGAAATAAGCAGTGTGGAAAGAAAATCATTGTAAATTCAAATCATAGAAAGGAGAAAAGACACATCACGACATCATTCACATAGTCATCCACCACCAAAATCTTGTTGCATTTATGATGGTGAAACCAAATTGGAATCATAAAAAAAAATTCATGAAGTTCTGCAGTTTTGCTTCCTTACCGAAATGTCATGGCCTCTATTCATGACAGAGGCATTACAAGGCTTGTAGCTTCTCTTTAGTTCCGGTAACTTGGGGAACAATTTCAGTCTTTTGCTTAACAAATCTATGGGAGATTGCATACTTCCTTTCTTACAAGCTGCCCAGTCTTCTCGGATATCTCCCCAGTGAACTGGCCCCTTCTTGCTTCCTTCTATATAATCATACTCATGCTCATCCTCTGCATAAAATGATTCACATGTTTTAGCCAGGAAAACAATCACATCTAGCATTGAGGGAAGAAGAAAAAGAAAACAAGGTAGACGCATATAAATTGTCTTTTCTGCATTACCAACTTCTTGCGCTGCGGTTGATGCTACATATGAGAAAAGAACTGCAAAGATGAGGAAGCTTGATATAAAGGTAGGTTTACTCAGATTCTTCATGTTTTGCTTATTCTGAGGCCAATGTTTTCCAAGATAAGCAGTGGCAGCTGGGAGACCGGGATTACCTCTGTTGAGGACTCTATGACCAGGGGGTCTCTGATTATAGACATATATATAGATTTACCAAAATAAGGGATGCCTAGATCCGTGGGGCAGAAGTTGCCAAAGAGGAGCATTTCCTGCAAGTTTCCGGGGTTTAGAATCCCATTTGTGAACGTGAAAATCTAATATACAAAACACGAAAGAACAACGAAGGGCGCTTAGAAGACGTGGTCGTCTGTGTGTGAACAAGCGACGTGAAATGTAAACTTAAATGTGTGGGAACTAAGGAGAGGTTGTTGAAACCTACCGCACAGATCACGCGTAATTATTTGTGATGCCTAGACGTATCCCAAGAACGCAGGACGCGTCTTTTGGCAACCTGATTGTTCATATACATTGATCCTCTATAATTGATCAAATGAGCTGCGTCATCTTTTAAGGGCAAATTTCAGTCTGCCCTATGGTTATTAACGACGTTTTCAAAAGGGAGTTCCCAATTAAGACGGGTTCTTGCTTGTACGAGTTTAGATAACCATAATTTGACTCATTCGTTGAGAGTCAGCGGTGGGAATACCCATTAGGGGAGAGTTGGAGACAAATGCATAGAGCAAAAATGGGTATCTTGGTGTCGTAGCCAAGTGCATTCGAGGAGGCTTTTATTACTGGGGTTGGCATCACTTCTTGCGTCTCCTTTACAGGTTAACAAATTTAACTTAGCTGCACGCTTGAAATGAACTTTTGGGTACGCGCAACGATTTCGTAAACGGCGATGATGTCTCCATTTCTACCGAACACCCAAAGCTTGTAGGACAAGAAAATGTTGAGAATTCCAACACTTCTCCCTAATGAGAAGCTTTTTGAATTCAAGATCTGACAACTATTAGCTGCATCGTGTGAAAAATCTAAGATCACAGAATTTTTATTTTTATTTTTTTCTCTCTTTTTCTGTAGCGCAGCTGCTATCATTAATGCCTATCTACCATTATTCTTTGGAAAAATTTCATAAACACGAACATATATTTAAATATATGATAATGGAAATATCTTTTCCTTAATCTCTCACTCAATTCCCAGCTTGCTGACCCATATTTGTTGTAGGCAGGTCGTAAGCAGCAAAAGAAATGCTGTCCACCTAACCATCTACCACCGAACCATGTGGGTTATAGCAAATGGCGAAAGAGGTGTTGCATTATGATGAGCTGTCTTGTAATGACCAAGTGTCGGTATTTGTCCTCAACCGCAGCTGCTGTAGTTGTCGGCCCTTGCAGCATAAGATCAACGTACTGCACCAACCAGGCAACATGTTCCACACCCACAAAACGTTCTAGGAGTGAGCTGCCCAATTGGGTAATCAAAGCAATTTGTTTCAGATGAATAAAGCCAAACTGGCAAATAAGAGAGATTCACTTCGTTAGGATCCATGGCCAAACTGACAAAACTTATTTATTCCTTAAGCATCGATCATCGATTAAGGGGTTAGGTAAACAAACTAATAATATTTACCTAAGAGATATTGTGTTGTCCTGCATGATATAGGAGACCAAGTCGAGGCTTCCAGAAAAGAGTCTAATGTAATTGGCGATAAATCAATTAGTCAGTTTGGTACCGACAAAGAGAAGACTTGGTAATTTGTCTTAGAGGATTTTTATATTAGTCTATGAAGATTTAGCACGATGGGGTTTGCTACTATCTTCTTTACCTAACAAATTAATAAATAAAAACAAGACTTGGTACGACTATATACACAATTATAATTCAAGGCACTTGTAAGAGCAATTCAATGCTTAAGAACCCTTCAATGACCCACGGTAGAATTTAAAATTATTGACTCCATAACAAGTGTTAAAAAGTCTTAAAATGTTTATGTGAGAGTTTTACTTATTTGGAGTTTTCATACCTATCAAGATTCTTACTATTTGAAATTTCCATATTTGTCAAGATTCTTACTATTTAGAGTTTTTATACCTGATTTTTTAAGGTCCCTGATTTGTTGGGATCCTATCTTAATTTAGTTAGTTTTATTTTCCTTGATTTTAGGGATCTGGGATCCTACCAAAATTAGGTTTTAAGTATTTTAAATCCTTCTAGCATTAAGTTTAGTCGTCTATTTAAAAAAATTGTTATTTCAATTGTAAGGAGAACTTTTGAGAAAACTTTTAGAGAAGCCATTGAATTTTTTTTTTTTAAGCTTTACCTCTTTAAATTTTGTGCTCTTACTTTCTAGCTTTTTACATTCAAGTTATTTTATGCACTTAAATTACCTTCTTTATGTTTCATTAGTTTATTTTTCAGTGTTTAACTTTCCAGCCCTTTATATTTCCTATTATTACTCCATTCCAATCTCTCTATAATCAGAGCCAAGGTTTTGGTGAGTGAGCTATTCTAACAAATTTGTTCATCTTATCAATCTGTTGTTTGATAGCATCACCATATCTCAAGAAGGAGATGGTTCTTCATGTTCATCCTCACCTATTCCATCATGGCAAGGACATATGATGTAGAAGAGTGAATTCGAGAAGATGAAGGTTGAATTTCAAGAGCTCAAACTTTTAGTTCAACAGTGCCTACCACCACAAATAACCTAGACACTTTACTCTACTCCACCACCACCACAAACAACGCACCCATTGTTCTAAACAACTCTACCACTACCTCAAGTGTCCATACCACCCTTACAAATGTCCATTCCTCAACCATCACCCATTCAACCACCAACCCAACCATTTATACCACAAAGGTCAGTACCATATAGGTCTTATTACCAACAATATACACCATACCAACCTCAGATTGCATAACCACCCTATGTACCTCTAGCATATCAACCACCGTAACCTACACCTCAAAGACTTCCTCTGACCCTATGGCCAGATGATGATTGTCGCTTACGTGTTAAGATCCTAAAATTCAAAGGTACTTTTAACCCGAATGATTTTGTTGATTGGCTATGACATATTGAAAAGGTGTTTGAATTCAAAGGGTATGATGATCGAAAGAAGTATAAAGTTGTTATTCTTCATCTCAAAGAATATGTTTTTTTATGGTGGGAGAATGTTAAGAAACAAAGAGATCAAGAAGGGAAGGAAAAGATCTGTTCGTGGGAGACATTGAAGAAGCTGCTCAAAAGGTGCTTCTTGCCCAATGATTACAAGCAAGACCAGGTTGACATGCACAAGATAGACAGATGCCAAAGCCAAGACCCATAATGCAACCAAAAAGGAGATAATGTTTTAATAGATTCCAAGTACCAGTAGAAGCACCACCACAATTACTATAAGGAAGACAATATGTGGATAGAAAAGTGGTACGGGAGAGAAGCTTCATTGTAGAAAGCCATAAAGGTTGTTCAAGTACAAGAAATAAAGTTAATAGAAATAGGACCAAAAAAATTGGATCTACAAAAGCTTGTGGTGTTGGCAAAGAAAGAGGTGGACCCTAAAAGTTTGGATATTCTAGAGATTAAGGCACCAACGACCATGAATGCAAATCCAAAGTGCATAAATCCTTTAAAGCAAGATGTGTTGACTAAAAAGGAGATAGATCCAAGAAGTCCAGATCTACCAAAGCACGAGATATTTCCAAACAAGGTAGTAGAAGAAATTTTTTCGAAAGAAACACAAGGTTTCACCCAAGTGTTGAAGAATTCATAAGCACTATCTAGCATGAACTTTATGGATTTGTATTGTCAAATCATGAGAATACGAGGTGTCAACAACAATCACCAAGATTTTTCAATGCTATTGATGAAGGTGCTACTAAAATATTACTTAATTTCAACTACTTGTTTAGATCATATTGTTGATCAAGTTGTAAGGTAGCAAGGTAGTTTACTGTTGATTTGTGACCCAACACACTTGGGTAAGCCACCAGAGTTAGAGCTTGATATACGTTCAAGAACTTGGATTATGGATCCATGGAGCAATAAAGCCCAAAGCAACAAACAAGGTTTAAGGACAAATCTTCTTCAAGAAAGGGAGAATGATGCAGGAGTTTTACTTATATGGAGTTTCCATACCTGTCAAGATTCTTACTATCTGGAATTTTAATACCTATCAAGATTCTTCCAATATGGAATTTCCATACCTATTAAGATTCTACTATCTGGAGTTTCAATACTAGTCATGACTCCTACTGTTTTAAAGTCCATAATTTGTTGGGATCCTATCTTAATTTGGTTAGTTGTATTTTCCTGATTTTAGGGATCCTAGATCCTATCATACTTAGGTTTTAAGTATTCTGGATCCTTCTAGCATCAGGTTTAGTTGTCTATTTAAAGAAATTGTTATTTCAGTTGTAAAGAGAACTTTTGAGAGAACTTTTGGAAAAGTCATTGAATTTCATTTTTTTTAAGCTTTGCCTTTTTAAATTTTGTGCTCCTACTTTCCAACCTTTTACATTCCAGTTATTTTAATTCCTACACTTAATTACCGTCTTTACATTTCACTGGTTTATCTTTCAGTCTTTACCTTTCCAGCCCTTTATATTTCCAAATTTGCTGTTATTATTCCATTGCAATCTCTCTATAATTCAAAGCTCGCTCTATTGCCCATCACAAAACGCATCACAATTATAATTCAAGGCACTTGTAAGAGCAATTCAATGCTTAAGCACCCTTCAATGACCCACAGTAGAATTTAAAATTATTGACTCCACAACAAGTGTTAAAAGCTCTTAAAATGTTGATTAAATAGGCAAGAAAGACATTCATTGAATGTGCTATAAGTGCATGTGCCACAAATTGGACGTTTATGGATTTTGAATAAAGAAAGGGTCCAGGAAATGTGATGAAGAATAACATAAAGTACATGACTGTCGTCCTAAACTTCAAACTTAGCAAAATTATGTACTTAGAACGAGCCTATTTTAATTGTTTTATTGATCAATATATTGTTTTGTTGAAGAATATATAGTTAACAACATATGTCTGAAGATTAATTTAATCTACTTCTAACATCCTAAGTAGTCTTATTAGTTTTCATAGTTAACGTAGTTGACAAAGTTGTAGGGTCACTAATATCAGAAGTTCTAAAATTACAAAAATTGCTAACATCTTAACTTCCACTCTACATATTTATCTTGCTGATGTAATTAAAGTAAAAAAGCTTTATTTGCAACGTTATCATGCATATTTACATAAGGAATGCTAATTTATGATTTAACAAAAAAATAGATTCAGATTTTGTTTTAGAAAACAGAAAATTTTGAATTTTCAAACATAAATCAATACTAAACAATATTGTTAGAATGTTGGCCCTGAAAGATAAACCATCAAGGATTATGCTTTAGTAGCATATTCAAGATTTTTTTGGCCACTAACCAAAATTGGAACTTAAGTTTTATTTAAGTGAGTTACTATTATAATTGACTCCTAGTTGAACTAGCCCATATAGATGTCTAGGGACCTCCTAGGATACCCATACTTGATGGTGTGCACTATCCTTTTTTAACAATTGTCATTTTTTTTTATGAATATATGAATTATTCATTTAAGAACAAGAGAATACAAAAACTTAGGAACATATTCTAGCATTATAACTCATTTAAAAGAAAAGAAAATTTAAAATCTTTTAGTTATAATACAACAAAACATTTGTTTAAGAATGTTTAATATTCTTAAATAGAGATATTCTTTCTTGTACTACTTTTCTAATTTTAGTTAACAAAATTGACATTTCAACAATTTTATTTTGAAAACATCTATAATTTTGTTTAAACCATATACAACAAAATTATTTCCTTTAGTTGTTTTAATCATTTATTATAGTTCATAATTCTAATCATTGATAATATTATGAAAGCCTTGTTGTATAAGAGTACTTCACCAAATTTGTCTAGCCTAAGAAAACTAATAAAACAAGTATAACTTAATTTCAAATTAAAAATCATAGAAATTACAATAGTGTTTAATTGAAGGGAGTCATAGAGTCTATTGTATGAAATATATTCCTACATATGAGTCATTTAGTGAAGTTGTGTTTATTGATTTTACCTAACCGTATCAAGTCATATCATTAATTTAGTGTAATTTCTTATATGTTTCATTAAAATAATAAGAAGGTTTGAAGAGTAGATGTGAGAATCTGTCATAGTTTGAAAAAACATCTCCAATTCCATATCATATTTCCTGTAATTTTAAGGTGCATAATTAAAGTTTGTTTACATTTAATACTATAAATTCTTCTACTCTATAATAATAAACTTGGATAGTTGACGAAATTCTAGAGTGACCATCCTAAGAGAACCTTATTCCACAATCCAAGTTCTCCTTTATTTTTATGTGAGCAAATAACCTATCAAGCAACTTTCTAAGTTTTATGACTTTTTGAATTACCTACCCATAGAAAATGCTTTTTCTTGTGGCACCTAGACCTTTTTCTCTATTTTGAAAGTCATGGGTTTTCAAAATCTAACTTTTTATTTCCATGGTCAACACTCAATTTGGGTTTGTTGTAAAGTGTATTCCCTCAAACAATGAAATTGAATTTTTCTCCTCTAATTGTATGTAATAGCCTTATAAAAGCTCATGTGCTTACACTACACAAAAAAAAAAAAAAGTTACCAAAGCAAGCATTGTCATTTACTAAAAGGGCACAATGCTTGGTGAGAAATTGGTAAGTGCCAAAAAGGCATAATGTTGTAATACCACAGCATTTCAAACATAAGGAGTAGTTGGTGAGTGCCATCAACCCCTCCTAATATTTTGATTTCATGCAAAGCCCTCAGCTAAAGGGGTAAATCAACCCAAGAACATAGTGGTGGGGGGGGGGGGGGTGTGCTACATCCTGATAGTAAGGTTTGTTTATCGATAAATCCGATGACCGACCTCCTTGGTTAGTTATTGCTGAATGAAGGAACAACCATTTAGCAATACCCACAGGTGGCTAGAGTAAGGGCCTTTTGTTATCCCAAACTTATGGAAGAATATTATAGATGCACCACTATAACGTTAGGTGGTGAAGAAATGGAAGGAGAGGAGCATGCCTATTCTTCTGTGTTAAAGGACATGTCAGTGCCTCGTCAGCAACCAATCGACACGTTAGTGCCTATGTCAGATTATGTGCCATGTTAACCCAGACCCAACTGATGTCACGACCCTACTGACCCGACTGACCCGCCTAAGGCTTCGATAGTGACCGACATTTGCATCCCTCGCGATCGCCGAACTTTCTGACCATCGCCATCACTGGATTTCTTACCATATCGAGTGATTTGATTGTGCATAATTTTAGTTTTTAAATTCTGTATATGTTTATATAATCCATTGTATCAATCATTGTAAGTATCGGGAAATTTCATCAATCGAAATTTTACAAAACCTAGGATTTCACCTTTTTCTCATCTCTGCCCGAATTTTATAATTTCGGCCACCTTGTCATTGTTTTTCTCTCTATTTCAATATATCAAGAGCCACCAACTCACACCCTGTTCCAATCTACCCGATTTCTTGCTCTCAGCCACCTCCAGTTGTCGATTCCCAAACCTCACCTCCCCTCTCCTCTTTCATTTTGTAACCCCAATGTTAAGTGGGAATGTTTGTGGCTTTGGCCCCCTATTATTGAATCTTTTACCACAAGGGGCTGCCCTTGTTATGCCAAAGGTAGCCACGCAAGAATTATGTGGTTTGCTTGAAATTGCATCAGTAGGCACTTTATGTTTTCCTGTAATATAAGAATGCATGTTGACAAAACATTTTCAACAGCCATTGGGCTATCATAGGTCTGTGATTAGTTGGCATGAAGGACTTTTGTTTGGTTTACTTTCTTGTTTGTAATCACATAACTTTTTTCCAAACAATTTGTGGGCAATGGATGTCCACTTTACTCCATGCTTTGCATTGTTTCCTATGGTCTTGTAACTTTGAATGCTTGCACATGTCAAGAAGCCCTAGTTGGATGAGAAGTTCAGGGTAGTGGAAAAGTCTCTCCTATCATCCAACACCAAATAATGTCAACAATTGCTAGCAAACACAAGTTTGGCTTGCACAAACAAGAAAACTGCAAACATGGAATAGGAGACGGCGACTTCCATCAAGAAGGAAAATTCTGAAGTATGGTGTTGATGCTCAACAATGGGCAAGTCAACTTGCATAACCCATGGACACATCTACAACAAGAGGTAATTCATGGTCATATAATGTGGAGACTAGGAAGAAAGATAGCAAATTATGTTACCTTATATTTTTTATGTACATGATGTATTATCCCCCCGTAGTTAGGGTAGTGTACCCAACTTAACTATTCCTAGTCAACGGTGGGCATGCAAATTCGGACCAACCTAGTCCCAATTTGCATTATATGCTTTATGGAATGAATGTTAGAATGTAACCAGGGTAGCATTCTTAACTACATGTAAACATTGACCACAGTAATGTTTTGTGTGTCGTCATCTATGTTAGGTATTAATAACGTATATGTGAAAGGTCCTGGCTTTTTAGAAGGAGCTTAGACTTTCTAGCCACATAGGTTGGTTTAATATCCAGTCTCTCTAATATAATGAGTCATATTAATATATTGCCCATTTTTGTAAGGTTATTTGGAAATCAATGAAAAATTTAGGGTGTTGCCCTTTGTAGAAAAAAAAAAAAAAAAAAGGCACAAGGCTTAATGTATTAAGTCTACGTTCCCTCCAATTTTTTAAGAGAGTGCATCTTTATTGCCACTTATCTAATAAAATACTAACCTTCATCCTTTATAAGTAATTCTAGTCCTTATAAGAAGCTATATAGTTGACATCCTATAATATGTGATTTGTGTTTTTAGGTGTCATTGGTCTCCCACCACATTGGATGTGTATGAAAAATTCAATCATTGAGCTCTTTCCTACATATTTATGGGATACCTTTCTTTTAAGTGCTTTTTTTTATGTAATTAATTTGGAAGATTATAAAACTTATAAAGTCATTTGGCATATTATTTGCTCACTTAAAAGGGAAAGTGGACTTGAGCTACTTTACCTTAAGGTGTCTAATAAATTATGTTGGGACAATCACTTTGAAATCTTATTACCTATCCAATCTTATCCTTATGGAGTAAATAGATTTATAATACTAAATGCATGAAAACTTTAGTTATGCATCCTAATAATAAAGGAAATATGACATGAAGTTGAAGAAGTCTTCTCAAACTATGATAATTCTCATACTTATGCTCTCTAAATCTTCTTATTGTTGTAAAAAGATATACAAAGAATTGTGCCAAGCTAATATTGAAGTTTAATGGTATGACTTGATATGGTTAGATAGAATTAAAAAATACAACTTTTAACTCATATGTAGGACAAACTTCCTACTATAAAAGTGATATCTCGATGAACTTCCCTCAAGTGACTTGTATTGTAATTTTTATGGTTCTTAAGTAAAAAGTAGGTCACATTATTTTTTCAATATACTTCAACTAGGCAAAGTCGGCAAAGTATTCTTATGCAACGAGGCCTTCATTTAATCATCAGTGATTGGAACTTTGAACTGCAATGGATAATTAAAACCACTAAACAAAGAATTTGGCTACGAAACTTCTTAAACTTTCTTTTTTAACATATGTTTATTGTATATAATTTGAATGAAATCATAAACATTTTCAAAATAAGGCTATTGAGATACCAATTTTCTTGGCTAGAATTAGAAATGTTATACGTGGGAGAGCACCTCTAATTAAAAAAAATTAAATTCTTTTAAGTGAATATTTTGTTGTGTCATAATAGGAAAATTCTAAACTCAATTTTTTCTTAGATAAATTATAATGATAGGGTATATTCCTTAACTTTTGTATTCTCTTATCTTTTGATGAATAAACTCACATATTTATCAACAAAAAAAAAATCCTTTTCCTAACAATCTTTAGCATTGCCCCCAAAGTAGTCTACCTACCTCATTATCTCTATTTGTACAATCTAAGAATACTTACACCCTTACCTCATTAGTAATCAATGAGCTAGTTCTACTTGATATGAGCAAACCCATGACAATTCACTTGCCCCATTTGCCAATCCCTTGGTTTGCAAGACAACCCACCACTATACTTACAAGGCTATGCAAAAAGACCTTCCATTTGAGTCTTGAACTATTTGTGCTCCAACTTACCCTTGTTAGGAATATGTGTATTCCTTTAAATCATTTGAATGTTAACAAAAAGAAAGATATCTTAAAATGATTTTACATATAGAATAATATGTCAAATAGTAAACTAATACAAAGTATTTTTAAATATAATATTTTCTTTTCTAAAAATGGTTTATTAGTATTATGGGAATATTCTTATTTACTCCTTAGTCAAGAGAGCTGAAATTCTTTATGTGTGGGATGAAATGGTTATGTTTGGGCTGCCTATTTGAGACCCAAACTCACCTTTTCGGAAAAGGTGAGGATATAGCATGCATTTTGTGCTTATCTAAGATACGATTATTATATCAATCTTGTTGGTATTAATAAAAGTGGTTAGGGTATTGTCTTTATTTTTTTTAAAAAAAAAAAACCAGCATTTTGTGCTGACCCGACCTAGACCAAAAGATCACTAAGCAAAATACGCGTTTTGGACTCTTTTGTTTGCCTCTTTCAAGATCACGACTAGGGCAGAAAAAGTGACGGAAAGCTAGCTTCTTGAAAGGAAATAGATCGCACCGATGCTTTTTAAGTTAAACCAACCTATTGTTTAGAATATACACATAAATTAGATAGTACACCATTCATAACAGAAAAAAGAGTGATCACTTAACTATCTTTATTCAAATTAGAAGTGATTTGTACCAATAATAGTGAGAAACTATAACACCATGATTCCAGCTTGACAATCATTGCTTTTTCTCCCTTTTATTATTTCATATACTTTAAGAAAAAAATAAAATCTAAAAATCTAAAAATATGTTTATTCTTTTATAAAATAGTATAGCTAGTACCTTTTCTTTTAAGTACAAAATACCTTTTGGGATCTTACCAAACATTTTTTTTTTCAGTAAATGTAATAAAAAGTGCTATCTTATGTGGGACTTCTACCAAAAAATATTTCCCAGTTTTTCTCATATCAGAATTTATTTTAGAAAAAAGAGGAAATAGTTGTCAAACGGTTTAACAATTGTTAGTTCAAGGAACGTCAAACAGTCCAAGTTCTTAATACTTCTGTAAAACTAAAACCCATTGCAGCCAGTAAAATTTTGTCAAAAAACATGAATCATTTGGGATGCCCCGCAGCTCTTCATTGCCACAATCAAAGTTCCAAAGCCGAACGAACTAATTACAGCCACCCTTAGCTATCTCCCGAAGAATTAAGGTGAAGAACACAAAAATAGTGATAGCGGTGTTACCTCAGCACCAACCTTCGTTTTGTCTGCATCTCGTAGACGCCATTTACCCTTTTAAGTAACCCTTTCTTAGATATATAAAAAATACAAAATAAAAAATAAAAAGAAGAAGAAAAAAGAAAAAAGGTAACCCTTTCTTAGTTTCACAATTATTCTATATAAAGAAAGATCACAATTGCTTAGTTGCTCTGCATCATATAGAGAGAAGAATACAAAGAATTTAAAAAAAAATTCAAGGAATTTTCACATCGGTTTGGCTATTGCTTTATTCTTTATAAGAAGAAAAAAGAAATCAGTGTTTATCATTTTTTTCACATAATATTTGGACTGCGAGGAAAATGAATAAGAGAGTTCATGAAAATTTTTCAAGCGTTCAAAGTTTTCTCTAAAGTTCACAAAATTTCCTTTTTTCTTGTACAGGAAAACTGTCATACTATATGCTTAAATCTTGCATATCCGTGTCTCTTAGATTTGGACAAAAACGGAAGGAAATCTTGCCTCACAGCTTCAATTATTCACCATAACGAAAATTATTTGTGACTCACTTCTATCATAAATAGTTTGTGCATGAAAAAAAAAAAAATTGGTGACTTTGAGTTCTTCCTGTTAATAGATATTTGATACGGAAAATGTCAAGTTACAGGAATTTAAGGTCATCTCGCTGTATTGAAAATTTAACTCTTAGGAGAGAATCCATGTCCATTGCACAGGAAGAATGATGACACAAACTTCAGTGCTAATAATGAAGCATACATATAAAAACAGATAGCAGGCATGCTAATACAATATAACTCAAGCTAAATAGGACTACAAAGGCCTGATGTAATATGGGAGATCGAAAACCAAAGTACTCAACCAAACCACAGATGCATCAAATCTTCATGACAAAAGGCCTAAGAAAATTCCAGAAAGCGAAACATAGGAGCATAATTCCAGCAATAGTCGCGGTGCCTCTCCAAAAGTCTGGGAAATACATACTTCTCAAGGATGCGACGATACTGTTCCAAGGGCTATCACAGTGCTTAATAAGGAGTTTATGAAGATCAAAGTAAAAATTGTTGACTTCAAAAATCTCCAGGCTAAGTTTGTTATTCAGAGTCGTCACTGCTTTGCTGCTACGCAGCCTGTTGACAAGAACCTTTTTATCAACGAGCAAACGAACATCTCCTTTAGGGGTGATAAGGGAATCCAATAGTAAAACATAGTTACAGATGTAAGTGTCAAGTGGATAATGACACTGCTCGAAGGCCATCAGGTTTCGGAAAAGAGCTTCTGTTCGGTTGTCTATCTTGGGTTCTGGGACTTTCAAGATACGTTGCATACACTTGACGTAAGGAGACCGTTTAAAGCATGGTAGGCAAGCGAAGAGCCATGGGAAATTGAAGCACGGGTAGCGTTCCAAACACTCATTCTTTGTGAAATCTATGTCAAGTAAGGATATCTTTGACCAGTCTAGCTCAACTCTTTCGAATTCCAGTCCTGCCTCGTCAAGCTTTGTGGCTGTATGTCTTAGATAGGCCGCTGGTATAGGAGTGCTTGGCGTCGCAGGATGTTAACGTGTTCTTTGCAAATCAGTGAAGTGTTCTACATTACAGTAAGTTTTATCTGCGAATCAGGGAAGGGTTCTACTTTCTTCTCCTCGGATGTACGGAAATCATCCTGGAAAAAGAACTTGTAGACAAGGTCAATAAAGGGAGGATGTTCATTTCCTACGAAGGCAGAATAATAGAATTTCTCGAGGAACTTGTATGGAAGTTGATTCTCTAGTAACATTAAGTCCCGCTTTAAGTGGAATTTTAGCCAAGGATTACTCAATATATAATCCCGGATTTGAATTTTTTTGATTTCATCCTATCTCAAGAAGACCTCAATGATAAAGGCAGCATCTAGTACAAGCATTGGTACAATTATTTCGGACTTGGGTTCAACTGACTGACGGACTTTTCTTCTTCCTTCCGAATGATGCTTTCCAGACACTCAAGACTCTTTCGAGTCCCAGAACACAATTCCTCCAAATACTTCTTTTTTGTACTTTGAATCCCTTCAACTCTTCCCGATCGTGATGATATGGGCCTATTGAAGTAATCTTAGGAGTGTAGGCGCTTTCGTTTACCTGGCGTAGTTTCTTGGGAACCCGCAGCACCCAGGCCAGTTTGAAATGTCAGTGAAGAACTTCTTGCATTCGTGTTCTTTTCCATTGGAGACACCAGCTTCGCAGTGGACCCTTTCTTCCATCCTCAAGTTCATCTTCCTAGTGAGAAGATAAGCTGCAATCTCCGTTACCAAAATAGAATAGAATGTTTGTAAAGCTTCACATCAAAAATATTTCTAGTAACACCAAGTATAAATTTTATCCCTCAGAAAGTCAAAAGAACCTAAAATAGCCATGCAATAGATCCTTTTCCACAGCCCCTGTCTAAATAAATTGACTTATGATATCAAAGGAAACTTTAGCAAATTTTAAAAACAAAAAATAGAGCGAAACATGCAGTGAAGGACCTGTCAGTTTAATTCAAAGAAGTGCTTGTATTCCTTGAGATCAACTTCAGAGTTCCTCCTTCCCACTCCAACTCAAAATGCTTCTCTGGCTTAATTTCTCACTTATAGTATTTTTTTTCCTTCCTCTGCACCCATATATATATATAGGGGGAGAGAGAGAGAGAGAGAGAGAGAGCTCTCATGAAAATAGCAACATCATGCTTTTGTGATAAATGGTCCAAACTATCCTTCAACTAACCCTTCAATGTGCTAGTCGCGAAGAGTCTTCCTTGGAGGCCCATGTGCCGTAAATGACCGTCCCACATAATCGGAAGGATCATGCGGTTGGTATACATGCATATGTTATTTAATTGGAGGAGACTCGAAACAGGCAGTGATTCTGTAACAATGTTCACACGTAACGTGTTTCACCTTTTTTTGTTGTCATTATCAGCTTTCAAAACCGAAGAAATTGATCAGTCTCTCCTCCGACTACTTGTGATTGTCGCATAGTTAGCTAGCTTCCTATAAAGACGAGCCATGGCAAGTGTCAAAATGTAGGAGTTAACTCCAATATAAGGATAAAACTTGTACATTTCATTAACAAGCAAACCATTTATAGAAATTTCATGGGAGAAATTATTCCAAAGTTGATTCCAAATGAAATAAAAAACATATAAAAATAAGAAATTCAACTCCAAACACTGCCTCTCTCAATCGAGTGTATAGAGGCCTCTAGTAGCTATAGTTGAGAATAGGGGCATGTTGCAGGGTTCTCTAACCCTCTTGTTGGGGATAGCTAATGTGGTAGCCACATTAGCAGGGTCATGTCTGAATAAGGCCCCTCAAGCTAGTGGTCGATATGTATTGGTAACACCTAGCTTGAAAAAGAGATGATTATGCTAATTGGCTTCCAAAGCTTTGGTTAACATGTTGGCTAGTTGATCCTTCATGCCAACATGATTGGTCTTGATGATGTCTCACCATATCTTCTTGCATATAAAGTAACAATTTACATCTATGTGCTTAGTGCACAGATGAACCATGGGATTAGCTTTAAGTTTCATTGTAGCCTTGTTATCACAATACAATGTCACTAGGCAAGGGACATTAATTCCCATTTCTTCAAGGAGACCAAGTAACTAAAGGATCTCACAAGAGGTGACCACCATCACCTAATATTCTACTTCGATAGATGATCTAGATATTACTCCTTACTATTTGCATTTCCAAGAAATCAAAGTCATGATAAGCTCAGTGACTTTCTTCCAACCTTACATGTGGCATAGTCAAAGTCATGATAAGCTCACATTTGATAACCTCTTGAAAAGGGAATGAGTAGCCTTGTGCCAAGGCAACTCTTCATATATCTTACCAATCTAACAGTTGCCTCCTAATGAGATTTCTTTGTCTTGTGCATGAACTGTGCTAGATTGTGAACTGTATAGGATATGTTAGGTCATGTGGCATTGAGGTAGTTCAACTTCCTTATAAGCTATTAATACTTGATAGGGTCTATCAATAGAGGGTCATCATCTTTTGGAATGTGAGCTTCTTGATCATGCTTAGCCAAGGTCAATGATAAGTTAGTGTCCATGTGGCTGTCCTCTGGTTTGGCTCCCCCAAGTCTCATCTCATCTATAAGCTCGAGGATGTATTTTCACTAATTCAAATGGATCCCTTTCTCATCTCTCAAGACCTCAACCCTAAGAAAAAAACTTAAGTCTTCTAAATCCTTAATGTGGAAGGAAGAGCGTAAATGTGCTTTCAACTAATTGATGTCTTTAGTGTCACTGCCAATAATGAGGATATCATCAGCATAGATCATAAGAATAACAATCATATTACTTCATTTTTTATGAAGAGTGACATATCATGCATGGAATCTTGATAACCGGCTACTAGAAGTGCTTCATTAAACTTATCATACCGTTGTATCATAGCATGTTTAAGTCTATATATAGATTTTTTCAACTTTCACACCTTCCCATTGCTCTCATTCAGATCACCAATTAAGAGTCGCATGTAAACCTCCTCATGTAGATCCCATTTTGATCTCTTATGTCATGGCATCTTGTCATCTAGGATCACAAACAACCTTATAGTGATAGGTTGGTTTAGTTTTGATTGAGATGGATGCAATGAAATGTTAGGTGATGGCTGAAAGGTGCTCATATGAGATGAAGAATGACATAGGCTATTTAGATGATTCACTTTCAAGAGTATTAATAGTGGGACAAACATTATCATTTAACCAAAGCAGTGGTCAAGTTATTCTAGTGGAACATCTTGGAATTATGTTGGCTAGAGGATCTAGTAGGTCTTTTGATGAGAAAGGCGTTTCTTGCTCATCATTAAAAAAAATAAAAAATAAAAATGTTATATGAATTAGCTAAGGGTGGAAAAGGTATAGTTGTACAGTCTAATGGTGGTGTAACATATTGCTTAGATTAAGTAGGAATCAACTCATCAACAGTGAATGATAAGGTGGAACGCTTACCAATTGGTGCTACAAGGTGATGTGTTTATCGAACCCTTGTGACGTAATCAATTAATGAAACTTGTGGAATAAAATGTGACCTAGGCTCCAAATGTGAGAAAGGAAATGTGTTCTCATAGAATTTTACATCCTTACTAACAAAAAATGGTGATTTTCAAGATTATGAAGTCATTATCTTTTCTAACCTGATGCGTATCTCATGAATATGCAAAGTGTTCATCGTAAAGCAAATTGGTCTCTGTGCCTAACTATGGTAGCATCGCATAGACATCCAAAAATCCTAAGATGAGAAATTTTTGGTGATTTACCAAATAATTTCTCATAAGGTGTAACTCTATTCAGAACGGAAGATGACATCCTATAGATAAGATATATTAGTATAAGGATGCATTCTTTCTATAATTTGGTAGGGACATGACTCAAAAATTTTAATGCCCGTGCAACATCTAAAATGTGATGTTATTTACATTTTATAACACCATTCTGTTGGGAAGTATAAACACAAAAGCTCTCATGTGTAATTCTTATGGATAAAAAAAAGTTGTTTTGTATTTTAATTGAAGAAATCTAAGGCAGTGTTAGTTCTAATACATCTGACTTCAATGTTAAACTAATTCCTTACTAGGTTAAGGAATTCTTCTAGTTTTTGAAAAGTCTCACTTTTAACTTTTATGAGAAACATCCATGTCCATCATGAAAAACCATCTACAATAATCGAAAAATACCATGATCTATTATGATTATCTAATATGGGCCCTAAACATGTGTATTAAGTCAAACAATTGTTGCACTATATGATCTCATGAAGGAAAAGGATTGCGAGTTTGTTTTGTAAGTGGACAAGTAGTACAATGCTACAATGCTAATGAAGTGAAACATTTTGAAAAAGAAGTTCTTTTATAAATTTAAATTTTGCATTGAACATTTGTTCCAATGTATGATGTGAAACTTTGGGACTAAAATCATTACGTGCCGACAACAAGTTAACAAAATGTGGACTAGGACCAACAAATGTTATTACATCTTTCCTAGTAGGTCATGCAAGAAAATAATGAAGCCTTTTCCTCATTCTATCCAAGCTCATGATATCATTTGTTGAAAGATCTTGAAATACACAAAATTTGGTATTGAGTATGATTCAACAATTATTTTCCAAGCAAAATTTGGATACAAATATTATATTGAATTTAAAATTAGGAGAATATAAAACAATATTCAATATGAGATGCTATGATATATGAGTGTTTCCAATGTGGGTAACCAATGCACTATCATCATTAGGAAATTTAACTCTCCTAGATTTAGATGCACATGATACAATTGAATCTAGGAAACTAAAATTAGAAGCAATATGATCAATTGCTCCTAAATCAATTATCCAACATCTATTAACGAAAGTGAACATACCTTCAACCAAGTAAGCATGACTATCTTGAGCATCATCCTTGAGGAACTTTACGAACCATTGGTAGTTTATCTTAGTGATAAAAACATGATTAGAATTGTTAACTACCAATTTGGCCTTTGCTTCCTCATAATTCTTACACTCGAGAGGAAAAAAGTTCAATTTGTAACATTCTTTGCACTTATATCTATAATTCTTGCAATAATCACATTATGGACCAATATGATAGCAATTCTCCCATTTTTTGCCTTTTCTTTTCATATATTTCACATTTTTCAACTAGAGGATCCTTAAACGACACGTCATTTCCCCTAAACAATTGGTCATTTTGTGCTGCCTTAAGCATGAATGACACATCATTTCCAGGAGGCACAGAGTACGTTGAAGTTGTCCTAATAGGTCTCCCAGCCACAATAGGTCCTAAATGAGTGACCAAGCTTGTTATGTTGGACAAGGATTTCACCACAACAAACACAAAATCACTAGTCATCTTCCCCACCACCTTTCGGTGATATCCGGCAAGTAATATAATGATAAGAAAAGTATCATCTCACATAGATTGGTGAATACTAGACCAACTAACACTAATAGTGAATAACTCTTATAATTTATCTAAAAAATTGAAATAATAAATGATAGAGTAACTAACTAAATTTAGGAAAACTCAATACAAGAAACATGTTAAAGCCTTCAATTTCACCATAACTAGTTGATACAAATGTCAATTATTTATGCTTATAAGAGTGATAATACTTATGTGATGGTGAATTTTCTTATTTATTTACTATCTTATGTCTAGATAAAGAAAACCTACCTAGCTTATTAATTTACTATATGTTTATATATAAATTGAAACAAACCAAATGTATTATGATCTATGAATATTCCTAGTTTACACCAAAAGTCACACAAACAATATGGTATATGTCTATCCATATTTAATTTATGATTATACATTATAAAAAGTAACTAAATATCATCTCCTTTCAATTTCAAACATGCAAATAAGATCATTTAAGTGGTAGCTAATCATTTAAAAGCAATAAACACATTAACACATAACTTACATAAATAAAATATCTTACAAAACATAACAATCATGAAATTCATACCATTATAATTAGGTTACATCGTAGCTTTAACAAAATAAACTAAAACATAATATAAACACAAATAAAAACAATGCTAGAAATTGAACAAAGTATCTTAAATTAAAAACATGAAGCTATCACCATAATGTCTTCATTTCAAAAAAACTTTGTACAACTCTACACATTAAAGGAATAACATAAAGTATATGGAAGAAGAAACACACCACCATGTGCCGCCACACATTCTCATGCGCCACCATCATGTGCCGCCACACATTCTCATGCGCCGCCATCATGTGCTTCCATGTAGTACCACACGCTGCTACACATTCTACACAAAAACTACTAGAAAGATGTACAAGGTACTCAAATCTACCCTTAGCCTATTGAAACTAGAGAAAATGGATAAGATTTGGACTATTTCTATATGGGTTCTCACCTACCATCAAAAAAGAATTGTTGACCCACCAAAGACTTGCCAAAAAAGCACTAGAAAAGAGTCTGGACAATGTTCACACAATCATGGACTCTTCTTCACTAGAAAACCAAAGGGCGATGTTTACTAGAAACACCTAATGGAAACGGCCTCAAGTCGGCTCTTGCACAACCATTAGCCTCTTTGGCTTGATGCATGGTGGGTTGGGGTCCTCGTTGACTTTTGCATGATTGCTTCCCCCTTTCTCACTCTTGTAAGGTTTTATGGCTAACCAAGAAGGAGGGGTTGAATTGGTTTCTTAGGTTCTATCTTGTATTTTTCTGTTCTTTTCTATTTTATACAAGATTGTTATTCAACACAATTATATCAAAGCATATAATCAAGAGATAAGACAAGATAAGCAAGCTCAAAGGTTTACACGGTGGTTTAGCACTTTTCTCCTACTTCTACCCTCTTCTCCTTCAACTTAAACCAAGTTGAAGTCTACTTTACTTCAAGCTAGGAGAAATCTTTTCCTACAATTCACAACTCCTCAACAAGGAGTTATTTGATTCTTGGTTACAATGTTTAGGTTGATCCAACCTTAATTCATCAAGCTAATCCTTAAATATATAATGTGAGTGAGGAATGAAGCTTATCAAAAAGCTAATTGAAGATATATAAAACCAATTCAAGCTCTAATCATGAAACCCCTAATTTTCACAAAGTTAGGGTTTCGGATTTACAAAGAAGTTTATGTGCATATAATAATTAAAGCTTGATCAACATATAAACGACTTAATCTAACAGTAAATATTCACAAGAATATTAGTTTGAAGGAATATCACCGAAGATACATAGTTGCTTTGAAGATTGATGAAGAATATTGTCAGGTATGATATCTTTGCAAGACTTGAGCACAAACTTGATTTCTCAACACAATATTATCAAAACTGCACCAAAGAACTTTCTTCACTGTCCTTTTATATGAGATATCAAGTAAATAAGCTTTCTAGGGTTTCATTCAAACCTGAGCTACCTGTTAGAGTTAAACCGTTGACACTTGATAGATGCTACATCAATCAATAGTGTAGATAGTGATTAAGGCTCTTTAAAATAGCTCTGACATTCCTATCACCTCAGATTTCTTCCCGTTGAAGAGCTAATGACAGAGAGAAGCAAAAGAGAGCGACTTGACAAGGAGGCTAGGGCTTCGGTTGATCAATTGCTCGATTAAGAGCAGCATCCTTTTAGGCTTAAGTGAAACATGTTTCACACCTTCGAATTCGAGCAAGACTTGTGGGCCAGTGGATTAGCTCGGGCTTAGATCAGCTCAGGCTTAGTCTATTTAGGCTCGGTCCAGCAGAGTTGTTTATGCTCAGTCCAACAGAAAGTAAGCTCAATCCAATAGAGAATAAGCTCGATCCAGCATGAATTGTCTAGGCTCGGTCCAACAGAGAATAAGCTCAGTCCAACCTGAATTGTCTAAGCTCAATCCAGCATATAGCTCCATTTAATTATGCATCAAGCTTCATCACATAGAACCTTGTATTATGAATTTTTCTTTCATAATATATTCTTTGGCCCTCTATGTACCTACAAGCATATTGATTAAAGTATAATTTTTTCTTTAATATAATTGCTTATATTTTTATTCATTAAATCACATGAAAATATTTAACTAAACTTTATATGTGATGTTTGGTAATGAAATGTAAGAAACCAGCTACTTTATAATATCATTAGTTGATATTATAATTTGTACACCTTTTACTTCCTTTAGTATTCAATGTATGCACATAAAGATATTATCATACATAAAATTATTCACAAATAAAATTTTTCTCAACAAAACACATCAATACATGATTTTCAACAACTCTCTCTTTCTCTCTCCCTCTCTCTCTTGCAACTTCTTTTTGCCTTCTCTCTTTTCTCCTTGTTGCTCAACTAGTTGTCCATCTCTATTTTTGTTTGTTTTCTTTTTGTTTCTTTCTCATGCACTGGTTTCCTACTTTTCTTCTATCCTTTTCTTATATTTTGGATTTGTTGTATAAACCAACAAAATTTGAATAAATATATATACAAATACAAATATAATTTCATAAACATTATATTATATATTGCCTAAAGTAGTCAAAATAACTATATCAAAATAAAGTTATCAACACCACTAAACTTAACATTTTGCTCATCCTTGAGCAAAAGCAATAAACAATGTATATTGAAGACAAAACCTCCACCATGAAATTCTCCCATAATTACTCAACTTTGTAATTCAAAGAAAAACATAACTTTCATCTAAATATTGCAATTGGTTTATAGGATAAGATAAACTCTTAACTATGTTGATCACGTGTGTGTGTGAATCTACATTTTTTTTTTCAATTACATGTTCTCCAAATAGTTCCACATTGGTATGCAACCTCTCAAAATTTTTAACTAAGTCTCATAAGTTTTTTTTTTCATTTCTCTTTCCACTAATGTAAGCTAATCATCTAATCAAGAATTAATAGGACTTTTATGAGCTTGTAATGTAAGGCTAGACTAATGGTGAGATAAAAGTCATTTAGGCTCAAATCACCCATGAACACATTAATTTCTAGGATCTCATTAGAACTTTACATTCTCTCTACCTTTTTACTCCTTAAAGATACTTCTTCCCACCACATATTCTCATTCTTTCTTGTCCAAACTTACTTGATTTCACTTGGAAGTAGACACTAACAATAGACACAATCATGTGTTCAATAATAAAGCTAAAGCAAAAGCAAAAGCAAAAACATTTTCAAGTATAGCCACCTCAATCCTCTCCTACCAATGGTGTTTAATTACTATGATCAGAGGTCTATTTCAAAGGACTATATGACTTGAATTTGACAAAGGATGATGAGATAACTTCATTCTAAAGCAATTTTTTTTTTCTTTTTTGCGTTTACAAGAATGATATATTATGCCACACATGATCATTGTAATCAATTGCTTCCCATGCTCCATCCTTCCCTAAACTTCCTTATGCTTAAATAAACTCGTACACCAAAAACACAATATGTTCATAGGTGTGGGACAATAGGATAAATTAATCAAAGGCTAATAGATATATATGTAGGTGTCACTCAACAAAATCAAAATAAGAATCAAGGCTCAACAAGGTGACTAGTGATAAGTAAACAAGGTTAACTTAAAAGGCTCAATCAATCCAAAGATGGTCTAAATCATTTTCTTAGTTAGATGTAGCTTAGGATTTTTCCTCACAAGAAAATTAAACAAATTCTAAGATTCGAGTAGGACCTAAGAAAATTGCATACTTCACATGAATGTTCTTTAGAGATACACACAATTTCAAAAAATATGGACTTCTAATACATAATAGGTGAATCAATATAATGAAAATCAAACTTTACTTACACCACAATTGCAAGTGTGAACAAAATCAATATCTCCTTAAGAATCACAAAGAATTCACAATGAGGGATCCAATCATGGCAATCATGATTCAACACCAAAAGTTCTTAGACATAAACAAATTGCTAACACAAAACAAAGTTTTCAACACAACACAATATTTACAACACACTTCCAATATATTGCCAGCACAACAACTTCTACCACATAACAAAATTTCCAACACAACCCAACATTTCCAACATAACTCAACAGTAACAACAGCACCTCCAAACTTCAATAAAGTAGTGTCCTTAATGTAAAAGGAAAAGAAAGCAACAATAAAGAAGGAACAAGGAAACTCCCCTAATTATAGGCTATGTCAATGTAGAGCAATGATGAAAATATTATGATAGATTTCCAGCAAAGAGACTAAAGAGAAAATGTTTGGATTGCATCGTAAGAAGCACTTGCTTTATAGTTGTCATTGAAGTATCTTCGATATTGTTGCTCAAGGAAGATGAAACTGTAACAATTTTAGAGACAACTTATGTTATAGGATGGTTAAGCGTTTTTCAATCAACCTCATTGTCTCATACACTTCCAGCTTCCTTTTGTTTTGTAATATCTCTTTCAAAAATTTTGCATAATTGAGCATTTCAGCTAAAGCATTTGCAAAAGGAATGTTAATATGAAGTTTTTGAAATATATCAAGAAATTTTGAAAACTCCTTATCTATTTCTTGTTGTTGGAGTTTCTAAGGAGATGGAGTTAAAGGCATATAAGGCTTAGGATTTTCTAGAAAAAGTTTGCTCCTAGGAGCCTCCTTGGGTTGTGTAGTGGCATCCTTATTCGTATCTTTGAAAATCTCCTTCTCAGCATCATCTTCCCCACTTACTTGCCACTTGTTAAGGTTATTGTCTTTGTAGTTTTTATAGGGCTTTACTCCATATTGCTAAGCAAAGAACCCTACTATTTCTCTAAGATTATATTGACCAACTAACCCATTTGCACCTCCAAATTTCTAAGTGAAGCTTCCTAGTTCTGAAATCTCATAAAGCTCTTTGTGGTGGTGACCAAGTTGGTGACTATGTCTTCCAAGTTAGGCTTCGCCTCTTCTGTTTACTTGAATGTTGGTGGCGGTCTCATTTCATTTGGGTTATTACATATAAATTTTGATGGTTATGTCATCCTAAATTATACATGTTAGAGTAAGGATCATTTTGTGACCTTTTCAGAATCCCAATAAAATTAGCATATTCATTATATTGAGTAAAAGGTTACCTACTTGACATTCAATGCTCACATGTCCTCTACCACAAAAATCACATGCTCTATTATGGTTATATCTCTTCTTATTGAGCCCTTCTAATTATGCATGTATTTCGATGAAGATATCTAATTCATGTGTTGACTTGATCTCAAAGTGGTCTCCTTGAATTGCAATCCTCTTAATGCTTAATGTGGCACCTTGAAATGTTGGTACAATATAGTATTTCAAAAGTTTGTGTGCACCATCATTTGCTTCCGGATTGTTGCCTAACAAAGAATTTTTATTTTATTTTTTTGCAAGGAAAATTAAAATTAAAATTAAAGCTAGATTAAACATAGAAACTATTTGATATTAATATTAATATTAATTAGTAGTAAACAATCATCCTCAGCAATAGCACCAAAAAGTTGTTCAGTGAAATTCTACATGCAAAAGAACATGTCAAACAAATAATATAATGATGAGAAAAATATCGTCTCACAGAGATTGATGAATATTAGACCAACTAATTATTAATAGTGAAACTTCATCTTGTCTTTGTTGGTTTGGACGCTACTAGATGGCAAGCTGCACCCATCTTTTCACGCTTCTTATTTTTGGCTTGTTGATTATGAAGAGAAGCATGTAACATTACGTTTTACAAATGATAAGATTAATTCACACAAACATACAAGACACCAACTTGCTAGCCATGAGTATATATGATTCAATTACACAAGTCATATTTTAATCCAACTTATAAACATTCAAGGATAGATAAAGTTTTGGTGTTTAGCATACAACCTGCATGATGGTAGCAAGCAACCAATATAACCTTGTGCTATAAGTAATGATAATGATTTCAACAATAAGGACAAAAATCTTTTCACTAAAATATGATACGAGTTTAGGCACCTAAAACGATAGTTTCTTAGCAAGTTGCAAAGTATGTATAATCAACAAAAGGCGACAAATAGTTTAGCAATAAGCACCCAAGTATTTGCCCAAAACCGTGAGTTCATATAATTCAAAGTGTTTCTCAGATTTTTTCCAATAGCACATTGAGGTCAACCAAACAGTAGCACAACACAATTTGCAATATGTTTTAGCTTGGATTAGAAAAAAAAAAAAAAAAACTCATTCAATTAGCATATAAACAAGCTCAAATAATTGAATTTTTAAAAACTGTGCGAACAGTGCACGTGAACAGTACCATTAGCTTTAATCTCAATATGCAATAAGAATTGGAGAAAATAAGATAGATCAAACTATAATTCTGTCAGGAGTATTTTGAGCACAAGATTCTAGCAAATGAGCACATTTTTGTGAGAAGAAAGAAGGATTTTCATCGCTGGTTTCCTCACATTTTCTGCACTGTTTTTCTTACTAAAATCTGTCCACATAAAACAACATTAGAGAGAAACGAACGTAGGACTGTGTTCTACCCGTTACCTCTAATTTTCCCTTTGAAATCTATCAACTTTTACTACAAACAAATCAGTCCGTTGAGAGAGAGAGTTTGGTGAGCGTTGCGTGATGTTTTTGCTTTTTCTCTTTGCTGTTCAAGTGCACCATCGTGAGAGAGGCCCGTGCGTTCAACCTAATTCAACCGACTTCTTAGGTTGCCATTATACTTTCAGCCCTCAACCTCAAACACCCCATTATACCCCATTCTATGCACCCAGTGAAGGTTTTAAAAAAGACAAAAAGATTACAACCTAATTCAACCCTTTTTTAAGTTTTGCCATAATACTTTCAACCCTCAGCCACCAACACTTCATTATAGCCCATCTTGCAATACATCTTCCTTGACCAATTGGCAGACTAATTTGCCTTACTCTTACCAGATTTGGTATGACTTTTTGAATTTAGCTTCCTAGCCAGTTTTTGTAACCACCTAAATAATCCCTCGTGGAGGTAGTCATAAAAGTAATTAGATGTCTCAAGATCTTTCCTAGACTTGTTCTTATGTTACCATCTTCCTTCAAGTTCGAGCTTAGGACCTATTATAATTTTGACCACAATATATGTCCTCATGATGAAGAGGTGTATTACAGATTTTGGCATCACACTAGTGAACTCCTTGATATCTTGAAGGGCCAAGAAATAGTTCACCATCTCACTTTCATTTACAAAGTTAGACTATTGTGCAATGCAAATCACTATAAGCACGATAGTCATAATGAGGCTATAGATAAGATAGTAGTCAATATGATTTTTCATGAGCAAATGAAGTAAATCAAGGTCAAACTACTACTACATGAGAAAGAAATTACTAATGTTAAGAATGAGTATTCTTTTAATTACTTTGATAATGTCAAAAAGAAAAGGGCTTTGAAAATGATTCTTCATATTAAAAAATATGCAAAAAACAATAATACAAGGCATTTTTTATACAATATTTTTAAAAAATATTATATCAATGCCATTGTACACGTTGCTCAAGGATTGAAGGTGATATTTTCACATCTTATAAGTTGCGTGCTGATTGACCTATATACACATTATTGCACATGGATTAAGATTGAATATATGTTCTTGTGTCTTAAACTAATAATTTGAGAACATATATGTGATTGTGATTGTGCAGCATGCTTTACTGATAAGCTTCCCGGAATCTTGAAGAGCAATACTTGAAGAAAGCTACATATTATTTATACAGCTATTGTATCTAATAAAGCACTTATTGCAAATCTTTGTGTCTAGCTTGTGCCTAAGGGATTTGAACTCAAATTGTAAACTAATTTGTAATTACTTTGGAACTGAACTAGTTTTCACTTATGAGGAGAAAACTCTTTTTGTTCGGTGTGTGACACCTCAATTCTAGGTTATGTAGACCTTTTATCACCAAGTGGTGTGTACTTTCGCAGGTTGTGAGGAATTGTGGATTCGTGGCATACTCAATTGAAAAAATTGGAGAGGTTTTTCTTTCCAGGCTTAGTGTAATAGGATTCCTTGTAGTCATGTGAATTAAGAGAAAGGTGGAAGTTAACTTGGAGTAGTTGAACCATCCTTAAAGCAATTTCTGTGTGCAATCGTCTCTCTCCATCTCTCTTGCGGATGCTTTATTTTGGTGCTTACTATTGACATATTTTATGCAAATTGCAAAGCAATCAATTAACATTAAACACTTATAAGAAAAGAAAAAGGAAATAAATTGAAGAATACCGCAACTTAATTTAAATACCTCCTTTGCTCATAGTAGTAATTCTCATGCAGAAGCTAATGCCCTTTTGATAGGCCTAAAGATTTGTGAAGAAAAAGTGCAGATCCATAGTACTTAGTCCAATGTTTGCTCAACAAATGGAAGGCACCATGGCATCTTGAATATACCATTCGGCAATGTGCTAGCCTTATTTCTTCAAATGCCAACATTAATGTAAGAGTATATGATTGGCTTGGATCCCCACCTAAAGCTTGCCTTTTTAATCTGGAAAAATGAAAACCATTACATTCTCTTCCACCCAATTATGTCATTCTCAATGTAGGTAAGGTCCTCTACCAATCCCACACTAGGACTTTGGCTATTGCCCACCCCACACTAAGGGATAGCAGTCACAAATGTCATTAATGGGATTAACCAATAAAGTCATAAACATGATTTATAGTAGACTTAGAGTTTTTAAGTTTTTCTTCTTGCCTCAATGGTGAAGAAACTTGAGATAAGCAAGAGATCATTTATGAGGGAACTATAAAGGTCATGTCATTCAAAATTAGTATGCCTGTGCATGACTTGAACTTTTCACTATGAAAAGATTAGTATATATTGTTTGTTTACGCCACTTGGAATGAAATGAACATTAAGAATTTTCGGAACAATATGTTTTTTGTATCATTCTTAAAGCCATCAAAAGGCTTTTAGATATAAGTTTTATTGTGTTAAAAAAGATTTTTAATGCAACTGAGAACTTGTATATTCAATATGCTTAGAAACTTGAAAAAAAATTATTTTTTATTTTATGTGATGTTATATGTTGCCATGATAGGGAAATGCCCTTAATGAAATTTTACTTATAAAAGAATGAAAAAAAAAATCACATCAAGATATAAAAGAATCTCGCGAGAGATTCAATCCGTTCCAAACTTCTGATTTCGTGGGAAAGCAACGCCGCGTAAATCATTACCAAAATATAAAATAGAGAAAGAGGGAAAATTGGAAGACTCGATGCTAGTAATCATTGGTTTTCACGTGGCTAAGGCCTCGCTACTCCCTCGTCTACTCAGCATGAAAAGAGGTTTTCACCCCAGGGCAGCATCTAACTTTAGTCGTTGGCGGCATCTTCCAAAGAGACTGAAAAAAGGGCCTTCCTCTCCACAGATGGACTACCGCAGAGTTACAAAAGCCAGAAATGTCGCGCAATCAAGCTTTCTAATAGAATTATAAAGCATGGTTAATCTCTTTCTGATTTACTTTAACCAAACGTTGAAAGCGTGAAAAGAGTGAAAGAAAATTCTTGATGGACCCAGCATTTGGTAAAGTTGCTTAATTAGTTGATATCTTTATGAAATTTTTCCTCCAAGCTGATATCTTATGATTGTTTGTTTGAAAGTGAGCCCAGACACCAAACTGACGTCAGACAGTCAGCCTCTCGGTTCCGACTCGTTACCGATGTATGCTTACGACAACCACCTCCATTCCATGGTTCAAAAGAGTTTATTAGAGTCAAGAAAATACGGGGTGATGCTTTCATCAAGCCAACCTAAATTCATGTTCAGGTTCTCTGACAAAAATAAGGCAGGGTGCCTGTCATTTGGTTTTACGAAGCCATAGAAGTTGCAGCTATGAGCTTTTATCATATTGACATTGTTGTTTCTTGTGATTCATCTATCAGGCGTTGAATCCTTAAACTTTGTGCCAGATTTTGCTCCTGTGGTATTCGAAGATGTTTCATGTATGAAACCGATCGCTTTGCGCCAAAAAGTCCTTACTCTAGGTCTTCCTTTCTTTTAAAATTTTCTCCCACCATGGGGAGAGAGGAGATCGCAGGTCCATGTTTGATAACAAGAAATCTTGCGGACAGACAATCCAGAGCTCCTCAGTTACTGTTTTCTTTTTTTTGTGGGAATATAAACCATACTAATAAAAATTAGTGTATAAAAACACATAAACATACTTAAACATTACAAAACTTATAAAAATAATGAAAAGATAAAAGTTAAAAACCTCAGTTAATGTTTATATGAACATTAAATACTTAACCCATTTTGGACTAAAACTAAACAAGTGAAGAACAAAATGGCTAATGTAACCGTAGATCCATTTTGGACTAAAACTAAACAAGTGAAGAACAAAATGGCTAATGTAACCGTAGATTCTCGTTAATTTGATGCAGCTTAGGACCTTGAAAAGTGTAAGCGTCGTAAAAGAATTTATGAAGGGTTTGTGGGGGCACCGCCCCTATGCGCTCCATGCGCTCCACTTCCTCCATCACTTTCAACTCTCCACCCAACAGAACCCTAAAATAAGAAAATTCCCATAATAGGTGGGGAGACCTATCTAAGGCACAGTAGCTAAGGGTATGATTATTGAGTAGAAACGTGGTTGTAGAAGAGCATATTTTCAAACACCTTATGGAAAGTCGAGAGAAACACTTAATCCTGTCAGTGGTACATTGACTTTGCATGCACAGCTTCGGGGAGAAAGCAGGCATTCTCTGAATTTCGAGCATATGTGGATACGTTGGGAAACGATACGACCGATGAGATGCGAGCCGTGAAACTGCCGCCTTATTATCGTCAAAGACGTTGGACCTACCAAGCGGTGGAGTCAAAAAAGTTACCCTCAGTGGGGCTCCAGTCCTTAATCATTTTCTTCGTAAAGCTAAACATCGGACCCCCACCTGATATTGCTTAAACAACCAGAAAGGAACTGATCAAATAGAGTCCCATAATTTCAGATTCCTACTTACCCAAAAAAATAGCTTCTTTTAGCTATCCCAAAAAGAAAAAGAAAAAAAAATCAGTTTAAGATTGATTTCACTTTAGACTCAGTGGAAGAATAATTGATGTAATTTATAGTTTCCTTTTTAATCAAATAATATTTGATTTCCTATCAAAAGCATTAAGTGGATTGATGTTACACCTTTTGTCATTGTCCTTAGTTTTATTGTACATTGGTTTGAGGTTTTTTTTTTTTTTCTTTTTTACTTTTGCCCTTTCTTCTACTGCCTGTGTATGGGTCATTGCAAGTAACTTTTAGTAACAGCAAAACCTTGGGCAATCCACATTTCGCTTCTGTTTTTTTTTCCTTTCTTCCTTCTGCAAAATGTAGAAGAGTTCATATCTCACCTTAAAAGGCAACTCAAAATAGAAAAGAATAGTCTTACATATAACTAGGAACTCCAATTTGTATCATAATAATGTGTGATTGACATTCACACTAATAAAACACCCTCACTGCAATAATCTTAATTTTCTCATGTTATCACTTTATATGTAGATTATACACTTACTTATATCCATAACAATTTTATGGGAGAAATTAGAATCGAATACCATATAAAGAAACTTATATTTCACTTCAAAAGCTAGCTCAAGAAGTGGATGAATAAATCCACATATAACCAAGAACTCTAACTCATACTTTTACAATGTAAAATGAAACATTTAAACCAATAACCTATATTATACATCACATGAGTAACATTCTCATTATGGGTTTGACTTGTCGTATTTTTTTATATTGAATCATTTGATAAACAAGAAAGAAATTCTTTAACATTGATTGATAAAACAAGCACTTGAATAAAAGCAAAACCTACAGTTTATTTATGCACAGAGGACCATATTGGGACTTATGTTGGATGTACAAAATGGAAGCGTCTTACTACATAATTGACACTTGCCCTCAATAGCTCTTGAAATACAATTTACATTCTTCATATGAAAAATAAAAGAATAAATGACAACATTTATTGTTAGATCCTCTAAGCCCAAAGCCAGCCACAAAGAGAAATAGTTATAAAGTTGTGATAGTCAAATACGATAAGATAGATAACGGATTGTCTATTCCAAATGGGTGAAATGATGTTCCTAATATGGATTCCAACTAATAGAACTAAATATGTACTCTGTTTGGAATTTTGTTTGTACTGCAAATGAGCATCTAAAGTCAAAATGTTTGTATTTTCATTTCTTTATGTCTCTATCACTCTAGGATATTCTATCTGCAATTTCTTCATAGTATTCCATACTTCGAAAATCAAACATTATAGGGTTTACTTAAGATGAAAAATTTTATATGGAAAATAAACGATTATTGAATAATATTTAAATGAAAAAGTAAACTATAATTTTATATTTATTATGATATTAGATTCTAAGTTAATCTCATTTACCCTTCATTTAACTTTCATCCATTTCATTTAACTTTAAATGCAAGGTATATTTATTATGCAGAACTTCGAAGACAAATGTTTCACATGGTATTAAAAAAAAAAAGAACTTTTCAACAATATTTAATTATAAAAATTATCTCTCTAGTTTTTAATTTAACTTTTGAGTTAATCCCACCCATTCTTAAGAGGGCTTATATTTCTTTCTTTCTTTCTTTCTTTTTTTTATGTGTAGTCACTACTGGCAATGAGTAGAGTTGACTTTACCATATTTTTTTAATTTATGAATTAATTTTAACCTCTACTTCGCTTGGATAATAGGATATTCTAATCACACATGCATCATAAAGACTTCATCCTAATAGCCAATCAACAAAACAATTGCTAGAAATGTATCGCAATGGTACAACTCTCAATTTCATTTACTTGATCTTCAAATGTTATAACTTGATAATTGATTTGTCACTTTTGAATTGTTGAAATCCGAGTAGAATATAGTTCTTTTAAATGTCCAATGTAGTTGTTGAAGAAGTCCCTTCAAGCTCTATGAACAGTAGCTGTGGACTTGGTGTTATCTCTCCTTCTATTCCCTGAAATACGTTTTCACAAATTCTTTTTATTTATTTTATTACTTTAAAAGCTTACTAACGATAAATTATGTTGAGAAGTGACGTAAGAATCAGGTACTTTATAAATTTATTCCCCATGATGTTGGTCCTTCCACCTTTTCTTTCTTTCTTTTTTTCTTTTTTTTTTTCTTTAATAACAACACACGCACACAGGAGAGGGGAGGGGGCGTTAAATTCCTGACCGAGTAAATTCCAAGAACTCCTTGACTTTTATTTTTTCCCAAAAAATTAATTAATTATTTATTTATTTATTTTCCCCCAAAAGAAAATTTCTAATTTAAATAGCCAATGATTACTACGATAAGATTTGATTCGGTTTAATTTTCTAAAGTATATTCTCTATCATTGTTAATATAAGAACAAATTATCTTCCATGTCAGTATATCGATCCGAAAAGATGCTTGCAAATTGAGCCTTTTGAATTTCTTGAACCGAAGGGGCCCAATGGCAAAGAGGGAGGGTGGGCAGGTACTTTACATGTTGGGGAGGAAAGGAATATGAATGCTTCTGCTTTCCCACGACATTTGGACATGAACAATCTTCTCTATGGTTCTAAAGCACTTCATTATTTATCTTCCCTTATTATGACATTCGATAACGTACACATCAAACAAAACTTATAATATGCGAGAAGTATTTAGCAAGACAAAAGTCACAAATAAGGCATATAATTTCTTACAAACTTAAATGAAAGAAGTATATCTTTAATTTTTTAGTTAACTTTTAAGTTAGTTTTTTAAGTTTTTTGACATAATATCAAAATTTTAAGTTAAATTTACCTTACCTTGTGAACCTTGAATTCAAAGTCACTTAATATATGAGAATGTGCTCTCATATCCAAAATATAATTCTTTGTGATAAAATTTAAATAAAAAATATATTTTAAATTAATTTTTAAATTAATTTTTTAAATTTTCTTAAAATATGAATATTAATTAATAGCCACTACCAAGATATTTTTCAAATATCCCATTGGCAATGGTGATAAAGAAAATGCCGTTAAAGCTGCCTTCTGGATTTCGAGACCCACATTGGGTAAGTAGAAATTCCAAAGGCAAAAAAGGTGCGGAGATTGCTCCAGATGCATTTAAACAGGGTACAGGGATTTGGTGAAAAGGCGCGGCTCCTGTGTTTTTTTTTTATCAATTTTCTCTAATTTTAGTCATCTTTTTCTATTCTTGGGGCCCAGTGTCCATGAAAAGAAGAAGTGGGGCAGACAGCACGCGCGCGCAAAATCTGCTCCCGGATATGCAGGGTAAGCCTCCACGCACCTCTCTATTGGTCGTTGGGTCTCCTACGCTTTTTGGGTGTAGGCCCTTCAGTACTAAGGCTGTCTTTTTTGTGTCATAAATTCGTACTCGGGCTCACAACTCCGGTTACCATCATGGTTAGGTGGTGTTACCAATGACAATGGTAAGTGGAGTCAAAAGCTTGCTCAGGAAAATTTAAAAAGCAAAAAAAAAAAAAAGAGATAAATTGGTTTCAAAAGCTTGTGAAAAGGACTCAATTTACGTCCTGCTCCGCCGCCTGCGGCTTGTTAGCTTTCCACTTACCAAATTAAATAATAACAAAACAGACATTTAGATTCTTAAATACACGATAATTGTTGACAAAACGCATGGCGTCTTGATCCCAGATTCGATTCCATGGACATGTATTGCTGTGTTTTTTTTTTTAAAAAAAGGTCAACTCAGAATGATGATCCAAAAACCAATATGAAATAAAAGGAGACAAAGAAATGTCATGGAAATTATTGGAAGCACGAATTGAACCTATGGCTTTTGGTAGATTTGAGCCATGCTCACTCATTTGCATCAACGAAGAATGTCACACTGGCTTTTCCTAGCTGCTCCAAGAGTTGGCCGCATAGCAGAAAAATCTCAACCGTTCAGTGGACCGTGTAGCATCGAAAAGTGGAGGGACAGCGAAGTGATTCATTGAGGCCTTTAGAGGGACTAAACAACCGAACCCAACTGGCTGGTTCAAGTTTGTGACAATTCAACATCTTAGTTGACTGTGGTTGAGCCATATATAATGATTAAAAAAAAAAAGGGACCTAAAGCTTTTGATGCAGATCTCCTAGATTTTCTTAGCCAGATTTGAAGTAGTTTGTAAGCAAAGAAACAGTATCTATGTCTGCATTCTTGGCCGTCTAGTCTCATTTATTCTGATGCGTCTACTTCAAGCAACTTTTGTGTGATTTATACGAGCAATCTTCTAAATTAATAGTTTGGCATAATCTTTGAGGGCTTACAGTGTTTTTGTCTTTGAATCTTGTAGGCTTTATTATACAATCAAAGATGATGGCTCTTATTCTTTTAAGGAGGTTTGTTGACAAAGTAGTTTGTGAGAGAATATGTTCTTTAAGATATCTTTGTCTCTTGAAAATAAAATATTTACGATCCTCGAATGTCAGGATCTAACGTATCAAAACCTTAGACAAAAAGCATTATAGTGCTAGTACTATGTGTGGAAAGTGGAATGAAGAGATAAGCTTTTGTTCCCTAATTATCGCCATTATGCTCCTTACATATTTTACATGGTTCATAGGTCATAAGTATCATCAAACGAAGTCATTTTTATTCACCAATGTTTTGCAGAATTGGGTTTGATTTAAACAAGACAAAATCATGTCTGAACTTCAGAAGGAATTGGGTGACAAAGGCGGGCTCCCATTTAAGTTTTGCATATAGTCTAGTCAGTGATGACTCCATAAACGTTGTTATGGTAACACTTAAAGTTCATTTCTATATTGCATTTAGTAGAAGAAATTATGATCAAATGATGTTCTACATTATAAGAGCAAACTTCTGATATTGCAAATGTTATGCATTGGTAAAATTAGAAGACACTTGATATCAAAAGTTAAAAGAAGATAATTAATTTTTTTTTCTAAACAATGTATTTTTTTAAAAGATATATTTTGGATTGAAATAATTAGCTGAATCATTTTTACATGCAAGCTCCATATTCAAATTAGCATGTTTATGGTTGTAATAAGCTTTCAATTCCAAAGTCAAAAAGCAAGTTGACATGAAAACAAACAAAATTTATTATAGTTTTTTTTTTTTTCAATCATGGTCTCAAGAATGGAAATAAATCTATCAATTTTGATTGTATTTTTGTATTCTTGCTAAAATATTTATCCTCAAAGTCATACATATTAAAAAATATCTAAAGTACTGATTGTAAATACTATAAACTTGATGTGCACCATTTATCGTAATTTGAAAAACTTTTGTAAAATTTTTACCGTATATACTTACAACATGTATGTTTGATTAAAATATTAGTTCATGTTTGGATAACTCTTCTAGTTTCAATAATTACTTCAAATATGTATATCCAGTCTACGAAAAGAAATAACACAGAATTTTTTTTTTTGTGTAAATATTTAATTTACTATATTAAGAAAGAAAACTCCATGAAGCTCAACTACATGGACTAGACAATTTAAAGCTTTTATTATGTTTATGCCTTATCCTTTACCTCTCTCTCTCTCCATTTCATTTTCGTATTACGATACTAGAGCTCCTTAAATCTTTCTTTTCATTGTGATTATGTTGATCAAATTATGTTTCTTACTAAGATGCCATTAACAAAAAGATATTGCCTAGCTACATTGTGATCAAATCTAAGCCACAAACAACGTTGCATGCATTGTCCAAAATGCCCTAACCTTAATGACTTGCACACATATATGCATCCATGTCTTGGCTGACAAATGTTATTTGGTCACAAATAGCATTAAAAGATTATGTCATAGTTTCTAATGGAATCCTAACCCAAGACGACGGCAGGCATTGTCTCCAGTCCATACTCAAATTGATATTATATTTAACAGTTGAATCTATTTGGCTTGACTTGCTGCACCGTCGTGATCTATCAAGAATAAATAAAAGATCTTGGGATTGAAATGAGGGAGTATGGGAAGGAACTGCTCCCAAGAGGAAATCCACTTGTTTGCCTGGTCCCAATTGATCGAATTATAGATTTGATTTACTTCACATGTGAAATGACAGTAGAATTTACTTGTCCTATGATTGTACACTTGCTTGCATACTTGTACCTCTATACTTTAATTTACTTGTACACTGTTTAACTTCTTGTCTCCATCTGTCTCTCATTTTCGTTTATTTTGACAAAATTGAGGTGCAAAAGTCAAGAAAGTTCAAAAGCCCGGCGCGTACTTGATATCAACTCGAGAGAACTTGATAGTAGGACTATTTTAGTCATAACATCAACCCGCAAAGGAAGAAGTCCCCTTGAACGACAAACCGGTCCCTAACAGAGCATGAGCGTGTTGGAGACCATTTCCTCGGGCACAGTGTGATTCTTATAACAACAGTGTCTCTTTCTTCTCTTTCCTTCCCTTTTATGCCCATTGGGGAGCTCCAAAAGTATGTGGGAATCATTATAAAAGAGACAGAAATGGGGGAATTATGATAAAAAACTGGGAAGTAGAGGAAAATGGGGAGAGGATACGAAGTGACAGTCGTCTCCAATCCATGTACATTTTAATTACTAATTACTGCATGATGTTAAGTGAGTGACAGATTCTCCATTTCAACGGTGCATCTTACTAAACACTGATAAGGACAAATTTTCTGTACATAGAAGGAGGAGAATTTCTGAGAGTGAACCAAGCAAGACCAGCTCTGCGTCATACAATGCTTCAAAGGACCTGCATTGTTCTAATCTCTCTTCTCTGCTTATTTCCTCCACTCGGCAGAGCGGTGCTTAACCTCACTCTTTCCGGCCAGCATCCCAACCCTGAAGCTGTTGTTCAAGAAGTTCACAGGTATACCTGAGTAAAGTCCCCTGTTCTGAGGCCTCTGGGTCTATTTTCTTCCTCTCGGATACTCTTTTTTCCCAGGCTGAGAATGAATGGGAACTTTGTTAGACCAGTTGCTCTGCATTGTGGGGTATTTGACATTTTCGTCTTCCCCCAGATCTGGGTCATTTTGCGTATTTGTAACTCATTTGTCATTTATCTGGCAGGAAGGTGAATGAATCTATAGCCAGAAGGGAAATGCTGCAAGTCTCCCAGAAAGACCAGTCTTCATGCCTGACGGGAAACCCCATAGATGACTGCTGGAAATGTGACCCAGACTGGGCCAACAACCGGCAGAGACTAGCAGATTGCGCCATTGGATTTGGCCAGTACGCTCTTGGTGGCAAGAATGGCGAGTTCTACATAGTCACTGACTCCTCAGACGACGACGCTGTCAACCCTAAGCCAGGCACGCTGCGATATGCCGTTATTCAGACTGAGCCTCTCTGGATTGTGTTCCCCAACAATATGCTCATTAAACTCTCTCAGGAGCTCATCTTTAACAGCTATAAGACGCTCGATGGGCGTGGGGCTAATGTCCACATTGTCGGCGGCGGATGCCTTACTCTGCAATTCATAAGCAATGTCATTATTCACAACATACATATCCACCATTGTCATCCGTCAGGTAAGACAATCCTCGAGTCCTTTTTTTAATTCTAAAGTTAGATAACCGGCTTAAAATGGCACTGCCACTAAACCAAACGAAAATGTCTAGCTCCCATATAACCCTTCACATCATTGCGTATAAACGTTTTGGAGAGGATAAATAAATGTGTTCGTACACATTGCTGTGCACGAACAGAGCATGATGCAATAAAAGCAGCATTTGCACAATAGTTAAATTTTCCCTTCCAATTTTCTTAAGATTTAGAAAATTGAGAAGTTTGGGGCTGAGACAATCCATAGAGCCGTATACCACTGTAGCTTCAAAACACCTTAAGGTGGTCCAGCAATCTTGCAATGGAGTAAAGAATAGTTTATTATGAGCCTTTAGAAACCATCGATCCAGCAATTCTCCAGGCATGTCCCATCATCCGCCAATCACTCTGCTTTTTTATCAAAATTTGTCCTTTATTGAACAATGATTGATACCCCCAGAAGGGCTTTTGTTCTTTAGCCCCAATCTCAAATAATTCGCTGCAATATTGCCATCTCCATTGTCTGCTACTATTTTCCGTATGAATTCTTGCTTTAACATCAGCGGGAAGGATTTTTTTTTTTTTTTTTAAAACACATGCAACCAATACATATAACCTAAATGCTGAGCACTAAACTAGCATGTGAAAGACCGAAGTATTAATTAGAGGAATCATTGTTTGATTTTGTTTTTTAACATCCAATATAACATTTAAAGTTGGAACCATGCGCAGGTAATACTAATGTGCGGTCGAGCCCAACACATTATGGTTACCGCACACTATCCGACGGTGATGGAATTTCCATCTTTGGCTCGAAGGACATATGGATAGACCACTGTTCACTGTCACGCTGCAAAGACGGCCTGATTGACGCTGTCATGGGATCCACCGGGATCACGATATCGAACAATTTCTTCTCGCACCACAATGAGGTGATGCTGCTTGGCCACAGCGATGACTACCTGCCAGACTCGGGGATGCAGGTGACCATAGCCTTCAATCACTTCGGCGACAAGCTGGTGCAGAGGATGCCCAGGTGCAGGCGCGGCTATATTCACGTTGTCAACAACGATTTCACACAGTGGGAGATGTATGCCATTGGTGGCAGCGGTAACCCCACCATTAACAGCCAAGGCAACCGCTACACCGCCCCTTCCGACCGTAATGCCAAGGAGGTAAAACGTTTTGCCTTTAACCCTTTCCTTTGGTACTCGTAAAGGGTTTCTAAAGTTGTTGGCTCATTCAGCTCAACCAATTAACTTGCTATTTGAGCCAAAAGCCCGGTAACCAACGATATAGCTCTTAATTATGTACTCCATGTTCTTAAAGTCGACCTTTTAGCTGCTTTGGCAATTGCCTTTAACATGGGCTTAAATGGGCAGGTGACAAAGAGAGTGGACACAGCAGAAGGAGCGTGGAGGGATTGGAACTGGAGGTCTGAAGGCGATATTATGGTAAACGGAGCTTTTTTTGTGGCGTCAGGCGAAGGTGTGGAGGTCAAGTACGAAAAGGCATACAGCGTGGAGCCCAGATCCGCTGTGCTTATTGATCGGATCGTCATGCACGCTGGGGTACTCGGAGTTGGTGGCAGGTTTGTGATTTTGTTCCTCTTTTCCTTTTTACTTTCTCTTTTTTCTTCACTTTTTCTTTTGCTTTCTTTTCCCTTTTCCTTTTACTTTTGGTCAATTTTGATGAACACCCCGAACAATTTTCACTTCTGGCACATGGTCCTCTTAGATACTGGAATTTGGATATAGAAAGTCCACCTCCAAATAGCCGTGTCAGGCTCGAAGTTTGCCTGACTAAGCTAATCCTGCTTTAGGTGACTAAGTTTGCCAGCCTGCCCAACTTGTATTGGGCTGCATTAGGGTGAAGTTTGGATCGTTATTGTAGTTATGGTAACAAGAGTGTACACTGTTGAAATCTAACTTATGGATGAAAAGCAGGGACAACAACCTGGGAATGTGGAGCACAGGACCCAACGGTGGGGGGATTTTAGGGTCAGGCCCAGACTACACCGATGACATGTCGGGAAGCAGCTTGCCGCTTTCACATTCTACCGCTGCTCTCTTATTCCTTTTGATTGTAGTTTCGTGGTTGTTATGTGTTAAAATACCCATGACATCAATGTTATGATATTATGTGAAATCAAGTATGATTTTTTTTTTTTCCCAATTTATGTCATCTGAAATCAAAGAGCTCTTGGAATACCAAAAACCTCAAGAGCATCCAGCTCGTTGTTTGGAAAGAAAAGCAAAGTGTTATTCGATGGATAATCCGCTGATAGGGGACCTTTGTCGTCCACTATAAAAGGGCACTCTTATTTTTTTAGGAACTAAACAGCTTGTTGGCGACTGAGGACTCTTTGGGTGCCTTAACTGGCTGTTTGAGTTCCCTCGCTTCACCATAACCCTTCTATTTAAGCTTAGGACGAACTTAAAACTAGTTAGAGGATATGGATAAACTAATATATAATGTACTTCCAAAGGAGTTCATGGATAATTTAAGATCAAGAACTTTCTAAATTCTGGGTGTATGCGTGTGGGAGGTTAGGGGTCTTCAACTTTATATCCCTTCGGTCTTAAGCTACTAGCTCAAATAGATCTGGCTAGATTTGATAGGTGGTGATGTATTCCTGTTAGGTTTTAGGACCAAACTTAGGCTCTCAAGACATGAAAGAAGAGGAACTTTGGGTATGATCTCTTTCCTTAAGGACTACGTGACGTCTACCCAAGGTAGTTGAGTTTACGTTGGGTTCTCTACCTTTCAGCTTTGTGAACTTTCGGCCAAACCGATAACATTATCTTCTGTTCTTCTTTGTTACACTTTTACCGAATCTATGGCCCATTAAGACCATAATCAGATCATTAAACTGCAGGATTTTTACAGCTCAACTTGTGCTTATGAAAGAGGAAATACTAATGTCATGATCTAGCCGTGCAGCATATTTAGCACACATGTCCTACATTAGAAAAATGAGTGGGTGATGGGATTCTTAAAAACAGATTGGTGACTCCACTTTTCAAGTTAGCCTTTTGAGAAATGAGGTCCAATTCATGATAGTAATATCAAAGCCAACCCAATCTATCAACCCAAGGGGGGTCTTAATATAGCTCAGCCTAGGACAAATGTGCCATGGATTTGGATGGAGTTTGTTATGGCCTAGCTGTGTGACATGTTTAACACACTTTTCCAACATCAAGAAAATGATTGGATAATGGGGGCTTAAAAATGAATGGGTGACTCCACCTTTCAAGTCAACCTTTTGGGAAAAGAGGTCTAATCTATGATAGTAAAAAATAATAGTTCAATAATTCAATAACTCATGAACCAATTGTTACAATTATTTTTAAAAAATTATGTAGTTACAATAAACTTTAATTTAATTAATATTCAACTAAAACTAAACAATTAAGCTAAATATATGTTATTCAACACAATTGAAAATTTTTGTGGCAGATGGGTTGTTATGGTGGCATCTATTGTGATGTTGGCACCACCCAACCAAAAGGTCTTTAGACCAAAATTCTAACAACAAACTAAAAAACAAATTAGACGGACCCCCCTAGGGCCAAGCCATAAGCACTCACAAACCATTGTCTTAAAACAAGATTTAAAACTATGCGACCTCATCTAAGATTAGACAAACTAATAAACATTATGTTAACTAATAACTTCATCATCCTTCATTAGAATACCTTCTTCTAAAACCTTCTTGATTCCTTGAAGGAATCACTACTTGCTAGAGGATCAATAAAATGTTATGCATGCTCTAAATTTGGATCAACATCTAAGAGATAGGCTACCTCTAGTGTAGTTTACATATAGGGAGCAGACCTTTGAGAAGGATAAGTGGCATGAGGGGAAAGGTTGCTTGAGATGGTTAAAAGATGATTATGTTAGAGTTTTTGTAAGTTTTGTTGCTAACAATAGCCATCATTGCGAGTTCACTAGTTCTCTTGTTGCAACTCGTGGAGGGTGAGGGGAGAACATACAAACTATTTTTAACATATTTAAGAATTGAGAGCATATGGACTAGATTTTCCAATACCAAGAAATAAATGGCAATTTTAGCTTAAGGTTGGTTAACCAAAGAAAAGATAGAATTACCTTTAAGATCAAGACTTTCCCATTTGCATTCACGAGGAGTGCCTAAGAAAGTTGGTTGTAGCAAAATGGGTTTTTATGTTAAAGGAGAAGTGTTAGTTTCAAGCATCACTTGTAATTGCTTGGGAAATTCGATAGGTAAGACATCCTTGACTCCTTTCGCATCAACTACTCGGGCTAGTAGATCTTCATATTGACTCATAATTACTAACATTAGGTTCAAAGCATTCTTTAACAATTGTTCACATTCTTCTTTTCTTCACTATTCAATAATGGTGTCATCATATTTCTTATCTTGTCATCACTAAAAAAAGTGCATCACATAATTAGTGATAGCTTGAGTCCATATGGACAAGGAGACCACAAGAATTTGTTCCTTAGGTTCCTCTTATATGGGGTGATGATGCCTAGTTTGATGCATCTTGTAAAGATGTTCATAGGACTAGAATAGTTGATTTCCCTATCCTTTATAGATTTTAACCAATTGCTAGGTACTTTACTTTTAGAGTGATCTATCTTTTTAGAAAAAAATGTCATTCTCTTACAATGTATGCAATAAACTCTACAAAGATCCAAGCCACCATTAAAAATTGTATCTTCAAAACCATTTCCTAAAGCACATGGTATGCAATGTGACAATGCAAACAGAGAATTAACAAGACTTAGGCATTTTTTTACCTACCTATTAAGATCATGCCTAGCCCATTAGTAATTTAAGAAGAAGGCCCACTCCAAGGCAACAAGGACTCCAAGATCCAGTGCAACGAAGACTCTAAGAGTAAGGGAAACTAAGACAACATGTTTACATAAGGCATTCTTAGCCTTTAAAAGGAGGCATCCATGAAGAGAAAACCTCATTTTATCATAGTAGTCTCTTAGCCTTAGACTTAGCATTATTATAGCTTTTATAGGATTAATTTATTAATAACTTCATAATTTGTAATTATTTATTTATTTATTATTTCTCATTGTGACAAATTTAGATTGTTAAAAACTTGTTCGATGAAATTCTACATGCAAGTGTATATGTCGAACAAGTAATATAATGATAAGTATGAGTATCGTCCCACAGAGACTATGTTTACCAAACTAACTACTTACTAATGGTGAATAGACTCTAAAGTTTATCTAGCAAATCAAGGTGATAAAACATGGACTAAAGAACTAAATTTAACCTAAACTTGATTAATGAAATATGTTAGAGCGTCTGATTTCACTTAATTACTAAATATAAACGTCGATCATCCATGTTAGCAAGAGTAATTATACTCATGTGATGACGGAATTTCCTAATTAATTTACTATCCTATGTCTAAGTATAGCGAATCTACTTAGCTCATTAACTCACTGTATTTCTACCCATAAATTAAATAAACTAAGTACATTAAGATTTGTGAATATTCTAATTAATTCATTATCCTATGTCTAAATATAGAGAATCTACTTAGCTCACTAACTCACTGTATTTCTACCCATAAATTAAATAAACTAAGTACATTAAGATTTGTGAATATTCTAGTTTACACCTAAAGCCACACAAATCATATGGTATATGTCTATCCATATTGATCTATGGTTACATATTACAAGAACCAATTACATGTTATCTCATGTCAGTCTCAAACATGCAAATTAGATCATTTAAATAATAGCTAATCACCTAAAAGTATTAAACTTTGTAATATGCAACTTTACATTCATAAAATATCTCACAAAATATAAATGGTCATAACATTCCTACATCATAATCAAGTTACATCATAGCTCTAACATACTGAACTAAAACAACATATTTACACAAATAAAAACAGTGCAGGAAATTAAACAACACATTTTGTAAATTAAAAACATTAAGCTGTCACCAAAAATGTCTTCAAATCACAAAAAGGCTGCACAAATCTGCACATCAAGAGGAGGAGAAGGTTCTATCTGGAACACGGGATGAAATGAGCTATACACGCGCCTTCACGCGCTTATCGCATGCGCCGCCAAGCGCCAATGACACGCACCGCCGTTTGTCGCTGATCTTCATAGAAATTGCTAGGAAAGGTAGATCGGGATGCCTAGGTTGCAAATCTGCCAAGAGTTTACTCAAAATCGCAATAAAAATGTGTAAATCTAGCGAAAAAGGCTTAGACGGTGTTTGCACGTTCTTCGCCAGAAACCACCACAAAATTGCTCAAATCTGCTGCAAAAAGGCCAAAAATTGCTCTAAGACTGCGGATCTACTCTCTCATCGATGGAAATTGCTCAAATCTGGCCAGAAATGCAAATGGGTCAGGTTTCCACCGGAAAAGAGCTCAACGGCTTGCTGTTGCACGACTGTTGCACGTTCTCCACGACCTGTGTTGTCGAACGTAGTCAAGCTTTTGGTGAGGTGACCATCTGCGCTCCAGCCAGTTGATAATCGATGCTCACTTCTCTTTCCTCTGTTTTATATTTTTTCAACCCCCAAAACCCGATCATTCTCTCCTCACGAGTCCTCTTTTATGTCCAAAGCCCACCAAAATGGCCTCTATCCAAGCCCACGAACTCGACCAAAAGCCCACAAACTTAACCAAAGGCCTCTTTCTATTTTGTTCTTCCTTTTTCCTTACTTAGGTTCCACATGTATTGTATGCACAGTTGACCTTTTGCTTTTCTTTTTTTTTCTTTTCTTTTAATATTTTGCTTCATTTCTCTTGTTTTTCTGCTATTTCGGGTTTGCTGCATAAAATAAAAAATATGCATAATTATAATTAAATACAAATATAATTCAATAAAAACTAGATTAAATATTATCTAAAATACTAATAATAACTCTATAAAATATACAGTTATCATTGGTACTTTGATTATTATTGCTGCTAGATTGAACTTAGATTAACAAATGGGTTATTACTTTATTTGGGTTCTTATGCTCTTAATTATGGGTTATGTAAGCGTCAAGTCCTATAGCAGTATTAAAACCTTCGATCTAGCACCTCAGGTGAAAAAAAGTTCTATCAAGACCTGAGTGAATGGAGTTCTATCAAGACTTGGTTTTGTGTTAACAATAGTATTGAAACAAGAATCTTGGTTGCAAGCCTTAGAGGAATAATTTCACTAATTGTTAACACAAAACCAAGGGCATTTCCTCATTTTTCAATAGTAACTTGCATTGCAAAATTAGAATTTGTAAGTAGAGCTATGCATAGATTTGATATAGTCATTCAAGGAGTTGCTTATTATGAAGAAAGAAGGACATGGTAAGGCAAAGGACACCATCATTGGCCAAGCACACACCATTGGTGATTAGCGGGACCATTGTTGTAGTTTTGACACAACAGCTCGACATAGTGCCAATTGGCTACATGTTGGCTTTACTTCATAGCTACTAGTGCACGACCTGCCTTAACAACTATTATCACCTGTTATGCATAGTTGGCACGTGCTTGATAGTGCTCACTGTTATGTCATTATAACAACCTAGGATGAACCAGATTTGTCAATCCACGACCGCCAAATCGACACACTTAATGGTTCAAGACGCAGGTCACACCTTAACTTATCAGGTCATGGGGTTGCCCTAGTGTTTTCTACCACCAAACTACCGATTGAGATGCCCTAGAGTACCTAAAAAGCCTTTTACTATTGTTTGAATGGCACTTATGGCCCGTTCACTAGCCAAAGCCATGGATCACTTTATAGCTAGTAACCCCCATGAATCAAATGAGTGATTTTGCCCTTCCCTACAGCCAAGGGGTGCCACTTGAAGGTGTTAGCATGCTCGTTAACAACTATTGCAACCAATTGCCATTAGAGCTTAACATGCTACCATTAATGGCACCTCACCAACTTGTTAGGCCACATTACCCCATAGGTTAAAGGCCCAACTTTCACATTCCTAACCCTTATGGGCCCTTATTAGGCTAAGGACCCATTCACTAAAGGCCCTTCTTAGACTAGGGTTCTCACATGCAAGGCCTACATATGGGTAGGGGACCTAACGTAAAAGGACAACTTACAATCTAAGGGCTTAATGAGCAAGGACAACATACAGGTTAGGGGCCTAATCCTCCTTGGCAAAACTTTTATGCATTGCTTGGGACCCACCTACCAAGGCTCCTATAATAAAGGATTACCTTCCAATTTCCCCAAGGCCAACATAATTGAGGGCCTAATTTTGTAAGGTTTAAGCCCCAAGGACAATCTCCTGGCAATGGTACAAGACCCCACATTACCAAATATGGGACGAATCTAGCTTGGCACATGGAAGGTGAAGCACACTTAGGTAATTATGGATCCTACCTTTAACATCATAATTTTCTAAAATTTTAAGCTTCTACCTAAGAGAATGGATTACTAATTATGAATTTTATTTCTACTTTGACCCAATGGATGATAGAATATGCAATGATTTATTTCAAGGATGAAGTTGCTGAATGGATTAGGAGTTATTCAAATATAAAGGGATGAGTAAGCTAGATTGTGTCTAAAGAGGATGTATGTGGTAAGTTTGTCATGGAGCATTGAGAAAGAGTTCTGGGAACCTTTCACCAACTGAAACAACCTTCTACAGTAATGGCTTACATAACGAAAGCATTCTTGGAGGCATTCTTGTTTAACTTAAAAGAAAAGCTTCAAGGGCTAGTTATGGTATTACAACCTCATAGCCTTAAACAGACATTTAAACTAGCCTTGATGCATGAGAAATACATGCAGTCATAGACTAATAAGGAGAGTATATCAATATTAGAGTGTGAGACAATAGTTTTTACAAGAGCTAACCAACATCATCGTCTTGACACCTCAAATGATAGCACATATTGAATGTTGAGCTTTAAGGCTTTGACCACTAGCACCAACATGAAAATGTCTACTAGGCACGTGACAAATGCTTAGATGTAGGCTAGACACAAACAAGGATTATGTTATTATTGCAATGAGAAGTCACTCCAAGGGCATCAATGCAAGACCTAATAGTTATTTATTATAATAGATAAAGACCAACAAGATATAAAAACGACTTAAGAGTTTGCAATCGTACACCAAGATTCGAAGGATCCAAGTTAACCTTAAGAAGAAGGGTTATTTGAAGGGGTGGGAATTATTAAGATTAGGCCTAGCTCATTAGTAATTCAAGAAGGTCTAGTCTAAGGCAACTAGGACTCCAAACACCTAATACAACTAAGACTCCAAACACCTAATGCTACTAGGACACCAAGAGTTAGGGCAACTAGGATAACATATTTATATAAGGCATTCTTAACCTTCAGAAGAAGGCATTCATGAAGAAGAAGAAAAACTTATTTTATCATAGTGGTCTCCTAGTCTTAGCCTTAGTGTTCTTATAGCTTTTATAAGAGTAGTTTATCAATAACTGATAACTCTATTTTTATAGAGTTATTTTGGCTATTTTAGGATATAAATAATGCAAGTTTTATAAGATAATATTTAAGTTTTGATATATTTATGTAAATTTGTGTTATTTATGCAGCAAACCCCAAAAAAGCAAAAGAAAGAAAGGAAAAAAAAGCTACAAGAAGGCAACGTGTAAAAATCCAAAAGAAGAAAGGAAAAGGACAAAAAAGGACAAGGAAGGAAATAAAAGAAAAGACCAAAAAAGTGAATTATGAATTGAGTAGGACAAGGACACGTTGCAAAGGAGGAGGAAAAGACAGCATAAAAGGAATGTGAATTAGGAGAAAACGTGAAGAGAAGGAGGTGCTGCACAAGAGAGAGAAAAGAGAAGAAAAGGGAGAAACCGTGTTGCCACCGGAACCAAGCGAGGAAGGAAAAAAAAAAGCTAGAGAAGAAAGAGAAAACCAAGGAAGAAAAAGAGAAATAGAGGCACGAAAGCTTCCCTCTACTTCTTATCATTCTTGAATCGTAGGAATTCTGTAAAGAATTCTTAAAGAGAAGATAGTGTGGTAACAACTTTCCTTTTTTCTATTTAAGATGTTTTGCTTAATTTCTACTATTGCTTTGGTTTGTTATTTCATTATGTTCTAAACTTCTTTTATTAGAGCAAAGATGTAGCCTAACTATGATGATGTGAATTTTATAAGTCTTTATGTTTTGCAAGATATTTTATTTATGTGAGTTATATATTATTATGCTTAATGCTTTTAAGTGATTAGCCACCACTTGAATGATTTGATGTGCATGTTAGAGACTGAAAGGTAATAATATGCAATTGCTTCTTATAATATATAACCATGAATTAAATGTGGATAGACATATATCATGTTATTTGTGTGGCTTTTGGTGATAAGATGATCGAAAGATTTATTGTAAACCAGGAATATTCACAGATCCTAATGCATTTGGTTTGTTTCAATTCACATAAAGAGATATAGTGAATTGATGAACTAAATAGGTTTACTATACCTAGACATAGGATAGTAAATAAATTAAGAAGTTTCGCCATCACATAGGTAATACCACTCTTGCAAGCATAAACTATAAAAATTCGTATCTAGTAGTTATGGTGAAATCGGAAGCTCTAACATGTTTCTCATCTTGATTTTTCTTAGTTGGATTCAATTTTAATTAGTCTTGAGTTTTCGTTTTAGAAATTTTAAATTTTAATTCATCATCAACAATATTTTGATTTGCTAGATAAATTTTAGGATTAATTCATTGTTAGTACTTAATCAGTTTAGTATTCACCAATCTTCGTGGGACGATACTTTTCTTATCATTATATTACTTGTTCGACATGTTCACTTGCATTTAAATTTCACCGAACAAGTTTTTGGCGCCGTTGCCGGGGATTGGTTGTTTTACTGCTGATTAATATTAACACTGGATAATTCTAAGTTTACTCTAGCTTTTATTTTATTTTTAAAAAAAAAAATCAAATCAATTTTTTTGTTTTGTTTGATTTTATTTTTCTTTTGCTTTATTATTGTTATTTTTCCTTTTTAGAAAAAAAAATTAATTAATCATTTGTTTTAGTTGCTACTTTTCAGGAGTGTTGCTGACGTGTATGACCCGTAGCCAAAGAGAACAACTTGTTAATCTTGACCCTAAAATTGAACGCATAGTCATAAAGCAACAAAAGGAGCTAAGAGAACAAAGAAGTGAAGCTACAAAAATGGCAGAGAATGATGATCCACGCAAGCTTCTAAAAGAATATGTTGCACCAACAGTTTAGGGTGCCACATCAAGCATCAAAAGACCTGCAATTCAAACAAACAACTTTGAAATCAAGCCAACACTCATTTAGATGCTTCAAAATTCTGTGCAATTTAGTGGGCTACCAAACGATGATCCAAATGCTCACATTGATGCTTTTCTTGAAATCTGTGACATGATTAAATACAATGAAGTCACAGATGATGTTGTTAGATTAAGGCTATTCCCATTTTCTTTAAGAGACAAAGCTAAAAGTTGGCTTTCTTCTCTTCCTACAGGATCAATTACAATATGGGATGATTTGGCTCAAAAATTTCTTAGTAAGTTCTTTCCTCCAGCAAAGTCTGCCAAAATGCGTAACGATATTACTACTTTTATGCAGATGGAAAATGAATCATTGTATGAGGCTTGGGAAAGATTCAAGGAGCTTTTAAGAAGATGTCTACAACATGGACTACCCATATGGTTACAAGTACAAACTTTCTATAATGGGTCTAGTACAAATCTTCGTTTTATGCTTGATACAGCTGCAGGAAGGGCTTTGAACAATAAGACACCAGAAGAAGCATATGATCTTTTGGAGAAAATGGTGAAAAATAGTTATCAGTGGCCTACTGAGAGGTCACCAATGAGGAAAGCTAGTGGAATTCATGAAGTGGATGCTTTCACTGCAATGTATGCACAAATTGAAAAACTCAATAAGAAGATAGATAACCTGAGTGCTCCAGTCATGAGGATTTAGAACATGTTATGTGATCATTGTGGTGGAGGACATGCAAGCATAGAGTGCCAAGTAGGTAACACCTTTGCTCAGGGTAGCGAAGATGCTAATTATGTTGGAAATTCAAGTAGGCCACAAAATAATCCATACTCCAACACCTACAATCCGAGATGGCGTAACCACCCAAATTTTTTATGGAGTAATTATAATGCAATGAGGCCACCACCAGGATTCAGGCAACCAGAAGAAAAAAAGCCTAACTTAGAGAAAATGGTTGGCAAGATGTTACAGAACAACGAAACAAGATTGCAAAACCTAGAAGCTTCAATTTGAAATTTAGAGGTGCAAATAGGTCAGTTGGCTAATATGATTTCAGGAAGACAACAAGGTTCATTGCCAAGTAGCACAAAGAAGAATCCTATAGAAGATGCAAAGATAATAACCTTGAGAAATGGCAAACAAATGGGAAAAGATGACGTTGAGAAGGAAAATGTTAGGGATAAGCAAGATGATGTTAGCACACAGCCTGAGGAGGCAACCAAGAGGACATTATTCCCTGATAATCCCAAGCCTTATGTGCCTCCAGTTCCATTTCCTCAGAGACTCTAGCAACATAAAATAGATAAGCAGTTTTCTAAATTTCTTGATGTATTTAAAAAATTGCATATTAACATTCCTTTTGCAAATGGATTAGCTCAAATGCCCAGTTATACAAAATTTCTTAAGGAGATATTGAAAAACAAAAAGAAGCTGGAAGAGTATGAAACTATGAAGCTAACTAAAGAATGCTTAACCATCTTACAAAACAAATTGCCTCCAAAATTAAAAGATCTAGGGAGTTTTACAATTCCTTGTACTATTGGAGATTCTCACTTTGATAAGGCATTATGTGATTTAGGAGCTAGTATTAATCTAATGCCTTTTTCTGTTTTCAGGAAATTAGGATTGGGTGAAGTGAAGCCAACCACAGTGTCCCTACAATTGGCTGATCGATCAATTAAATATCCGAGGGGCATTGTAGAAGATGTATTGGTAAAAGTTGACAAATTCATTTTTCCTGCAGATTTTATAGTACTTGACATGGAAGAAGACTTTGAGGTACCACTTATATTAGGTCGACCTTTTCTAGCAACAGGAAGAGCTTTGATTGATGTACAACAAGGGAAGCTAATATTAAGAGTTCAAAATGATTCTGTCACTTTTCATGTTTTTACTACTATGAAACATCTCTCTGATGATAATTCCTGCTTTAGGGTTAAGACAATTGATAAGTTTGTGAATAAATCTTTCAGGAAAAAGCTTTCAAGGATCCACTTGAAGCATGCTTGGTTCACCCAAAGAATGAGGAAATTGAAAGAGAAGAGATACAGGAGTATGCCAATCTCATGGAGGCAAATCCACCATATTCACAACAAAAGGCACCAAAGTTTGAGGAGTTAGGACAACACATGACAAAACCTAAGTCATCGATTGAAGAACCTCCAACTCTTGAACTCAAGCCCTTACCTTCCCATTTGAAATATGTTTATTTTGATGAAGTTTCTACTTTGCCAATAATTATATCTTCTTCTTTGACAGAATCAATGGAAGAGAAATTACTTCAGGTGTTGAGAGAGCATAAAGGAGCAATTGGATGGAAAATAGCTAACATCAAGGGAATTAGTCCTTCACTTTGCATGCATAAGATTTTGATGGAAGAGCAGTACAAAGCTACTGTTCAACCTCAGAGGCGATTGAATCCAAAGATGCAAGAAGTGGTGAAGGCTGAGGTAATCAAGTTGCTTGATGCAGGGATCATTTATCCTATCTCAGATAGTCCCTAGGTAAGTCCTGTGCAAGTTGTGCCAAAGAAGGGAGGTATGACTGTTCAAAGAAATGATAATAATGAATTGATTCCAACTAGGACAGTTACTGGATGGCGTGTGTGTATAGATTATAGAAAACTAAATGATGCCACTAGAAAAGATCATTTCCCTTTACCATTTATTGATCAAATGTTAAAAAGACTTGCAGGACACAAATTTTATTGCTTTCTTGATAGGTATTCAAGATATAATCAAATTCACATTGCACCAAAAGATCAAGAGAAAACCACTTTCACTTGTCCTTATGGTACCTTTGCTTTTAGAAGAATGTCTTTTGGTCTTTGTAATGCACCAGCCACTTTTCAGAGATGCATGATGGCCATTTTTTCTGATATGGTTGAAAATTTTATTGAGATTTTCATGGATGATTTTCTGTATTTGGTTCATCATTTGACATTTGTTTAGATAATTTAGCAAGGGTCTTACAAAGGTGTGAGGAGACTAACCTTATTTTGAATTGGGAGAAGTGTCATTTTATAGTGTAGGAAAGAATAGTGCTTGGGCATAAGATATCTAAAAAAGGATTAGAGGTTGATCGAGCTAAAGTGGAGGTCATTGCAAAACTGCCCCCACCAACATCAGTGAAACTTGGTAAAGGCTTTTTAGGGCATGCAGGATTCTATAGGCGATTCATAAAAGATTTTTCTAAAATTGCTAGACCCCTTTCAAGTTTGTTGGTTAAAGATGTGAAATATAACTTTTCTGATAAATGCTTGTAGGCTTTTAACACTTTAAAGGAAAAGTTAATATCAGCACCAATCATAGCAGCACCAGAATGGGACTTACCTTTTGAGCTAATGTGTGATGCTAGTGATTTTGCAGTAGGAGCTGTTTTGGGACAACAGAAGAATAGAGTTTTTCAGACCATTTACTACACCAGTCGAACCTTGTCAGGTGCACAATTGAATTATTCAACAACAGAAAAAGAACTTTTGGCAGTAGTATTTGCTTTTGATAAATTTCATTCTTATCTAATTGGTTCAAAAGTTATTGTTTATTCTGACCACTCTACTCTTAAGCATTTACTTGAAAAGAAAGAATCAAAACCTAGGTTAATCAGGTGGATTCTATTGCTACAAGAGTTTGATTTAGAGATTAAGGATAAGAAGGGGACCGAAAATCTATTTGCAGATCATTTGTTTAGAATTCTCAATCTGAAAGAAGAAGATCAACCGATTATGGAAGAATTTCCTGATGAAAACATTTTTGCGCTCCAATCCATCCAAATTCTTTGGTATGCTAATTTTGTCAATTATTTGGTAAGTAATGTTCTTCCTCCTGAAATGTCATATCAACAAAGAAAAAAATTATTTTCTGACCTCAAACATTATTTTTGGGAAGAGCCTTTCTTGTTTAAAGTATGTGTAGACCAGGTTATAAGGAGATGTGTTCCTGAGGAAGAGATGGCCAGTATCCTACACCATTGTCATGCCAAAGAGGCTAGTGGTCATTTTGGTGCCACCAGAACTGCAGCTAAGGTTTTACAGTCTAGATTTTATTGGCCCACACTTTTTAGAGATGCATATTCATATGTAGTTGCATGTGATCAATGTCAAAGCACTGGGAATATTTCTAGGAAACATGAGATGCCTCTAAACAATGTTGTTGTGTGTGAGTTATTTGATGTTTGGGGTATTGATTTCATGGGACCCTTTCCACCTTCTTATGGAAATATGTATATTTTAGTGGCTGTTGAGTATGTGTCTAAGTGGGTAGAAGCAATAGCGTTGCCAGTAAATGATGCTAAGGTTGTGGTTAAATTCTTAAAGAAAAATATTTTTACCCGCTTTGGCACTCCCAGGGCAATCATAAGTGATAGAGGGACCCATTTTTGCAACAAACAATTTGAAGCACTTTTGGGTAAGTATGGGGTTACCCATAAGATTGCTACCCCTTATCACCCTCAGACTAGTGGTCAAGTTGAGATATCAAATAGAGAAATCAAGAGAATTTTGGAAAAAACTGTGAATGATTCAAGGAAAGATTGGTCAATGAAACTTGATGATGCACTTTGGGCCTATAGAACAACATTCAAAACACCAATTGGAATGTCTCCTTTTAGGCTAGTGTTTGGGAAGGCTTGTCATCTACCTGTAGAATTATAGCATAAAGCATATTAGGCTTTGAAATTTTTGAACTTTGATATGCAGTCTGCAGGTGAAACTCGATTGTTGCAGCTGAATGAATTGCAAGAATTGCGAGATGAGGCCTATGAAAATGCCAAAATATACAAGGAGCGGACAAAAAGATGGCATGACAAACACATATTAAGAAGAGAGTTTGTGGTTGGCCAAAAAGTATTACTTTATAACTCTCGTCTTAAATTGTTTCCAGGTAAATTGCGGTCTCGATGGTCTGGCCCTTTCATAGTCACTAAGGTATTCCCATATGGAGCAATAGAAGTTGCAAATGACACCCAAGGCACGTTTAAAGTGAATGGCCAGCGTTTGAAGCCTTACTTTGAAGGAGTCAATATGCAGAAGACTACCATTGATCTTTTTCCTCCTTAAGTAGCAACATTGAAGATAGTTTGGCTGAAAACTATAAAGCAAGTGCTTCTTGGGAGGCAACCCAAGCATTTTGTTGGTTCTTTTGCTCAAAATTTTGTCACCACCATCTCTTCAGAGCTCTCTATGGCTATCACCTACAATTAGGGGAGTTTTCTCATTCCTATTTTACCTTTATTTTTTCCTTTATTCTTGCATTATTTCTTTTTGCATTAAGGACAATGCTTCATTCAAGTTTGGGGGTGGGAAAATAAATCTTTTTTTGTTAAATCTAATTGAAATTTTTTCTCATGTCATGATTAAACCCTTTGTTTTGAATTCTTAGCGATTCTTAGGAAGATGTAGATTTTGTTCAAACCTGCAATTGTGATGTGAGTTAAGTGCGATTCTGATTATGTTGATCCATTTATTAAACACTAAAAGCCCTTCATTTTTGAAATTGTGTGTATTTCTAGAGAACATTCATGTGAAGTATGTGATTTTCTTATATCTCACCCGGATCTTAGAATTTGCTTGATTTCCTCTTAAGGTGAAATTCTAGGCTGCATCTAATTGAGAAAATTATTTAGGCCATTCTTTGGATCATTTAAGCCTTTCAAGCCAACCCTATTTATTTATCACTAGTCACCCCGCTGAGCCTTGATTCATATCCTTTTTTTTTTTTTTTTTGACACCCACATATATATACACCTTTGAGCCTTTGACAAATTATCTTTTCGTCCCGTACCCTTGAACATATTGATTTTTAGGATATAAGTCTATTTGAGTGAAGAGAAGTTGAGGGGAAGGATGTTATATGGGAAGGATGTTGATTGCAATGATTATGTAGCATAATATGTTGCTTTTGTGAATGCAAAAAAAAAAAAAAAAGGAAATGCAACATCTGTCCAAGAATGGAATTCTCTTGTTGCTTATTGTCAAATTCAAGCCACTCAAGGTTCAGAAACTGGCTTTTGCATAGTAATTGGATATCATCAGCAAGATAAGATTATAATAGTTACATTTCTAGTCCTACTACTTGCTTTATTATTGCAAGCATGATTGTGACTTTTATGAGTGTCAAAAATCCAAGTGAAATCAAGTATTTTTGGGAAGAAAGGAATGAGAGAAGTGGTGATAAAAAGATCATTTGCGCAAAAAAAAAAATGACAAAAGCTCAAATTAGATCCTAGAAAGCAATGCGTTCGTGGGTAAATTAAGCTTAAATGACTTTCATCTTACCCCTATCCCAGCCTTACATTACAAGCTTATAAAGTCCTATTGATTCTTGGTTAGATGATTGGCCTACATTAGTGGAGAGAGGAATGAAAAGCAAACCTATGAGGTTTGGTTAAAGATTTTAAGAGATTGCATATTAATGTGGATCTATTTAGAGTGCATATAGTTGAAAAGATAAGGACTCGCACTTACACACAAGAACATGGTCAACATAGTTAAGAGTCTATCTTGTCTTATGAAACAATTGTTGTGTTTGGATGAAAGCTATTTTTTTCTTTGAATTGTTAAGTTGAGCAATTTTGAGTGAATTTCAAGAAGGGGTTTTGTCCAAAACATATATTATCTCTTATTTTTGCTCGAGGACTAGCAAAATGTCAAGTTTGGGAGTCTTGATAACTCTATTTTTATAGAGTTATTTTGGCTATTTTAGGATATAAATAATACAAGTTTTATAAGATAATATTTAAGTTTTGATATATTTATGTAAATTTGTGTTATTTATGCGGCAAACCCCAAAAGACCAAAAGAAATAAAGGAAAAAAAAAGCTACAAGAAGGCAACGTGTAAAAATCCAAAAGAAGAAAGGAAAAGGACAAAAAAAGGACAAGGAAGGAAATAAAAGAAAAGACCAAAAAAGTGAATTATGAATTGAGTAGGACAAGGACACGTTGCGAAGGAGGAGGAAAAGACAGCATAAAAGGAATGTGAATTAGGAGAAAACGTGAAGAGAAGGAAGCGCCGCACAGGAGAGAGAAAAGAGAAGAAAAGGGAGAAACCGTGTGTTGCTGCCAGAACCAAGCAAGGAAGAAAAAAAAAAAAAAGCTAGAGAAGAAAGAGAAAACCAAGGAAGGAAAAGAGAAATAAAGGCGCAAAAGCTTCCCTCTACTTCTTATCATTCTTGAATTGTAGGAATTCTGTAAAGAATTCTTAAAGAGAAGACAGTGTGGTGACAACTTTCCTTTTTTCTATTTAAGATGTTTTGCTTAATTTCTACTATTGCTTTGGTTTGTTATTTCATTATGTTCTAAACTTCTTTTGTTATAGCGAAGATGTAGCCTAACTATGATGATGTGAATTTTATAATTTTTTATGTTTTGCAAGATATTTTATTTATGTGAGTTATATATTATTATGCTTAATGCTTTTAAGTGATTGGCCACCACTTGAATGATTTGATGTGCATATTAGAGATTGAAAGGTAATAATATGCAATTGCTTCTTATAATAAATAACCATGAATTAAATGTGGATAGACATATACCATGTTATTTGTGTGGCTTTTGGTGATAAGATGATCGAAAGATTTATTGTAAACCAGGAATATTCACAGATCCTAAAGCATTTGGTTTGTTTTAATTCACATATAGAGATATAGTGAATTAATGAACTAAATAGGTTTACTATACCTAGACATAGGATAGTAAATAAATTAGGAAGTTCCGCCATCACATAGGTAATACCATTCTTGCAAGCATAAACTATAAAAATTCGTATCTAGTAGTTATGGTGAAATCGGAAGCTCTAACATGTTTCTCATCTTGATTTTTCTTAGTTGGATTCAATTTTTATTAGTCTTGAGTTTTTGTTTTAGAAATTTTAAATTTTAATTCATCATCAACAATATTTTGATTTGCTAGATAAATTTTAGGATTAATTCATCATTAGTACTTAATTAGTTTAGTATTCACCAAGCTTCGTGGGACGATACTTTTCTTATCATTATATTACTTGTTCGACATATTCACTTGCATTTAAATTTCACCGAACAATAACTTTATAATAAGTACTTTGATTTTTTGTTATTATTCATCATTGTGACTAATTTGGATTGTTGGTGCTTTGATTAATATTGTTGCTAGATTGAATTTGGATTAATAAACAATATATTACTTTATTTGGGTTCTTTTGCCTCTTAATTATGGGTTGTGTAGAGTTTAAGTCCTAACACTACCTAGTGTTCCATTACAAGCATGCCACAGGTCAACCACATCATCACTAATATGGTTCTCACATGGAAGTAAGACCCACTTAATTTCGTAGGATTGTCTTTTATGAAGTTTTTTTTAGTATTAGAGAATATTGCCATTTTGTATAGGCAGGCTTCACACCCCCTACTCACAGTGTCCCCATAGTTAGGACATTTGCCATGGTTAGTTCTGAATGTGTAAGCCAACTCTGTTCCTTTTGATTTCGAGACTAGCATGCCCACCTTTTTGGCATTGTAAGAGGTATCCTCCATTTAGAGTGGAAACAATGTAGCGTTCTATCTGCTAGCTTGTTGGCAACAATGGCTATCATGTGTGTCAACCTTTATATAAACAAAGCTTTAATGTAAAGCTTGGCAAGCAATTTGAATTCAAGTTCTCTAGAGGTTAGAACTCCCTCAAAGAGTTCTCCATTTTCTATTTTTCCCTTCTCACCATCAAGATAGGAAAGAAAGAGTGCTACGTCAACTTCTTTCTTGACGTGTAACGCCCAGTCACTTGTTCAGTTGCATCTAAACATAACAAAATGGCATCAAAGCAAGTTCCTGTTCCAGATAGATCTTCCGGAATGAATGACCAAGTGAAGAAATACTTGCCCTATGAGATGGATTGACACTTCCAAGAGCTCATAAAAGTAATGCAACACATGTTTTCAATGTTAAACAAGAAGATTCAAGGTGTAGGTTCTTCTCATGGTGAACTCGATGTTAGTTCTGGTGGAAGGCACTTGTGCCCCCTTAAATTAACACAGGTGGAATTAATGTGGGGATGGATGACAGACAACTAAAGGCTAAGTTGGAGTTTCCTTACTATAACAACTTTGATGATCCTACCAAATGGATTTACAAAGTATAGCAGTTTTTTCGTTATTATCGAACTCTAGAAGCAAAGAAGGTTAAGATAGCCTCCTAGAATCTTGAAAGAGAGGCACAAGTTTGGTTTCAACTCTTTCAAAAGGAGCATGCAAAGGAAGGACTCTCATGGCCACTATTAATAGGGGACTTGCTGGAATGTCATGGTCCCAATAAGTACATTGACTTCTATGGGGAGCTTTTTTACATCTAGAAAAGAGGTACGGTAGATGAATACGAGAAGGAATTTTCCAGGTTATTGGTCCATGCTAGAAAAGTCTTTCCCCAACAGTAGATCAACTACTTTATTATTGGATTAAAAAAAGGCATTCAAATCGATGTCCAAATAGCCAAGCCACATATATTGTCAGCTGCTATTAGGTTGGCTAGATTACATAAGTCTTAAACTTCAACAGTTCATTTAGGCTCATCACTATAAGGTTAAAAACCCCATTTTTTAGGACAAGGTCACCCGCCATCAATGTCTCTTCCTCCTTCCGAAAAGGCAATATGATGCGGAGCAGCTATGCCAACCTAGGCCAACGGCCCAACCCATATGTTGAGTGCCCTAACAATTATATGTTTGGATCCAAGAAGCCTAAACTTAAAGGTCATCCCAAAGATTCTTTAGGAATTTTGATATGTTTAAGACTCCCTAACTATGTTGATTTAGGATTCTTAAATTGTCAAGATCCTTAATTATCTAGGATTTCCTTATTTGTTGAGATCATTAATTTGTTAGGATGTTATCCCTAATTTGTTGGGATCCTATCCTTGATTTGTTGGGATCCTATCTTAATTTGGTTAGTTTGATTTTCCTTAAATTTAGGATTTGAGTTCTACTATGATTAGCTTATCAGAGTTCTACCAGGATTAGCTTATCTGAGTTCTACCACGATTAGCTTTTATGAATTCTAGATCCTTCTATGGGAAGTCTTAGTCCTCTATTTAAGGACACTGTTCCTTCAGTTGTAATCAGAACGATGAGAACTGTGAAGATTGAAAAGTTATTGAATTTTGTTTTCCCTTAAGTCACCCTTTAAATTTCATGCCTTTACTTTCCAGCCTTTTATATTCCAGTTATCTTAATTCTTATCATTTACCTTTCAGTCATTTCTTTTTCCAGTCATTACCTTTCCAGCCTTTATATTTCCGAATTGCAGTAATTATTCCTTTCCAATCTCTCCATAATCAAAAGCTCACTCCGTCGCCCATCGCCATCCGCATTACAATAGTACTGATTAAGCATCTTACCTCTAGAGAAATGGCAGAGCATCACGCTAAAGGCCTTTGTTATAATTGTGATGAACGTTTCACTTTAGGACACAAATATAAATGGTTATTTTTTCTAGAAGTGCCAATAATGGATGAGGAAGTCAAGGGAGGTCAAAAGGACAAAGGAGAAAACTCAAAGGAACCTAGTGATCCTTCCTTAGTACCTTGCATCTCATTTGGAGGCTATCTATGGCTTACGATGCCCACAAACAATGTGGGTAGAAGGACAAATACAATTGAAAAGGAGTAAAGCTATTTTCCTCCTTAACTCAGGAAGTTCTCATAACTTCCTCCACCATGAAGTCGTTAAAAAGGCTAGTCTCCAACAGAAAAGTGATGAAAATTTTAAAGTCATGGTGGCCAACAGAGAAAAGATTGCCAACATAAGAGTATGTCGTAAGGTGAAGTTCTCCTTACAGGGAAATGAATTTATAGTAGACTTTTGTTTATTGGACTTGCAAGGCCCAAAAAGAGTATTAGGCATTTTATGGTTATTTAGCTTAGGACCTTTTTCCTGGGAATTCTTAACACTTAGCTTGTCTTTTTAGCACCGCAGAAATCTGGTGGAACTTGTAGGAGTAACAACTCCTCCTAATCAAGTGGTTGAGAATTGATAAATGGAGAGAGCTTTGGTAGGGAAAGCAAGCCATGTTGTTGCAAATAACAATAGTGTCCATGGAGGCCCTAAGCAACCAAGACTTGGTGTTAGAAGACAGTCCTTAGTTGTTGTTAATATTACACTATTGTTTATTGATGTGTTTAGCAAACTTCATGGTCTCCCTCCCCTAAAGGAGCAAGATCACCACATACTACTACATGATGAAGGGAAGGTTGTAAATGTATAACCCTACCAATATCAACATTTCCAAAAGTCAAAAATTGAAAAATTGAAAAATTGGTTGCGGAGATGCCCCAATATGGAATTATTCATCCCAATAAATCTCCATACTCCTCCTTAGTGCTATTAGTTTGTAAAAAAGATGGGTCCTGGAGGATGTATGTGGACTACCGCACCCTTAATAGTCAGACAATTCGTGATAGGTACCAAATTCTGACTATTGATGAGCTCTTAGATAAGCTACATGGAGCTGTTTTTTTTTTTTGCTAACCTAGATCTCCGCTTAGGTTACCATCAGATTCGCATGGCCCTTAAAGATATTTAAAAGACAGCATTCAGTACTCACAATGGCCATTTTGAGTTTATGGTAGTGCCCTTTGGGCTTACAAACACTCCATTAACCTTTTAGTCCGTAATGCACTCAATTTTTAGACCATTTTTGCGGTGGTTTATTCTAGTGTTTTTTTATGACATTCTTATTTTTAGCCAGAGTTAGGAGGAACACATAGCGCACTTGCAAACAACATTGGCAATGCTTTGACAATACTAGCTTTACATTAAACGTTTAAAATTTGCTTTTAACCACACTGAGGTGTAATTTTTGGGCCATGTTATTTATACTCAGGGGTTTGCGATCAATAAGGAAAAAATTATAGCCATCACAAGTTGGCCTTAGCCGAAAATGTTGAAGGCACCGAGGGGCTTCCTCAGCCTCATGGGATATTACCGTAGGTTTGTTCAACATTACAAGACTTTAGCCTAGCCCTTAATAGATTTGTTTCGAAAAGATGTGTTCAAATGGAGCACTAAGGCAGAAGCTACATTTGCACGATTAAAAATTGCAATGACCAACACATTGTTATTGCTCTTCCTTACTTTGGTCAAACTTTTATTTATGAATGTGATGCCTCTAGGGACAATGTAGGTGGAGTACTTTCATAAGGGCATAACCCAATTGCATTTTTTAGCCAAAATTTTAAGGGGAACAACATATTTTCATCTACTTACAAAAAGAAATGTTAGCCATCATCCTTTAACAATGGAGACATTACCTACTTGGTCACCCCTTCATTGTTTGCACAGATCAATAGAGCCTTAAATACCTTTGGGAGCAGCATATTTCAACCCCAGACCAACAAAAATGGTTAGTCAAACTTTTGGGGTTTGATTTTCACATTGAATTTAAGCCAGGCCATGAAAATCAAATGGCCAACACATTATCCTATTGGCAATAGGATGCAACAAAGCCTTCTAAGAATCCTTTATTTCACACCTCTCAAACAGGGCTGAACAAAGCCTCAAAAAAGTCGAGAAGTGATTTTAAAGGAGAGGCATTTCAAAACGGGGCATTTTCCATCAAGTTAGTAATGGCTCATGTGTGGGACCTGCATCCACCAATTAGTACTCATGCAACAACCAACTTGCACACCAAGGCCGAAGAAAAAATGGTGGGGCTATCGAATTCTCACAATTCTCGGGTTTTCTCTCTCCTTCAAAACTACTCACTCTCAACCATATCCACTCCTATCCCATCATGGCTCAATGTCGTTAAGGAGGAAGTGGCCCAAAATAAGGAAATGTAGGAAATAGAAACTTGCATCTAGCAAGGGGAAGCCATGGGTCCTTAGGAGATCAAGGATGGGGTCATCTTTTTTAAGAAAAAGATATTTCTCTCTACTAGCTCCTCTCTTGTTCCAACAATTGTCAAGGATTCATGAAGGCTTGCACAAAACTATCCAACGAGTACGTGCCATTTTCTTCTGGAAACACATGCAAGACAATGTCAAAAGCTATATCTGCACTTCCCCGACCTGTCAAGAGCAAAAATGGGATTCACGTGCCCCACTTGGCATACTCCAACTCGTTTTGATCCTAAATACTATTTGGATTGATCTATCTATCGATTTTGTGGATGGCATGCCTAAATCTCATGGCAAAAATTCTATCTTGGTGGTGCTGGATTGCTTGTCCAAATATGCCAAGTTTGTCCCTCTTGGTCACCTTTATTTGGTTGTTTCAATGGCTCGATTGTTTTTCTATGAGATTGTTAAGTTATATGGTTTCCTTAAAACTGTGATATGTGATCGTGGTTCTACTTTCATGAGCACCTTCTGGCAAGAGCTATTTAAATTGCAGGGTACCAACTTCAACTTCACCTTGGCTTACAACCTTTAGTCCAATGGTCAAACCGAAGTAACTAATCGTTCTCTCGATATGTACCTCTGTTACTTCATTCAAGGGTGCCCCCAATCTTAGCTTAAGTGGTTATCGTGGGTTGATTATTGTCACAATACAAGTGTCAATAGCAGCACTTGCAAGGCATGGTATGAAATTGTGTATGGTTGTCCCCCTCCCATGCTCCTATCTTATGTCCTCGAAATAACACGTGTAGAAGCCATTGATCGTGAACTCTAGACTTGTGAGATGGTTTTAAAAGTCATCAAGGATAATCTCACATCTTCCCAAGAACAAATGAAACATTTTTATGATTCTAAGCAATGTGAAGTGGAAGTAACACCCACTTAATTCCATAGAATTGTCTTTTATGAAGTTTTTTTTAGTATCAAAGAATACTGCCATTTTGTACATGCAAGTTTCATGCCCTTTACTCGTAGTGTCTTCATAATTAGGACACCTGCCATGGTTGGTTCTGAATGTATAAGCTAGCTCTATTCCTTTTGATTTCAAGACTAGCATGCCCACCTTTTTGGCATTGTAAAAGGTATCTTCCATTTAAAGTAGAAACAGTGTAGTCTGTCCACCAACTTGTCGACAGTAATGGCTATCATGCATGTCGGTAGTGTTATATTTGTAAGGAACAGTGCAAGGTTAGTAGAGTCATTTCACTATGATGTAAGTGAAATGACCATAGTGCCTATTGTATGTAGTTACATGGTGTGACCGTGTGAGCTATGTGCTGAGTGAGATAGGGTGTGAGAGTGAGTTGATGTGTGTTTGCAACAGAGAGCAAGAATGCTTCTTTGTAACCCACTGGAGATAAGGAAAAGTTGCCCTTAAAGTGGAAGTAGGGTACCTTTTTAGGCTCGAACAACTCTACAAACTTGTGTTAGTGTGTTTGCATTGATTGATGCTTCTTGGAACCCCATTAACAGGTAAAACCTCTATATCAATAAAGGTCTAAGCCATTTACTTCCTCTGGTGTAGGAATGTTGCACTATTCATTCCAAGGGAGAGAATTGTTATATTTGTAATGAACAGTACAAGGTTAGTAGAGTCATTTCACTATGATGTAAGTGAAATGACCATAGTGCCCATTGTATGCATGTACACTTGTGACCATATGAGTTGTGTGCTGAGTGAGAGAGGGTATGAGAGTGAGCTGTTGTGTGTTTGTAAAAGAGAGCAAGAGTGCTTCTTTGTAACCCACCAGAGATAAGGAAGAGCTGCTCCCAAAGTGGAAGTAAAGTACCTTTTTAGGCCCAAATCACTCTACATACTTGTGTTAGTGTGTGTGCATTGATTGATACTTCTTGGAACCCCATTAACAAGTAAAACCTCTCTATCAATAAAGCTCTAAGCCATTTACTTCCTCTGTTTTGGAACTAAGACATTTTGTTCATTAATGTGTAACAAAAACTCTCATGGGTTTGTATTCAATCTCAAAATCTACAACTTCCAATCGTAGACATGCTTGGAGGTTGAACAGCGGAGCAAAGGGGCTGCTCTGATATTTTACAAGTCACTAGTTGAACAAAAGTGAAAACTATTTCTTAAAACGTCAGCCTCTCGAGTTTGAGTCACGAGTTATGATCAATTGATTGATTTCTCTATCAAAGGCCATTGAAAGCCATGTTCCTGTTCGATTCAGTATTTTTTTGTCATAGAAATGGCTTTAGACCTTTCACATCTTCAATTCACATGAATCATATCCTTTCATGCCTATGTCGGTAAGAAGAATCGCTTTGTGCCTCTTCTGGGTAATTTTTAATGCAAACCCTGCAGCTGGATATTGTGAAGAGTTTGTCAATTAAATTTCATTTACTTCATCCCTTAGTCAAAAGTCGCCCTGCTGATAGGAGTTACAAGAAGGAAACAAAAACATACTTTTGAGAGAGTGTTACGAAATCATCTTATCTAGACAGTTGGAAACAATTATAGATGCATTGCGAGTAAGGCATAATAAGACACATGGTCCATGTTTACAATTCGAAGGTTCTCTCTATCCACATTTCGTGATAGTAAGCACCGCTTATTCCATCTCCCATAAGGAACTTGGATAGTCCCATATGTTGTCGTCCTCTGGAGTCCACGCCAGATAACGGAAACCCGACTCGAGGCTATTACGGCCATCGTGGTGGTTAATTTCATTTTGATCATTTGACAGCTCTGAGATCCAATCCAATAACTGGGTTTCATACGGAGAACTAGCCAATCCGAGTATTGATGACCCAATAGCTTCGAAGCTTTCGTTTGTGGTGACGCAAAGGTCTTCACCAGATCCCTTGTTTTCACAGTAATATTTTGAGACACTCGTGCCATTTTGAAAGACAAATCTTCTTCAGTACAGTTTGATCGATAACAAAGGTTTCCTGCGGAGAAAGCAATTGTCAGTTATGAGGGAGACAGATTAAGTAGGAACAGCCAGGTGCAAAAATCTCAGGGAGCAGAACAATATAAGTTGCACCTTCTAGGTTCTGTGCTTTCTTCCTCAAATGAGTTCTCAAGTAATTCTTGACCTCATTGTCTGTTCTTCCTGGCAACATTCGAGCAATCCTTGACAACTACGAAAAGGAATTTGGGAAGAAAATCCGTACCAAACTCAGGTTCACACTTGCTACAGTAACCAAAAAATCCGAAAGAACCTTACTTGTTACCCCATAGCCCATGACGGAGATAGTTCAGCCACCGCAATCTGCAGCTTTTACCGCTCCTTCGTAGGCCTGAGTGCAAGCAACTTCCCTATAAGCTTAGTTTATGGTATGAAACAAACAATGAGTGAATCATACCTGATGCTCTCGCCATAGAATCCCACCTCCGTTCCCCCATAAGGGTGACAAAATATGTAAGCTGATCATCTTCCTCTTTAAGCCATGGCCCTCTGCGGAACTTCTCTCCCTGCATGGCTGCTAGATTAGCCACCCTGGTTTGCTACAACTTGGAGAGGTTTGGAATATTTTTATATGAAGAACAGGTTGGTAGTAAGAGTAGGGGAACACAGAAAGTGAAGGTGACCGGAAAACATTACGTGGCACACACGTGGACAACACTAGTTTATGGGAACTCCACCAATGGCTAATTTATCCGTGCTCAAAACGATTTAATTAGGCCATCCTTGAATTTTGATATTATTCAGTCCCATTCGGGATGGATGGAGCTCTTCTCTCTCCCATTTGTATCATCATCTTCGGCTCTACATGCAGAAGTTGCCACAGCCACCACAACTACTGGCAGGCTATAGATAGGCTTTGTCTCTTCTCATTATTAAACTCAAGGAGTTGAAGAGAAAAAGCTTCGGGTAGGAATAGTGCTGTGGAAGGTAGCATAGAACCTAGCATGCAAGATCTTTTCTGTTTCGATGTTGTTTCCATGGAAAAAGACAGACTCGAGCCGGACGTAGTGGACATGACCATTGACTAGAATTGGGCTCAAGCTATGTCTGCCAACGCATGCATGTAGCCACGGCCTGTGGCTAAGGAACTCTTAATAACTGCTCCATTTAGAGAGGCAACGAGAATATCCCCCCCCCTCTCGACCATTTTGCCCAGCAGCCTGCTTTTGGCTCAAGCTCGCGACAAATCCAGATTTTTGCTTTCCAATCAAACACCCGCTAAAAATTGTGCTTGGACTTTTGGTACACATTATTTTTCTTTACTTCAGTGTTCAAGTGAATTAGCTTACGTCTTTGATATATAACATGGTGAAGTCAAATCCAGCACATATTAATAATAGCTGCTTGACCACGAAAGCGGCAAATGATGCATCGTGTTATTCAAGATGAAAGTTGAAGAGTAAGAGCTCCATACTAACTAGAATTGCACTCGTTTAGATGAGGACTGGAATATAGCTCTCATCTTCAGAATTTGTAGGCACTCCGTTGATTATATAGAAAGAGAATTATAATTCAAAGGAAACAAAAAATATCTCACGACATTTTCATATATTTGCTGTCAGAAAAAGCAAAACTATATAAGCAATTCAGACCCGACCCAGGCTTATCAGTATGAATTTGTGACAAAAGCAAGAGTACATTCTTACTCGATATCTACCAGGGAAAAAATTTCCAGTAAGTTATATAGCTCGGAAAGCATTAGAGAAATAGAATATCTTTCAATGCCTCCATTCAATTGGAAGTCATATGCTTCTGGCCTACAACTTATTGGAGAGCTTATCTACGGTCACCTTGCCTGGGCTTCCCTTCTGCTCATTGGAACACAGTACAAAATCTTGCAAGCGGAAATGTGCAGCTAACTGGTCTTCCAAAACCAGATGACACTAGCGATCGATAAATGATTTGTTCATAAGATCGACAGCACCATCCATGAACTGCATCAAAGAACAAGTAACCAAATCGATGATGAAACGCTTCAAGATAAGCGAATTTCATGTTTGATAAATGAAAGCTTCATTACCTTTTTACTCCTGAAAGTAACAACTTTGAGGAAGTGGAAATATAATCTACTTTAAACAAAAACCCCAGCTATAACAGCATAAGACAATGGCTACATAAAAGAGAAAGTGCTTATAAAGTATGTGTGGCACTAGTCTATCTATTGTCCAGTCAAGAAACGAACAACTGCAACAAAGGCCGCCATTACTTGGCGCTTTAGAAATTTCAGTTCTTCACTTCCACCAAAATTACCCAAAAAGTGTAACCAACTATTCAGTGCGGGCATAATTTAGCCAACAACATAATTCTATAAGTACTGAAACACAAAAGGCTAAATCAGAGAATATAAACCACAGGCAGATTCACGAGACTGAAAACTGGAACAAGATCCTTTCACTTATTTTAGGATTTAGAACAGGGGTTACATGTAATCTAGGAATATAACTTGGCCCACCCTGAACGATATCATAAAAGTTTTGACTCCAAAACATGTCATTAATTTCAGAAACATGCAAAAAAATTAATTTGTTGACCTTCATTTCATTTGAGAGGAAGAAAAAGAAAGAAAGGTGAAATAGTTAGTGGACATAAGAAAACAAATCAAGAATCTGGAAGTTTTACCTTTCCAATTGACTTGAGTTCTCGTCCAACTGGTTCCAAAAATTTCAGGTCGACTACTATAGGCCATACCTATTGATAAACAAAAGACAATTAACAACAGAGGAAATAACATAAGGATATGAACATAATGAAAAACTAGGAAAAACAAACATGGTGGGCAAGCAGACGAATTGCAAATCTTGCCAAGTTAACATTTAGGAAACACCAATTCAAAAAATTCTCAGAGAACAATATAACTGCCTTTTATGATAAGATGAGGCACAACATAAATCTAACATAGACATAATGGCTTGTCACAAAGTGAAAAACCAGAAATTAAAATTGAATAATTAAATCAAATGTAAAAAGTCAATGGACAGGGCAAACAACTTCCAGAGGAAGAAAGACAAACCTTTAACCAAACACCTTACTAATTAGTGGGTGACTGTTCTCTCTCGGAGATTATGCTTGCTTTGTTAGAATCACCAAATCAGCACAAGTAATCAAGTTTATTGCAGTACCAAATAAGCCATCACCTTTCTTGATAGTCAATGAAGATGATGAATTACTATAAATCTCCCAGAAAATCTACCTGTAACCACACACCACCATGTCCTATAACAAGAAACTATAACATAAGTCTCCTACAACAGTCCAAGTTAACAAGGTTAATGTCCTCCAAACCTCGCTTCAACCATTTAATACCCTCCACCATCTCCAAACCAAAACTCCAATCATTCTGAAACCTTACTTATCTTGTTGGAGACAGCCATTATGCTGCACTAAGCTCATCTTAAAAACGACTCATGTTCAAAATTCTAGGCATGGTAACCAATCTAATCTGGACAAAAATCACATCCTGATGTCTCAAGATGACTTGGTTTTAAAGGTAACAGCACACAAATAACCAGTATTAGTTTATATAAACACCTGAACAAAAGGATTTCAATGTGAATGTTGGTTCTTTTTAGAATTTAGAAGTGATTAGACATGCCAAGGAAGGAGAACGAGATGTCACAAGTCATAAAGGAAATTCCATACATACAACGTAGCATATTTCAGTGGCATATGTATCTGATTTCACTGCCAGGACCTCATATTGCAGAAAGGAATAAAAAGTGATGCTCATGAATCCAAGCCTCTGAGTTTAGTACATATAACTCCTCATATACTTTCACTTTAAAACAATGTTGAGTTCACGTCCAGGAACTAAAATATCTAGAGCAACTTTCTTTTTTTAATTTTTGCAAGTCCCGGGGAAAACTCTTTCCAACACTTGAAGACTGGATAATTGTTGACCCCCGCCAGTAGTCATTACAAGATCATTAAAAAAAGATAAATTATTTACTAGATCAGTTCAGACCTCTGTAATTTTTCAAAAGAAACAGCGAAAGAACACTCAACACACACACACACACACACATATATATATATATATATATATCTAGGTGTAGTTATCATTTCAAGTTGTTTTATTGTTCTTTACAGCTGCAAAGTAGGCGAAATTCAAACCGGTTAAATATATCTAAAGCGTGCCAAATACCACCCGAACCTCGATTCCGGAAATTGTATAATGATATTACCGCCACGAGTTCCAACACAACCCAGAGCCTTAACAAATTAACCCCCTTAACGATTGCAGGCTCATGGAAGAAAAAATATATCAGCTGAAGATACAACGAAGTGCATTTCCATTTCAAATTTAGCCCTCAACTCCCCTCAGATCAACCTAGCCTTGTACACATTGTGAGGCTGAATTTTGTTCTTAGCAAAGTCGCACCTACAACGGGTGCCTGTGGAAATCTCCACAAGACAGTTATGATACAATAAATTGGACAACAAAAAAAAAAATCAATCGTGTTTGATCATGCAATAGTTACGGAATCAAAAAGGAACATACTTTCGAATTCGTCAAATTTGCAAATTCAAAGAGCAAAAAAATAAAAATAGAAAAATAGAAAAATAAACGAGACTATCTTCTCTGCTAAGCAACGAAAATGAAAAAAGAACCTTGAGGCCAAGTAGCTTGATGGGTTTAATTTGCCCTGGGACGATGCACTCTGGTCCTGCTGCTTCGACCATGGCTTCCACCGCTAACCCACTCCCTACTGGATTAGGATGCTGCAAGACGCCCCAGTGGCCATCCATAGAAACTTGGAAGTGAATAAGATAACCCACTACAGCACTAAACCCTACCAACTCAGAAAACTGATGCAAAACAAAAACAGATAAATGCCTGCTAGTCTAGACAGAGAGAAAGAAAAATCCCGACCTTCATGAGGGAGAGGGCATAATCAGAAGTGGGATTCTGGGGGAGGCGGAGCACGGGGGACTGATGGATTTTGGGGATGGGCTTTACAGACGGTGCCGCTCTCCATGGGGCGTCCTTTTGAAGAGAAGCTGCTGCTCCTTTTCTGGACATCCTATATGCCGTCTTAGACTTGGCTCCTATTTCCTTCTTTGTGTGGGGATGTCGGAGGTTTGACTTGATTAGGTACTAAGGGAAGCAATAGGTGTGTTTTGGAGAACGGAAACCTGGAGGAAAAGCTGGGAAGGTGACAAGCAGTTGGTGGATTAGATTGTCGAGGCAGGTCGGTGTATGTGGTGTTGTGGCTCGTGCTGAGTGCGAGGCGAAGATAATGCTGTTTTGTGGACAGATAGGGCTTCATGCCCGCGCAAGAGGAATTGGGAGTGAGTGCTTGTGTCTTTGAGAGTGGCCCGCGTTGCACTCAAGAGATCGAACTTCCCCTCCCATTTTCTTCATCACCCCCGATTTAAAAAACAAGGGGAAAAAAGGAAGGAAAAAAGGGAATCCTGTGTCCAAGTGTTTTTTATTTTTTATTTTTTTGGGGTAGTATGAGAAAGCACAAGGATAAGATAACAAAATAAAAATAAATAAAAATAAAAATAAAATAAAATAAAATAAAAAATAAAGAAAAGGTTCATGGAAATTTAAGATGGTCGAGGAGGGTAGAAATGATTGGAGGGAGGAAAAAAGTATAGATGTTATGCAAAGTAGAATCAATATTTGAACGGATTTTACTGAAAGTCAATGGAGAATTCTTTACACGAAGGTAAATATTTTGTATAATTAGAGCAATTTATTACCTTTGAACATGTTTGAGGTTTAGGGCAATTAAAAAATCTTCCTTCCAAGAAGATGTTGAATGTTGAAGTGTCGTAGGTCTTGCATTATATTTTTCCCATGGAGAAATAACGTTGTATGGTAAAGCCAATGTCTAAAATATAGCTAGTTTACGGTTCCCATGTTATAATGGAGTGAGTGTACATAGCCATTACATGTAATATGTATTTTTGTAAATGTTAGAGATACATGATCATCTAGAATATTTTTCCATCTAAATTAACATTTAGGGGCCTTACCACACACTTCACCATGATGAGTTTTGACTTTTTCTTACTTTTTCATCAATGATTTTTCTTGCAACACTTAGGCTTCCTTATGCAATCAAAATCTCAAGTTTTTTCCCATCTTACTCATTTTTTTTAATCTAATTAAAACCCAATTCCACACATCAGTTCAACATATTCAAACTAATAATGCCTGTGATTTTTTTTAATTATGAATGTTCATCATTTTTTTTTTTTTTTTCGTAGTGTTTTTCATTAAAGTTCATATGTTTACACTCTACAACAAAATAGAGTTATTGAGTACAAACATTATTATTTTCTAAAGGTTGTTAGGGCTCTTAAGTATTAAGCATCTATTCTTAAAAAAATTTTAGGCAATTGTGTAATTATTACAGCTTATCTAATTAATAGGATGTTGACTTGAGTTCTTGACAAAATAACACCTTTTGAGCTACTTTTTGAAAAGTGCACTAACATTAGTCATCTTTGTATTTTTGTCTACCTCTGTTTTGCTACTATACTAGACCGTTGGGACAAATTGGTTTCCCATGCCACTCTTTATATCTTCATAAGCTACCCTCCCCCACAGAAAGAATATCATGTTTATAACCCCTCTACAAGCTGGTTCTTTAATAGTTGAGATGTTATTTTTCATGAAGATGTTTTCTTGTTTTGGACTTAGTCCTCGCCAATTATTCCATTTAAGTTGACTATCAGCCCTTGGTAGTTGTTATTTGATGATGGCGTTTCAATGTTACTGCCCATGATGCTTCTGTTGCCCCTATTACTTGTCTGATGTCACCTTTGCTTGCTATTCCTTCTTAATTCCCTAGGCAATTTTGAGTTCTCCAACACATTCATTGTTGGTGCCTCTCACTAATTCCTCGAGCCTACTACTTTAAAGGCCTTGCTTGCTTCTTCAAAACTACTTTAGATGACTCCCTAGTCCTTGTCCCTTATGTGCCTTTTCCTATTGCTCCTCACTATTTTGGACACCCCGTTTTGCCCATTACTTAAACCAAAGACTATATTTGCATTTCAAGTCACCTAGCTCTCATTATCTCATCTTTTTGTAAGTCAACTTTGCTCACCTTTCTTCAGATCACTTATGTTATATCAACTAGATTTTTGCTAAAATGGAGCCCTTTTCTTATCACGAGATTGCTAAGGATCCAAAATGACAACATACCATGGAGGATGAACTTTGTGCCCTTGCTAAGAACTACACATGGAACGTTGTCCCTTAGCTTTCTCATCAACAATCATTAGCTATTAATGTTTATAAAATCAAATACAAGATAAATGATTCACTTGAACACTACAAAACATGTTTGGTGGCTAGGTTTGCACGTAGAAGGAAGGTTTTAATTACCAAGACATCTTTTCCTTAATAGCCAAAGAGAGTACAATCTTCTCATTTCTTGCAATTGCTACCTTTTGAGATTGGTTTCTTTATCAAATGAATGTCTACAATGATTTCCTACATGGGGATTTATAAGAAGAGATTTATATGAATCTTCTTTAAAGCTTAAATAGATAAAGAGAGTCTTGAGTATATTGGTTGCACAAATCCCTAAACGGACTTAAATAGACTTCTCAATAGTGATATGTCAAGTTCACCAACACTCTTACTTCAACATAGTTTAGTCAATCTAGATATGCCTATGCCTTATTCATTTGAAGAAAAGGTACACCTTTCATTTACTTGTTGATATATATAGATGATATATTGATTATGAAAAATAATGTTCCTACTATAAAAAGTTTCGAGAATTACTTGCATCCCATATTTCACATTAAAAATTTACGATCTTCCAAATACTATTTTAGCATAGAGATGACCCATTTAGAAAGAGAAATTTGTCTCAATTAGTGCAAGTTTGTGTTAGAAATCATATCTAAAGTTGGTCTATTTGGATGTAAGCCTGTTGTTATTCATTTTGAACAAAATTTGAATTTGACAATAGTTGAATATGATATTAGGGTATCAGCATTAGATAAGGACCTTCACTTAGTAATCCTTCAAGCTACCAAAGGCTAGTTACGAAGCTTATCTACCTTACCATGATGACTCATGATATTTGTTATGTCATGCAAATCTTTAGTCAATTTATGTGTGATCCAAGCAAGCTCACATGAATTTAGCCTTAAAGGTAGTAAAGTACTTAAAGGGCTACTTAAGTCTAGGAATACTTCTATCTAGAGATTGTAACATGAAAATGACTACTTATAGTGACATTGATTATGCCACTTGTCCTATAAATAGAAGATCAATGATTGATTTTTGCATAAATTTAGGATTTTCTTTGTTGTCATGGAAGACAAAAAAACAATCAACTATTTTCTTATCATCTACTAAATCTAAGTATTAAGCCATGTGCAAAACTACTTATGAGATTGTTTTGTTAAAATGTTTACTCAGGGATCTTGGAGTTTGGGTAAGAAGTCCTACTTTTTTGTTTTTTAACAATGATGCAATCCTTAAACTTGCAACGAATCCTATGGTTTATGGGAGAACAAAACACATCAAGGTGGATTATCATTTCATTATAGACAAGATCTAGGAAGACATCATCAAGATGAGAAATTCAAACCACAGAACAACCTATAGACATCTTTGCCAAAGCTCGTTGTTAGAGACAATATTTGTATTTACTAAGAAAGCTTGGCATGCTTGACAAAAACTACCAGCTTGATGGGTCCATTATACATTCTTGATACAACATGGATTGCTTACCATATGACATAATTGTTGATTATTAGAATCATGTTATTTTAGGTATCTATTTGTGCATAGAGTAGGAAAATACTCTTTCTATTGCTTTGTATATTTTCTCTTACAGTCCTTGTATTATAAATAGGACAAGAATTGTACACTTTTCTTCAAAAAAGCAATACATACAAATTCCCAACTAACCTTTGGCAGCAATAGTGAGTTGATTGGTTGTTTGGATGTTACATTCGTGATAAGGCTTAGAGGCAGTATTTGTTTGGCTAATATTATATTGTCAAAAGATACTCATCACATTCGTGGAATATCTTTGATAATATTCTCCTAGCCTTATTGTGACGCTTATGCTTTTTGTCTGGTTCTATAGTAGTAGCATCAATAGTGTTCTAGTTCTGCTCTGGAGATGGTTGGATCTGTCAAGATACTTGGTTCCCGGCTTTCGCTCCCCGCCCCAGCCTTTTTCTTCTTTTTGGATAATTCATTATTCCTTCTTTGAACTAACAAATCTCTGAAAGTTAATTAATTTTGTTGGAGCCAGTCATTAGGGGACATTATGATGAGCCAGATAGAAATGTTAAGCACTACAGGCGGTTTTTCAAAGGCACCTTTTATCCAGAATTCTTAATCATTTCCTCAAGGAGCAGCCAAGAGAATAATACTCACCTTCTTAACTTGGGAAGTTCCAAGAAACAAATTTGAAAGACAATAAAGTCCTATTAATGCAAGTACAAACAAAAAGATTCATACTCCTTGCAGAGGAACCTGAAAAAAGATAATAATAAGAAAAAAAAAGGGTGGAAAGAATACAAATATATTTCACAAAACGTTCTTACCAAGATCATATGCCTAACAAATTCCATTCATTTTAGATTACATTTATGGCTGCTTCTTCCGATATCTTCATCGATCGGATTGGGATCAAAAAATAAAATTAACAAAATCTGCAAAAGAATGCCAACAAGGTGGGAGGAGCAGATTCTCTTCCATCCACCAGATCAGATTGTTGTCCACCCTACCCGGAGTTATCAGTTACACTGTAACCATGTCTTCTGCTCCTCTCTGCTTTGCCACATCTGCCAGTTTTTTCCAAGTTAACTCTCTGCTTTCTTCCACTTCTCTGGCCTTGGACTCTCTCTCGGTATACTGCCTTTGGCACTCTTCAAACAATTCAGCATCCATTTCCAAGAACATTTTCCGAACATTGACAGTCAGCCCATGAACTGCCTGGTTCCAGTGACTTTGGATATTCTTCTCCAATGCCTCAAAGATAATGGGTAGTATGACACTCCGATTCTGGGCGATTAAGCTCACGATGTGCTCATTGTTCCACAAAAAGAGGGCTCGTTCTGCAACCTGCAATAAAAACATGCTTAAGTTTTTACAACCGAAATGCCATTTCATACCTTTAGTGTGTAAAAACAGTGTTAATACTTCGTAGGCCAAGCCTATAGTGGCGTTAAGTGAAAAGAGTCAACAAAGGAGAGATATTCCAAGCAAAAGAAACAACAAAAAGGCTCCCATATTAAGGACAAAAAAAGACTCGTTGCAAGAGCAACCTCAATGACATCCATAATTTTCTTATCTTGAACAAACATTCGGGAAGAAGGTCACTATAAATCAGCAAAATCCACTAAACAATTCAACATGATGATCATGTCAAGCTTGCTGTTCAGCTGTAAATAGCTGCAGTACCAACCAAACACGCAGGACACATTTCTGCACAATAATGAATGACAGCATGACCATTTGCAATCTTATCTCCCATCCTTCCTTTTCCACCTCTTGCCGGCTAATCCAAAACTTCATCTAGCTAACATTTTGTAATGTCCTTGTAACTGCTGCCAGATTATGTATACAAACTTAACAAAGCACTGTTTGTTTAGCAAATGCATATTTCAATGAAGACATCTGGTGACAATCATAGAAGTTCTAGGAAAAATGATCCTCCACTTATTGTGGATTAAAATTTTCCCAGGATCAACTATCAACAACTAATAGTGATGGAGACGAAAATGGAATTCCAAGTAGGAGTTGCTGCATGGGAAAAAAATCCTTTTTAAATGATAATACTACATTGCAACCATGAAGAAGGTAGATTTTCTGCTCTTTTTTCTTTTTCTTTTTACTTCTTTTGTTTTTCTATATCACAGGAAACCAGAACAATCTATCCTTACCACAAACAATAATGCAGAATGTCATATAAGAGGGAATTGGATCTGTTAGCACACACATTTAGATTTAGAATATGTAAACTTGCAGATGATGACACTTATGTCAAGATATATATCACTGACAAGTTACATCAAGAAAAATTATAGAAATCTAAAGTGAACAGGTTATATATAGTTATTCTCACCAAAGGTTTACATAGAGGCATAAAGGGAAACTACAAAATATTTGATGAAGTAAAACTTCCATATGATCAATTTTCGTTGTTGATCACCAAACAATCAACATATCTCCCCTGAAAGCTATCGACTCACTTAATAAGGAAAAAGAAGAAGATCAGTTGAGATCAAGTAAGGGCCATAAGAAGCAGAGAAGAGTCAGTAGTAAGTGTTTCGAAAACTCAGAGGTGAGAGCCCCAACTAAAATCCTTGACTTCAGAGAGAAAAAGCACAATAGATAAGTTGAAACATTTTGAATTACTGTGAACAAATCTTACAACAACGATTAATAGGCTCATCAACTCACCATGAGAATAGGGTATAAGAATAAAAAATATTATCAACTTAAGCAAGCATTAGTGAGCTTGTTTCAAAAATCAAATGCGTGACTTGTTCCATATTGATTGACAACTCACCTACCAACATGTAAGCCGCCTCTATGCGATGGACACACATCATGTTTCAAAAGTCAGATAATGTAAGGAAATTAAGAGCCATACACAGATTTTTTCCAGTGAGTTGGTATTTTGATTTAGCTATTATTTCAAACAAATACAGGCTCTCTTTCTCTCAACTGTGGATGCACACTAATACACGTCTCAAAAGTGAGATGATGTAATGTGATCAAGACCCACTTACCTATTGATTAACATCTCACCAACCAACAGGACAAACTAGTGTAAGAGTTCCTTCAAGTAGGTTGATATTTCCTCTACCTCTTATTATATGTTTAACATCCATCACCCCATCCCCTCACATCCTGGGATATATTTTTCAATCAGAAGTTATCCATTCTCAAGTATAACGTCTTATGACATACGTGCTACTTGCACTGGCCTTAACAGTTCTGGGACTTCATGGATTGAGATTTAAGAGAAATGGATGGGGTTACAACCTCATTTATCTTCAAAAGTTTGAACTTTGATGGAACAAAGAAGCTGCCTATGAGATAGATTCTAAAGTAAATAAGGTCTGTGTTTTGAAGTATCTGTAAAAGGATTGATTGATATAACTAAAATCCTAAAATTTTGAAGGGTTTTGAATGGTTACAAGAAGAGATTTGGATTTGAATTGAGAAAGAAGAAAACAAATGCAGTAATTGTTCAGGGAGTGTGAATAGTAATTCTGAACACTAGAACACATTAAGTCATGCCTCCATACTTCAAAAACCTGATATTCGAATGGTCACTCCCAATACTCTTTGAACTCAATGAAGCATACGTTAATACTAAATCAGAGTTACTAAACCTACCAGGAGTAAAACTTTTAATTAGGATAGTAAACTAAAAGCCTGCCTAAACCTAATACATTAATCCCAATGTTGTTAGGAAATTTTATACTCTCCTAGTAAAATTATGCCTAGGAATTTGTAAAAGCTATTTCAACACTAGGACTCTAATAAGATGACATTCTATACCATACAAGACTCGTCTCAAAATAAATAATAATGAAGTACTCCCCAAAAACCTTTACTGGTATCCCAACGTAGTCATTCAAACGAAAGCATGAATTAAGAACAAGTCTGTAACCAAAGGTATAGGTTGCCAATGCTACAAGTTCATGAAGAAATCAGCCAACAAAACTTGGCTTCTTGACATGGAGTCAATTCCTAAACCACTAGATATTCAAAAAATTTCGACTAGCTAAAATATATACGAGAGTAAATTCTAGAAACATATTATAATTACGACAGACGCAAGGGGATTCTCCCCTGACTATAGCTGGTTCACATTGCCAAGCTAGGGTCATATCAGACGTCTCTTTCAACCCTAAAATGAAGCAAGGAAGAAGTGAAAGGAAGGCAACAAATTGCTCTTTGAGCCAAATTCCATATAACAAATTGAAAAATAAGAAAGAAAACCATCTAACATACAGAATTCACTGGAAGAAAGAAAGACAGCCATTTGAAAGAAAGAATGGTGGAAAAACAACAAACTGACCGACCAGTAAGCAGAGTGCAGAAGCAAAACTAGTATAGTTTCAGAAACCTGAAAATGGGAGCTATTGAGGCAGCGGGCAATCTGTCTGAAAAGCGGCACCATGCAGCGCTGGAACTCCACGGACTGCGTAGCCTCCAGCACCTCCTCAAGTTCTCCGAGGAAGAGAACCTCCTTCTGGCAGTTGGTGAGGGGCCAGTACTTCAACAATCCCCTAATCACGGTATCAGCCAGCTTGTAGTCCTTCTCTACAAATTGGGTAATGCAATAGGACAACTGCTGATGGTATAGCGCAATGGGCTTCGGCTTATGCAGCGGTATCAACGCCCGTACCAGAAACAACTTGTGCTCCTCCTTCATCGGCAGAGCGAACCCGTTTATTATACTACCCAGAATCTCCAACAGCTCACCGATACCACTGTGGCGCTCCGTCTCGTATATGAAGCGATAAAATATATTGTTAATCGCCTTTCGGATGAAGGGGCGGTGCACCATGAACTTCCCGTATATCCGGTGCAGAATCGTCTTCAAATACTCCCTCTCCCGAGGATCCTCCGAATCAAACAAATCCAGCAATTTCAGCACAAACGAGTGGTCGATGTACCGCTTGGCGGCCTTCGTATCTGTATCGGACGAGACCACGTATCTCAAGAGAAGCTCGTACACGAGCTGCAAATGCGGCCACGACGGCTCCAAATACGGTTCCTCCTCCTCCGGATCAGTGGTTTCCTGGCCTGTGTTCTCGTGAGACGCCGGAGGCAGGCACCGGAAAATGTTAGCGGATATCATTCTTATCATCTCCTCCTGGCACGTCTCCGTAATCTTCCCCGACCCGGACTGAATAAAATCCACCAACTCCATAAGCGTTTGCCGCTTGATTTCCTTCTCTCGGGCAGATTTCATTGTTTCCGAGAAGTCGAACTGGAAGCAACAAATCTGAAGTTTTCGGAGGAACAAACTCTGGCGTTCCGAGACCGGCACCTCGCGGAACAACGGCAGGGGATCGATGGTGCCGGACGGCGGGGCCATCGCAGACATCATGGGGGGACCGCCCAGACTGGGGCCCGATGATGCCGGGCCGGCCCGGGACGCGTGGTTCACGACCACACTGGCGGTGGAGACTGTCCCGGAATTTCGGGTCCCAGGGGGGCCGTACCCATACAAGGACGGGTCGTTCGGGTCGGACTTGGAGGGCTTCCGGTGCCCTCCCTTTATGATTTTCTTCAACATTTCGCTCCCGATGCAACAAACCCTAACCCTAAGACCAGTCACTTGAGCTGCGGGGATCAAATCGAAGCAAGGCCGTGACAGTGCTGTGATCGTTGGAAACGATGAATCAGCACAAACAAAATCATCGCCCGGTACTGCTTTTCAATCGATTCGCGTGGTTTCTGGTGTCTAATCGTCGTGTGGGAAACAAAAGAGGAGTGGATCTGAGCGAGTTATTGTGGCATAGGTTTTGGTTGGAATCGGCGACGAGGTTGACCTTCACTGGATCGTAATGGCAAGTCATCCGAGTGGAAATGCCGGCGCGTTGATCGGATGGGGGTGGGTCCCGGCGATCAAAGGATTGGCGGTGACGAAAGTCGGGGGTGGGGGGGCGCACAGGGATAATTAAGAAGGAGAGGGAGCTTAAAACAAGAAAAATATTGAAAGAATATGATTGCAAATAAACGCCTTTATAAGCAGTTTATTTTTTTTTATGAAGGAGACAATGCATTTTTACCTTATCCTAATATGTCTTAGATTTTACTTGCCCGCCCGCCCCTCTCAACCCTTGTACCATTTTTGCAATGATAATTTGAACTTGGGGGCAAGATCGGTTGATTTGATTGTTACACGTGGCGCGAGAACGGAGGATCCACAGAGAAAGTGGGGGATTACAGGAGAAATCTAGGGTACACCGGACTCCGGATCGTACCATTGCAATGCGACTGTAGGAACCTCGCTCGAAAGGGAATTAGAGGCGGCATCAATCATGTCCAGGTAGTGCCCGGTGGCTGAACACATGGACAACCGACAGCGAAATGACGAACTCCTTACGTATTGATTAAATAATCCCATCTTTGGGAATTCTTGTTGACCAATTCCTTTAAATAAATAAATACATAAATAACACAAGTTAGAATAATGTGTAAACCTACCAGTTATTTCCAACAAAATTGTGTTATAGCTTTTGGACATTATCAATAACATTCTTTTACCTTTTTTCTTTCTCTTTTTATTTTTATTTTTTTAACTCAAAGACTCATGTTCACACATGCAGGTATCAAATTTTAAAAATCCTACAATTGGAATCTCTACTTATTTATCATTTAACTAATAAATTAGACAATATTATCAAGAATATGCAGAGCGCTATAAAACAAAAACCAACAATTATGACTGACTCGGACCACGTTTTACATGACTTGAGTTCATAAATTTTAAGGCTTTATTTTGGTTGTTTCTCAGTTTGACATCTTTATTAAAGTTTTTGTTACACAAGTAACAAAATATAGGTATCTTTACATGCGTTTTTTAATTTTTTAATTTTTTTTATTAGAAGGATATAATAATACTTCTACATCTGTTTTTCTTTTTCTCTTATAAAAAATATCAAACATTTTTTAATTTCGAATTAATATCTTAAAGTCAAAATGACAAAAATGCAAGAGAACGATAACTTGATTTTCTTAATAATAAGTTCACATTAATCTAAGCACAGCTTGGCGTAAGATTCTTAATTGTTGTCAACTAATATTCATTGTCATAGCTTAATGATAATGTTTTATATTTGACAACTAGGCTTCTCATTCTAAGGTCAAACCGAGAGACGCAAGAAATGAAATAAATAAATAAATAAGAAAAAGCCATATATATGGAGAATTTCGGAATGGTGTGGACCCAGTTAATAGGAATTTGATTAGATGTGACTTCATTTGAAAATTACTACGCTTTTTCTTATAAAGAAAAGATTATAAGATGAGGTATCTCAACACGTGTATTAGCTTCAATAAACAGCGTCATTGGTGGAAATCGGTTGACATGGGCCGAGGTGTTAATTTTGTATTTTTTTTTTTCATTCGGTGTGTTGATCAAATTGCTCCCTATGTTGACTTGGTCCCATTCAATTATACGAAAAAAAGTTAACAACTAAAAATAGTGTTTGGTGAATAGAAAAATAAAATAGATAATTTTTTGTTGTTATTGCTATATTATGGACAAATCAATGATTAATTGATTGAGAAAGGTGATTATGATCAAGCCTTAATGTTTTTTTAAGTATTATATTTATAGCAATTTCAGAGATATCTTCCAACTCTCTCTTTAGAGGAAACGTAAGTTCAAATTTTGTCATACTTAGGGTAGCACAATGTAATCTGAGGCCTACTACGAAAATTGTAATAATTTTTTATTCTAATATAATATTACAATTTTTTTTTACGTTGTCCAAATAATCTACTAGCAAATTTTATTATTTTATCATTATTGTTGTACTTTGTCCAAATAATCTAATTGGTTAGTTATTAGTTCTTTAGCTGAATTTAATACTAATAATAATTAAACGTAAATTATTTTTTATTAAATTTATAGTCCAATTGATATTTTCTACCAAACATATCGAAGATGAAAAAAAAATTACAAAAAAATTAACAAATGAATAAAAGAATAAGCAAAAATAAAAATTACAACTTAACTATAGGAAGTCATAAGGAATATAAAACCTAGGCATGGCACAAACATGAGTTGGTCTAAACAATTCCTGAAAACCCACTAGTTGTTCCATGAAAACGGGTTCAGAGAGAGTCCTGTGCAACAAGGCTTTATCCACGTGTAGTTGCTAGAGCTACCAGCCTTGCATCGTTGCTAGTGTTAGGATCGCTTGGATTGTTGTTGCTTTCACCACAGGGCTACGGGGTTTCTAAGTACTCAACGCCGTATTCTTATTGAAGTAGACAATGAAAGCAGTGAATTGGAGAATAAAACTGGAGAAATGCCCTCAAGCTTCCATTCACACGGCAATTGTTCTTACAAAGAATGCTTTACAGTTGCTATATATGTAAAAACAGAAAAGACTATTGGGCCCGTCAGTTAACTAACGGGCCAAGCTAACTAAATACACCCACAGCATATTACATATTTCAACACTCCCCCTCAAGCTGGAGATTTGTATAAATCAAATACTCCAAGCTTGGATAAGAGGTAATGATGCTGTGGGCTACATAACGCTTTAGTAAAAACATCTGCGGGTTGTTCCCGCGTATTAACATAACAAGTTCTCACAATCCCTCTCTGGATTTTCTCTCGAACAAAGTGACAATCTATCTCTATATGCTTCGTTCTCTGATGGAAGATGGGGTTTGCCGCAATGTGTCCTGCCGCCTCACTATCACAAAAGAGTGCCACAGGACGGGGAATGATTACCCCGAGATCCAGAAACAAACCTAATAACCAAATTACTTCACAAACAGTGTACCCCATAGCTCTGTATTCTGACTCTGCTGATGAACGGGATACAGTGGGTTGCTTCTTGGCCAACCATGATACAAGAGAGTCTCCCAACTTGATGCAGTATCCTGTTATGCACTTTCGCGTCATGGGACAAGTAGCATAATCTGAATCACAGTAAGCAGTAAGCTCCAGCCTGGATGAAGAGGAAAGAAATATCCCAAGTCCGGGAGTTGCTTTAATATACTTCAACAACCTCATAGCTGCATCCATGTGTGAACGTTTCGGTCTATGAGTGAACTGGCTAAGGTGTTGAACCGCAAAAGAAATGTCAGGCCTGGTGTGAGTCAGGTACAGGAGTCTCCCAATCATCCTCTGATAAGGACTATAGTCCTTCAGGATGGGATCATCTCGCCTCTCAGGATCTCCCTCATCATATTCGGGGGTAGTGAGCTTCACATTAGGTTCCAATGGGGTGAGTATGGGTTTGGACCCTCCAAGTCCAGCCTCTGAAACTAATTCCAGTGCATACTTACGCTGGTTGAGGTATATCCCTTTTGGTGATCGAGCTATTTCAATGCCAAGAAAGTATTTACATTCTCCAAGGTCCTTCATATGAAACACTGAATGCAAATAGTGCTTGAGTTCTGAAATAGCAGTGAGGTCGTCCCCTGTCACCAATATATCATCGACATAGAAGAGTAGGATAATGAAGGATCCTTTTGTCCTCTTGGTGAACAATGCATAATCATGTAGGGATTGTCTAAAACCCCCTGCAAGTAAGGCCTCTGTAAATTTGGCATACCACTGTCTGGATGCCTGCTTCAAACCATACAATGACTTCCTCAACCGACACACTAAACACTCCCCCTGATGGAGAAAACCAGGTGGAAGATGCATATAAACCTCTTCCATCAAATCTCCATGTAAGAAAGCATTCTGCACATCTAGCTGATGAAGACACCAATTTTTTACAGATGCAATACTCATTACAGATCTCACAGTGACAGATTTAACCACCGGCGAGAAGGTTTCATCATAATCTACACCTTCTCGCTGTGTGTATCCCTTGGCCACCAAACGGGCCTTATATCTCTCAATTGTACCATCTGCACGATACTTAATTTTGTATACCCATTTACATCCAATGGCTCGCCGCCCAGGTGGAAGTGTCACAACATCCCACGTGCAATTAGCTTCAAGAGCTGCTAATTCTTTACCCATGGCATCTACCCAATGATTGTCAGTAATTGCCTGATGGTATGTTTCTGGTTCAGTGATGGAGGAGATTGAAGCTAAGAAATTCTGATAGTGAGGATGCATGTGATCTAGGGAAACATGATATGATATCGGGTACTTACTGTTCGACCCTATGGAGGTGGCTGAACAGATGTAGTCGGCGGTCCAAATGGGAGGACGTGTAGGACGTGATGACCGCCGAACAACTGGTGGTGATGATTCAGGAAGAGTATGTGGCTGTGTCTCTGGAGTGTCATTAACCGGTACAATGGGAGGTGTATCAATGGTTTGAGTCCCTATACCTGATGTGTCAGGAGATGTAGCTGGAGGTGTGTCCTGAAGTGGCATTTCAGGAACACCTGGAAGTGTGTCCGACGAAGTGGATAACGGATCGTAGGACTGAGCAGCATCCTGAACTGGGGTCACGTGATCCGAGGGCAGATCATGTGTCAAATTCGAGGACTGACCTGGTCCAAAAGGAAACTCATACTCAAAAAAAGACCACATCACAACTTACCCAAAATTTTCCGCAACTAGGATCATATACTTTATATCCCTTCTGCAATGAGGGATAACCAAAGAATATGCAAGGAATAGACCTGGGAGAAAACTTACTCTTGGGTCGTAAGTCAGATGCATAGCATCTACACCCAAAAACCCGTAAATGGTCTAGTAAGGGAGGTTTCCCATGCAATATCTCAAAAGGAGACTTGTTTCCAAGTCTGGGGCTAGGTAGTCGATTTATGATATGAGTCGCTGTCAAAATGCATTCTCCCCAAAAACGTGCAGGAATGTCAACCTGAAACATTAAGGCACGTGCAACATCCAACAAGTGACGGTGTTTGCGTTCCACCACCCCATTCTGTTAAGGTGTGTAAACGCAAGAGCTTTTGTGATATATTCCACGAGAAGCTAAGAATGATGAGCATGCAGCGGAAAAAAATTCTGTCCCATTATCTGAGCGAATGCGCTTGATAAGGACTCCATGTTGGTTCTGAACCATGGTGACAAAAGACTGAATTATAGGAAAAACTTGATCCTTAAAACGCAAAAGAAAAGTCCAAGTCACTCGAGAAAAATCATCAACGATAGTTAAAAAATATCGCGACTTATCATGATTATGTTCCCGATGAGGTCCCCACAAGTCCATATGAATAAGTTCAAAAACAGTAGTGCTAAAGTTTTGACGTTGGGGAAAAACAGCTCTAGTCTGTTTTGCCAATGGACAAATGGAGCAAGAAAAAGAATCTGGACATTCTATACGTTTGCCATGCGTAAAATAACATTTTTGGGAACTATGTCCCAAACGTCTATGCCATAGATTATAACTAGAAATAGCATTGTCATTACACTGATTGTTCGCATTCACAAAAGACAAAAGGGAATGGACACTACTCAAAAAGCGTGTAATACAATGAGATAATTCAACTAAACTAGGTTGCAAAAAATAAAGCCCTCGGATCGCTTTACCCAGTCCGATCACCCGCCCAGTCATACGGTCCTGAAAGAAGCAAAAATCATCGAAGAATACAACAATGCAATTGCTATCAGATGTGATTTTCTTGACTGAAAGTAAATTGAATTTCAAACGAGGAATATAAAGGACTCGATTTAAATGCATCAATTTTGTAGGTTGTGCATTTCCAATGTGAGTGGCATAAACATGAGTACTATCAGGCAATTTAATTGGCAACGATTGAGGTAAACATGGGTAATAAGAATATAATGAATTTAAATTGCACGTAATATGATCGCTAGCACCTGAGTCAATGATCCATGGACATGTAAAGTTTGATGAGTGCATCATACCTTCATAATTCCCCAAGGATTGGGAGGCTAAACTTTGCTGCAATTGTTTCAAGCCAAAAGAAGGAAAAGGTGGGCTCGCGGGGTGCATTGTTCCTGCGAAGGAAGGCCCTCCAGTTTGGCTCGCGAGGCTCCCTGGCTGTTGCGGCTCCAGCCCTTGAAAAGGTGGCCCATGTGGACTTTGGCCTGGCATGGTATGCGGACCAGCAGAAGTGGAAATTGGGATAGGCCCATGCGGTCCCGCCAGGTAGATAATGGGGCCCGGATGGCCAGACCCAGCTGTCTGATACCCGTACACGGGCCCCAGCTGGTGGTGCCCACTAAAATTAGCATTGATGGGCTGCCCGAAACTAGGTTGCCCTTGCCCGAGTTGTGGCTGCCCGACCGAAGGTGCAGTGGGATGTGCATCAGACCCGATTGTACCGCCGGTCTGAAGAACTTGTCCACCGGCGGTTTTCTTTCCTCTCCCTCTTGGCGTCCATCCCGGGGGGTATCCGACCAGTTGGTAACACTGGTCTTTGGAATGCCCGGACTTATGGCAATGGGAGCATATAGTCCGTCCCTTGGAATCCACTCTCCCCTTTGTGTTGGAAGATTCTGAAGCTGCCGGAGATGAAATAGCAAAAGCTGTACCTTGTTCTGCGGCCCCAACATCTTCCTTTCTGGATTGGTGCTCATCTTCTTGGGCAAGATTGAACACGGAGTCAACAGTGGGAAGAGGATCTTTGGAGAGAATGTTGGTCCGAAAGTTTCGATATCTGTCCGACAAACCCAAAAGGAAATCCACCGTTCTGTGCTTTTCAACCTTGGCATCAGCTCTCTCATTAACTCGGCATGAACAATTTCCACAATGACACCTTACCGGAGGATCCACGGTTTCAATTTCCAACCATAAATTGCTTAGTTTCATGTAATATTCGGAAACCGTGGAGACCCGCATCTTATTGTCAAATTGGTGCTGACGGAGACGATAAATTTGGGTTCCAGTGAGTGTGCCAAAACGGGTCTTGAATGATTCCCAAATAATTTTCAGTTCCTTTTTTCTAACGACAAACAACATCAGTTCATGTGAAACGGATTTTTGGAACCAACTTTGGACAGCATAGTAGCGGAGGTCCCATGCTTGTTGTTTTTCGGGGTCTGATTTTGGGCGAGGGAATGAACCATCCACGAGTCCCCATTTGTTTTTGGCCAATAACTGGTTTTCCATTTGATTGCTCCAAAGTTCATAGTTAGTCTCATCTTTCAAGACTTCAGTTACAAGAGAGGCTCCAGGTATGTCAGTTGATGAGAGGAAATATGGGTCACGGTATGGATTAATGGGGCTTGAGGTAGAAGACGAACTGGGTGGAGCTTGCGTTCGGTGAGGGGTTTCAGTCATGGTGGGGACCAGCTAGGCAACGGTTTGTAGCTAAAGGGTAACAAGAAGGAAATAAAAGGTTGGACGGTGGGGTGTCAGGTGATTGTCCTTTCCAAGACAGAAAAAGGACTAGCATATGTGGTTAAAAAACGGGTTGTTCAAAAACCGTCTGACGCAGAGAAGCATAAGTACAGGAATGCCCTTAAGAACATAATGAACAAAGTTTCTTCGGAAAGAAAACAGAGCAAAATACCTTTAGGAAAAACTTGTTTGTCCCAGGAAAGAGATGGAGATGGCTACCATTCTAACCTTCTCGGATACCATATTGAAGTAGACAATGAAAGCAGTGAATTGGAGAATAAAACTGGAGAAATGCCCTCAAGCTTCCATTCACACGGCAATTGTTCTTACAAAGAATGCTTTACAGTTGCTATATATGTAAAAACAGAAAAGACTATTGGGCCCGTCAGTTAACTAACGGGCCAAGCTAACTAAACACGCCCACAGCATATTACATATTTCAACAATTCTTAATGGAAACCTTTGACAACAAGCCTCGCATTCAATCTGTCAAAAGAGTCGTTTAGAGCAACCTTTGATTTGAAAACCCACTTACTTCTAACTATCTTCATGGTGGGGTGCCTTGGCACAAGTTGCCACATGCTGTTGAAAATGTGATCTCAGTATATAGAATACAAACAGAGTAAAACAGAGACTGTATAGAATACATGAAGCTGAAAAAACCGTAAAGGAAAGTATACAAGTCACTCTCTTTATGTACAAGTTGCAGTATAAATGGCTATAATCCTGTTGGCGGCTAACGGCTGAGTTCTTGGTTTGAATTTAAGTTGGAGAGGTCTGCACGAATAGCAGTACTGGTTGTGACAGAGAGTGCAGAGCTTGATGAATATGTGGAGTGAGAAACTGTATTTGAAGAGGGCTTTTTGTCTTTTTCCAAAAGGGGGTAAGGTGGCTAATTGTGACTGATCTTTACATAGCTTACCTTCATTTAGGATGATTGAGTGCTTTGGGTTATTTACGGTTTAGTGGAGGGTGTAGATGGTTGAGTCTTGAAGAAGGTAGGAGACTTGGAAGAGCCTTTTGGTTCTTCGAGTTGCAGCGGACGAATTGATGAGGAGGAGTCGGTGCTTCTATAGAAATGTGGACTTTCTTCATGAATGAGTAATCTTTCATGCACGTGCTGATTTACGCCACGGTTTTTTGGATTTTGTTCATAGTTTTCTAGATATTTAATTTATTCACCCGGTAAGAATAGGTCAAGCTTACCAAAACTCATGAACAAAGGTAGGATAACCCATGCCTTAGAAGACACAGAGTGTTAGGTCTCCATCTCGATGTAGAATTGACATTCTCAATATGTTCAATCATTCTTTTTTCATTCTTTGTTCATGGGTTTCCAATATGGAGGAAGGGGGCTGGTCCACCATTAATAATAGAGTAACTCAGCCCTGATACCATATAAGAATAGGTCCAAGCCTACTAAAATTCATGAGTAAAGGTAAGAAATAACCCACGTCTTACAAGGCACAAAGTGTTGGGTCTCCATTCCGATATGGGACTGGTACTCTCAATACACTCAATCCTTATTTTTTCCTTCTTTGTCAACTTCATTGTCAGTAGTGAAGTAGGAGGTTGGTTTTGACATTGGTTCATCATGACCATTATAGATTCTGTTTCATCTTCAAAGAGACTAAAATAGATTTTATTTTGATGCGACCTTTCCTTAGGTAGGCAGAGCTTGTATGAGTGATAGGCAGAACCTCACCGTTACCAATTTGGATATCATCATGACCATTATATGTTGTTGAGTCAACGAGTTCACCCACATTTTCAACTCTGTGGGCTGAGAGACTAGAGTCTAAGATCCATACCTCATTCCTAGTTTTTGATAGTTGTAATATAGCCAGAGCTTTTGGGATCTCATTAGTTTGGTAGTTATGGTCAAGCTACTTCCAACATTCGAGTGCAAAGTGTCCTCTCTTACCAATTCTTAGTGTTGTTGAGTTGCTTGGCTGCTTCACAATATTGGTGGTTTTAGAGGAATTTCTATTTCCTAGTGCCATAAAATTTGTGGAGGATTCACGACGATGAGATGATCCTTGTCCTCCTCTTGTATCCATCCCTTTGGTCTGTAAAGACAATATTCTCATTTGGAGCATAAACCACAAGGGCAGAGTAGTAACTGTGGAGCTATAAAACCACTTCATTGAATTGAGGGACTGGAGAGCAGAATATGGTTGTCTTGAATGCTTCATAGTCGCATCTGAGATGTTTGAGTAGACTAAAGTCTTTGAGGAGTTGGACGGTAGTTTTTCAATTGAGTTGAGTTGATTAAAGAGTCCCTTGAACTCATATAGGAATACAGGATGTTATTTTCCTTCCTTGTGGGTGGAGGTTGTAAATTTGTGATAACAGATCAAATTCTGTGACATCTTTTATGCAAATTGCTTGATAAGTGCATCCCATATTTGAATAGACGTGTTGAGCTTAAACACATGACCTAGGACTTTCTTGGAAAGTATGCTCATAATCCAAAATTTTATTAGAGTATCATTCTATATTCAAGCATCATAGTCAGATTGCTTTCTTCATGATCACCACTGGGAATAGTTGCTGGTGGGTAGACTATATCTCCAGTAATGAAATGAGTTAGTTTCTGGTTTTGAATTAGAAATTTAATAAGTCATCCATGATTCTGTGAGCTTGAGTGTGACGAAGTTACTCATGTTCACGAAAATTATGGAAAGGGAAGAAACGTTCCCAGTGAGGATGAAATGGTGACCTGGGAGGAGGCTCAGGTGGCATCACTCTGGGTTGTTGGGATAAACAAGACCGAAGGATGATAATGAACACAGAAGGATCAACTGATGAGAGAAAACATACATGATATAACATTGAAGCCGGAAAATAGCCCAGATCTGGATAAAAAATTGGAACGGCAACAAGTTGGGTGATAACAGCGGGGGACTAAAAAATCAGGCAAAAACAAATCTGCTCTGATGCATCTTAACAACATAGGTAGCATAATAACTTGGCAAATGGTCTTATTACCAGATGAATAATATAAGATCAAATGATTTGTTTTTACCAATGATAAATCAGAATGAATAGCCAAGAAAAACAAAGAGAAAATACATAGCATTTACAGTGGGCAATATCCAATAGGTAAGAGTGTCATGTAGCCCCAAATAAACCAGTGGATAATAGAATGGCTTAATAGGCGGCAGCTACAGTTTTAACACTAAATATGATGATTCTTATGTGAATTTCCTAAATACTGGAGACTTTATGATTAGGAAGATCTCATTTAGACTTCACGTCTTGATCCTCAAATTATACCTTAGACCGTGCCCCGAATCCCTCAAAAAATGAGAGGGTACAATTGCCAAGAATCCATCTCTATAATCTCGTCGGGGAGGATGATATGGTACATGGAGCCAGTTGATCATCAAGAGCAAAAAACTAACCATGACCTGTCTGCATATTCAAAGCAGGCTCTCTTTCCTGGCCAAAAGAAAAAAGAAAAGTTGGAAGTTTTTATACGATGAAATTGAAAACGGACAAAGTCGCCTTTTAGAATGAGAGATAAATATTGTCTCGAGCACGCTTAAGATTACAAGTAGACCTGCGAAAGGAAACATTCTAGTGGCAGTGTTATGGCACTCCACATACTCTTAGGTTCTTACATTCTACCATGTTTTTAAGCTGCCTAGCTCCCACTCAATAGGACTTATGCCATATGTTTATTCATGTTAAAATTCGAACCTAAGACATTGGGCTAGTTCTGATAACAAACATTACAAATAAAAAAAGGATAGCCAGAAGTTTACAGGGAAAAAACATATAGAAAAACAAAGATTATGAAAACTTGTAGATTAGATGTTGTAATTTCTGTACACTACCCTATTTACAGGGTTCAATCGCACCTATACAAGAATAAATTACAATCAATGACAATGAATCTACAGAAATAATTTTGAATCTTCATGTCGGAAACTTCGTGGGTTTTCGTTTTCTGCACTTGATGAATGTTGACGAAATTTGCTCAGGAAGAGAGCGAAGGAGTGATCATTGCATTCCTTGTTGTCCAGGAAGAGAGCGTAGGAGCGATTATTGCATTCCTTGTGCGATCGTTGCTTTCCTTCCCTGAACATATGTGAAGTTATTGCCTGATGAAGAGGAAATTGTTTATGGCAAGTTTAAGTTCTTCCCAAAGGGAGACTAGAGCATTTACTGTGAGGATCTTGATCATGGTAGGTGGCCATGGTTGGTAAGCGATTCTCTGTTCAATGAATCTAGACAAGAGGCGACCGTGGTAGGTGGCCATAGTTGATGACCACCGACTCTCTGTTCAATGAATCTGTCACACCGTTAGTGTGACGTGGCCTTTAGGGCTTATTAGGACCCCCCTTGTCCTACATGTTGCTGTTGACGTGGAGTTAAGACTGAGCGGAATTGTATGTTAACTTTCCTTGTAATTAGTTATGATCCTTAATCATTATGCCAAAAATTTAGGATTGAAGGCTAATCAAGGATTATTTTATTTAAATTGTTACATTTCACAATGTTTTTGAATTGATCCACACTATTGACGACCTATTCCTACCCTTTTCTTAGCCTTCTAGGGCCCCACCAACTCTCACCTAGGACTAACACCATATTTTTGCATACATTAAGGTTCGAATTTGGTACATGGTTGTAACCCATTCTCTATGCAGCCCACATTATTGGCAGCGACCCATTCCTTGCCTCTTTCTTAGCCTTCTGGCCCCACCGGCTCTCACACATCACCCAAGACTAAAATCATACTTTTGCTCACATTTAGTTAGCTTCCAAATTAAAATGTTATGATTAGTTGTTGACCATTACATAAAAAATCGTAGAACTAAAGACTAATGAAAGAATATTTTATTTAAACTATTACATTTTACAATGCTTTCAAGTTGAACTCTCGATGGAACACTCTTTAGGCAGTTCATACCATTGGCAACCCACTCCTTATCTCATTTTTGACCTTTCGGGGTCTCACATAGGTTGGCTCGACTCATGTCATATGTTTTGCTCACACTAAAGTTAAGAACTCAAAACATAGTACTAATTCACTAAATATTACTATTCTAAACTATTATTTCAAAAGTCCTAATGCTAAATGTTAATTAAGAATCATTTCATTTTAGCAGTTAGAGACGGGGCACGTGAAATATTAGTAACTTCTAGTTTGCTTATTACTGCTTGAATAAGACTTGAATGAACAAAGAGCACGGTGAAACACCATCCAGTCAAACGGTGTTGTTACGATTCTGGCTGCTAGAATACGTAACGTGGACCTTCTGAGCAGAATCCTTCCATGTATGGAGGTTCAGCTCCTTCCATGATTACAATATGATTTTCTAAGCTTCTTTTACACGCATACTCTCCTCTTATTTATAACTATTCAAAGCCGGAATACGTTGCAACTGCAAACCGAGTTTCCCGGAAGCCGTTGAAAGCGTTCGAGTAATAACCTCTTTTGTCTTACGTGGCAACATCTCCTTTGTTATGGACTCCTCTGGGACATTTGACAGCTTACGTGGCTTGGACACGTAACATATCTCCCCCGTTCGCAAGAACCTTGTCCGCAAGGTTCGGAAAACGTTCAATGAGCAAGGCAACATCTTCCCTGAAGCATTGTGTGCAGATAGATTCCTGGGCAATTTGAAACTACTATTCTGACTCTTGAAAGTCACGGGGAGGCAGTGGAAGGGTTATCAACAAACTTCATCTTCTTGAGATGCAAACTCTTTTCTTCCCCCCCTTTTTTTTTTTTTGTGGCTTTTCTTCTATTGGCTTTTCTATTGGATTATCTTTCTTCGCTACTGAGACCATACTGCATACAGCTCTGCCCCCTTTCATCTTGCTGTAATATTCGGCCACGATTGGCAAAGTTCCATCATTCTTGTCCCACCCTCGACCTTTTCTCTCACCATAGGATTCTTTACCAGAAAATTTGGGCTCTCTTTTTTTAGTTTCCGCCACAATGGTGGTGGTGATTTGCTCCAGCGACCGTCGATGGTCACTTTGTTATCTTCACAAATCCATCCAGCATTTCTTCTGCAGTGGATTGTCCCATTCCAGCGAGTGGGTAGAACGCGGATAGATTGGATCCCCTCCAGCAATCGACCATGTTCTGGTGGTCTCCCCCGGTGGTAGAATAATTTTTCATTGGTTGAACCACCTAATAGAATGGGCGGCCTCCATTCACAGTTTATCACGTGTGGTCGTCGACTCGGCTTCCTTTGGCCGATGTTCACCCGTTTGGATCTCTGTCGCGATTCTCCCCGGTGTAGGTTCTGGCACCGGATCTGGCCGCCCCTGGTGGCTCCCAACTTGGCGCCACTCCTCTGTGCTGCACGTCTGGATCTCTGCCCTCTTCGAGCGAGCCAGCATTTCTCACATCTGGATCTGTGAGCTAAGCGGGAAGGTCGCAACCTCTTTCTTTTTCCGGCAAACTGACACTGCTCGCATCTATAGATGCGAACTGGGGAGAGAAGCTTCGACTTCTTTGCGGCCATATTTTTGGCAGGTTGGATCCCGGTTGGCACGCATTCGGATATTTCTTCCCGCTGGAGTTCTAGCCACCGTTCAGCTAACTCATTCTTGAAGAATTCGTTCCAGGCCTTGTAAGATTCCCGCAACTCGGTCACGCCTCTTAATATCTCAGCCAACAGACGATGAACCTTCTCACAGTCCGGAGTAGGAACCTGGCTGTGATACCACTTGTTACGATTCTGGCTACTAGAATACGTAACGTGGACCTTCTGAGCAGAATCCTTCCATGTATGGAGGTTCAGCTCCTTCCGATGATCTCCCATTTCTAACAATCGGAAATAGGAAAAGATAAAAGGAAGAAATTCATTTCACAAAGGACGAAGTCCTGATTACAATATGATTTTCTAAGCTCCTTTTACACGCATACTCTCCTCTTATTTATAACTATTCAAAGCCGGAATACGTTGCAACTGCAAACCGAGTTTCCCGGAAGCCGTTGAAAGCGTTGGAGTAATATCCTCTTTTGTCTTACGTGGCAACATCTCCTTTGTTATGGACTCCTCTGGGACATTTGACAGCTTACGTGGCTTGGACACGTAACAGGTGTGTTTCCGAAAAGCGAGAAATAGACGGTCATATCTTTCTGGAAAATGAGAAACAGACAACCCAATCAAGATGCGACAACCTACACCACTCACATCACCTACTTACAAAACAATGTTTTTGTCTTTTCGTTCAGCTTTGATTCCTTCTTCAACCTCTTCTTCTTTCTCTCGGTTTGTTGTCGTGGGCTACAGCTAAGATGGATATGGTGATGTTGCTGCTTATTCCGTACGCAATCCATCTCTCCCTCTATATTTTCCGTTCCTTGCATCACATCATTCTTCCAGTTGTGTGAGGGTGCTTTCCATGCCAATCTTCCCTCTTTGAGACCGATGTGCCTAGAGGAGTTTCACATGACGCCATAGAGTTAAAGCTATACAGCGGAAGGATCGAAGTTTCGAGATGATGCGAACCTTGAAGATGCTTGCAACAATATTGACAGAGCAGCAATAGGATTCAAGTCTCCGTTCTCTCTTCTTTTTTTTTTTTTTTAAACTCTTTTGCCAGTTTTTTTTACAGTGAGATTTAAACAGATAATTGTCTGTGAGTAAAAATAGTTAAAACCAAAACACAAATTATTCTAAAAAAGTAGAATTCAATTCATTCTATCTATCCGTGATAGAACTGAACTTGCTGGGGCGTCTTTCTACTTCTTTCTTCTGCGTGAATCCTGATCTTGATCTGTCCATCTTGGAGGAGTGGGTTTCTCAGTTTGTTTAACTCTCTTAACCTTCCGATGTAAGATCTTGGTTTACAGCCTTTTTATCATATAGAATTGATCCATTTAGGAGATTCAAAGGACTCCAATATCCGGGAATCACTTCAATTTTCTATTTTCTATTTTTATTTCTATTTCTATTTCTATTTCTATTTCTATTTTTATTTTTATTTTTATTTTTATTTTTATTTTTATTTTTATTTTTATTTTTATTTTTATTTTTATTTTTATTTTTATTTTCAAGTTCAAAATCTAGTTTTGCATCAAACAGACGTGGATTGGAAAAATTTGAAGTCCAAACTCAGGATAAGTTTAAAAAAATTTCTTTTTTCTTTTTAAATAATTAAGAAAGAGAGAAATAATTCAGGGTGGCCAGTGGTGGCGATGGCTATCAACCTCAGCTTATTCAATATGTTAATAATCCCAGTTTGCTTCACATTCTTAAAATTGGCATCCCTTAATGGGCAAGCAGGCATAGTGGGCAATAATGCAGAAGCATAAAAGGTTTTGTCTGAGGCCTGGTTAGGTTTGTCTAAAGCCGGCAAACTTATAAGCATTTTAAAGGAGTTGGACCCAGTATTGAGCTCATGAAGAGCTGTAGGTAGGGGCTGCTGTTTGATCCAGGAGATCAAATGAGTCGCCCCACATCTATGGTTCTTCTGTCTTGTAACACATGGCAATCTAAACCAGGCTTTTGTGGTTAAGCTCAACTGTACTTGAAAACAGAGCAAGGAAGTTTGCGGGTTCCAGGGGTTTGGCATAAACGTGTTAGGTCATAGGACAATTAAACTAGAGCTCCAGTGAACTGGCTGGCATAAAGCCCAATTCAAATGCGGAACTTTCCACCCACTCTGTATTCTGAAATAGAAGCACAGGTGAATGCATGGAGGTCTCAAATTTGATGGTTGTGTAAGAAACTTACTTCTGTCAATATGCAAATCTTTCGGAGTTGAGGATTGCACGTGTCTACATTTAGTTTAGCCAAGAGATTGATGGTCTTTCCCCCCATTATTTCTTTCGACAATAGTAATGAAATGCTTTACTTTCTACATAAGTATGAAAATGGTTGCCGTTTTCAATCACTTGAATTCATCCAAAGCTCCTAGTCCTGGTGCTGTCTCTATTCTTTTATACAATTATCATCGCCGGTTTTGTTTTAGAGGACTTCAAGCGTGTTTTATTGCTCTTGTCTCCAGAATTTAGATTCCCCCGAAATAGCACACAACTCATGATCCTCTGCCGTGGACTATTAATTCATATTTAAGTATTATTTAAGGACTACATCTCTTTGTTGTCGAACTTTCTTTATCAATATTTCTTTGTTTACCAAGTATACTTGAAAGAATCAACTTGAATGGATCAATTTAAGCTCTAATAATCTACAAAATTGAAGTCTAAATTATATTTTAAGAGTTAGTTCAAGAGTAAAAGAATGAATCTCATCTATATTTAAATCTTATCCAAGAATCTCATCTATTTTTTTGTACAACTTGTGCCTTCAATAATGAACATGATCATTTTCAATTCTTACAATTAGCCATCATATTTTGGGATAAAGCAACCCAAACCTAGAGAAAGAGAGCACAAAGAAGAGAGGTTCTTATTTTTTAGACTTGTACCTCTAAGTACAAATGAACATTGTATTTACTTAAAAAATGATAGATACAACGAGTTATTTAAAAAATTAGACTAGTGTTAAAGATGTAGTTATTCTGCATTGATTGTAAAAACATAAGCGTGATGACTTATATATATAATATTAGACTTTTCTATTCATTATCAATTGATTTTGAGATGAATTCTCATAAGATATCAAAGTTTTGTGGTTGGGCCTCAGTTTTGGGCTTTTGTCTTTTTACATTATAATATTTGTATAAGCTTGCACACAAGGGACGAAGTGTTGAAAATATGATTATCTACATTAATTATATAAGCATAGACACTATGTTTTATATAATGTTAGATCTTTCCATCCATTGCCGATTGATTTTGGGATGAAGTTTCACAACTAAGTTATTATAAAATGAGTTGATTAGGTTCTTATAAAATAAGGTGATTTAATGATATAATTGTCAAGGTGTTATTTAATGAATTGGGCTGCCAAAAGAAGGTGATTAAATGTCATAAATAACAAGGACTAATTATCTTTTCAATATATGGCTATCACGTTAGCCAATAAAAGAACATTTTCTACGAGACATTACAACACTATTACGACCCCACTTAAGTTGTCTTTGGAAAGGAGGACCCACAACCTAGGCGGTGCCTCATCCCTGCCGCAGAAGTAGAGCATCAGCAAGAGAGATCACCACAAAGTGAACAAGGGAACCAGGTTTTAAGGAGGCTGAAGCTAAATGTAATGAACAATGATATTTTGTCTTGAGAATTCTGTTAGGTCAAGGATTCTTTAGAATAGCAAGAACACACAAGATTCAGTGGGAAATTGGGCAGCACCTTCCCTGAAATGCATAAATCCTCCATGAATACAACCACTTCAAACTCAATACAGCACAATCACAATAACAGTACCAAGACTACTACAACTACAACTACTCAACTACAGCAGGAATATAACACTCCACTACACGATTAACTATGGCTACGGCACTACTCCTAGGATACATTAACAAAGGAAAACAATTTGTCTTCGCATAGTTCTTCCCCTTTCTCCCGTTGCTTTTCTTTCTCCCTCTTGCTTGGTCAATCTCCGAATTGCCCTTCCATGAATTACCTTCCTAGCCCTTGACTAGCCACGCGTTGCCCAGATAAAGGAGGTCCTAACAAATTCCTAAGGAGCTTTGGTCCCCTGAACAAATCCAATAAACGTTTCATTCTACTTGTCTAGAGGAAAGAAGAAATTTTCTTCCCTTTTCCTAGAGGACTAGCTAGTGCAGCGTCCTTTAACGCCTTTGGTGACTTCGATCATAACAGTTTGGTATTAGGGCTGGAAATGATGGATTCCTGGTTTGATTGTATCAAAACAGAAATTAGAAGAAATTTAAAGGTATGATGGGCGTAATGCAGCATATGTTCGCTGCTATCCATATTAAAATCGAAAACATCTCTATGGCTACAGACAAAGGTGAAGGTTCAAGCAGCCAAGTAGGGGGTGGGGGAGGTTGATCAAATGACGCCAATACAGTGATGGGTGGGTGAAGTTTGCAAGTTGTTAAGATAGACTTCGTGTGTCATGTCGGAGGAGAAGATCTTATCGGGTGGATTTATCAAGCGAGTGAATTCTTTGACGACCACTAGATGCTAGAGGATGAGAAGGTGGGGTCATAGCCTTGTGGAATTTGGAAGAAGACACTAAAGTCTGGCAGAGAGAGTAGCCTGTAACGATTGCTTAATTTTGTTGTCGTTAGATTTGCAATAATTAGTGAGGACAAGAGTGTCCGTTTTTGGTTGAATGCAATCTGGTACTTACACCTTGTTCCCTGAGAGTGATAGGCAGCTTGATTGATCAAAAGCTGAGGATAAGCTTCTTTATTAACACCGGAGTCACCCACAACTTCATCAACAACATTCTAGCCAAGAAATGGCCATTGAGGCCTAATGGAAAAGGAAGGGTTGAGATAACCATCGCCAATAGAGATAAACTCACTAGTCAAGGACTCTGCGAGGGAGTGTACACATGGCTAGGAGGAGTCCTCTTCTAGGTAGACTTTTATCTACTCCCTCTATAGCTGGAGCTGATGTAGTCTTATGGACCTTTTGACTTCAGTTGGGAACAAGCACTACTTGGACATGTTGATCTCAAGTTCGATAGTAGTGTGGAAGTGTGTTTTTTTTTTTTTTTTTTCACTTTTTTTAAAAAAGAAAAGGACACTTTTTTTTCTTTTAACGTGAAAAAAATGTACATTGATTTGGTTGTTGATACAACTACGTTGGCCATGTCAACTATCTCCTTCCCGAATTCCTTTGGAATTCCAGAAGGAAATAGTTGGCTTCTTTCCAGCCCTAGTTTATGCCGCGAGGCATACTAAATATAGCCTCTAGTTCTGAAGAATCTCCTAACTCTAAAGCCTCCATCAGGGGAGTTCTTGAGGACAAGGCACCTGACATCTAGGACAAGACACTCTCTTCAAACACTCTCTCATCTTCTACTCACCAAAGAGATGCGCAGCTCTCTTGCAAAAGAGAAGGGTTAACCAACCTAAACGCAGATGCTGCGTTAGAAAGACGGATCCACATATTCCCCGTACTCAAACTAAAAAATCAATATAATATAAAGCTAAAATGTAAAAGTTATGGTTTCTGTGACAAAGATGCAAGTCTGAGTTCCATTATACCGGATCTCTGGCTTGTACGAAAGTTTCTTTGAGCTTGGTCCCAGGTTCTCATATACTTCCCAAGATCGGTCAGAACAGAATGCAAAGTAAACAGCAACAACAGCATGGCAGAAAGGCATTACGAGAAGCTAAGTTCAAAGTGCTTTCTGATTCTTCTAACAAATCTAGATAACAAAGTGGGCCGAAGGTAAATTGATAAAATCTTGGCCTAATCCCTACAGTTGAAGATATAAATTAAAAGAAAAAAATCATCGAAATGCCAGCATTTCCAAATTTCAAACAAAATTTATCGATCTTTACTAGTTAATTCCTGGACTTCTTTCTTGACGACTTGGATGAAGGCTTGGATTGCTCCGCAACTGCATTCTGTGAGCCCTTGGAGGTACCCGCTTGGTTTGATTTTGAATTTGAAGCATTAGAGATGGCACCAGAAGTACCTGATTCATGTTTTTCTCTAACAACTGCACCCTGAGATCCTCTCACCTGAGCTCCTCTCTTATCCTTCCTTTTTGGTCTGTAACTCGACCTCTCTCTCTTGGGGAGCCACCTTTCTGGATCTGGAGGAGGACCTGGATTAGCTGGGTCAAACCCTTTGGGGTACTTGGGTTTCCTCTTTCGCTTCTTCTTTGCTTTTGCTTTACTCTTCCCCTCCTCGTAGGCCTCAGCGACCTCAACCTTGGAAGCACCCTCAACATGCTTTGCTCCAGACGTCTTCTCTAAACTATCCACATCAACCCCTTTCAAACCTGGTAATGGCTTCAGCTGCTTCTCATAAATTTCTGCCTTGTTGATATCCACGCGAGCAACTGTAGTTACCAGCCCAACCAATGCTTCTATATTTCCATGGCTCTTCACAAGCTCCTCGTACAAGCGGGCAGCATCCTCTTCTTGGCCATTCCTGAGCTTAAAGGAAGCAGCCTCTTGCATTATGATGCTAAGCTTGTTGTCCTCGGTCATTGCATTTGACCACCATTTGATTGCTGAATCGAGCACAGCAGCCGCACCGTCAATGTCCCCAGCGCGTTCCTTAAGAGACACCAGGGTTGCAACAGTGGCAGGCATGTGCTGGATATCAGGTATCTTAACAAGGGACGCAGCTGCAATATGGGGATGGCCAGCAGCAGCAGCAACCTGTGCCCTTGCCAGGAGAACAACCTTAGACTTATCAGGGAACTTTTCAGCAAACTGTGCAAGAACTTCTTCTGCTTTCCCTGCCTTATTCTCTCTCACCAAGACAGCAGCGTGAACCAGTACAGGCATCACGCTATCAGCAACCATGTCAGACAGTGAAGCAACAAGTTCTCGAGCCTGTACAAATTTAACAAGAAATACAATTCATCAATGAAACCAGTAGCACCCGGAGTTCCTCACTCAGTAACAGAACCGCAGGATGTATAAAAAAATAAGTCAGTTAGCTAAAAAAGAGAGAATTCAAGACCTGATCCAGCCTATTGGCGTGAAGAAGTAAAAGAACACGATTTGTATATATTGCTTCCCTTTGTTTTGGAGAAAGCTTCAACTCAAGTCCATGAGCAAGCCCAAAGGTCTGTGAGTCTTTCTCTTTCAGCCGATCAAGTTTCCTTAGACCATCAGAAACCTCTTTTGAACCTTTCAACGCAATCAGGTTGTTCACTGCTACAGCTAGTGATGATTCATCGGCCAGATCTCGGCTAATAATATCTGAGTAAGCATCAATGGATTCTTGTGTGTGCCCAAGTTGCTGATGAATAAAGCCAATTGGTATCACTTGCTGCCTCCATCATCAAAAGAAGAAAAGATGAAAGTATTGCGATAATGTTATCTCTCACCTGCTGAACATAGGCCAACTGGACGGCTATAGGAGCCAATTCAACCTCTATTTCATCATCATGCAAGTTCTCTTCCAAAAGTGTTTCCTGACCAATTCTGACAGCAACAGGCATAAGCGTATACCATATCATCACCATTTTACAGATTATTTTTCCCTTTTTCCAAGATCATGCATGTCACCACAGCTCTTAAACATAACTTCCATTTAACTGAATCTAAGCTCCCCCACAATCAAGTTATTTCTGTTTGAATGTCAACTTCCCCATGTGACCACAGTTCTCAAATGTAACTCTCAGCATTCCAGCCTCTGAAAATAACTTAAATTCAACAGAACTAAGCTCCCACGATTAAGTTATTTACTTTTGAATGTCAACTTTCCCATGTTCTATTTCTGGTAACAGCAAAAGTAAAAGAAACAAAGAGAGAACTTTGCAAAAAGATAAGGCGTAACCATGAGTCAAAAACTGAAGCCAGATTCCAAGAAGAAACATTATGAAGTGCTGAAAGCCCAACAGAGACAGGAAAAAATAAAAAGAGCAAAACAGAATCAGAACTTCTAGTACTCAGTTGATATACAAGAGGAAAAACCGAAAGCATGACCAAATAGAGCTGAAAGCCAAAAGATATGGCACACGCATGAGTCAAAAACTGATGCCAGATTCCAAGAAGAAACATTATGAAGTGCTGAAAGCCCAACACAGACAGGAAAAAATAGAAAGAGCAAAACAGAATCAGAACTTCTAGTACTCAGCTGATATACAAGAGGAAAAGCCAAAAGTATGACCAAATAGAGCTGAAAGCCAAAAGATATGGCATAACCATGAGTCAAAAACTGATGCCAGATTCCAAGAAGAAACATTATGGAGTGCTGAAACCCAACACAGACAGAAAAAAATAAAAAGAACAACACAGAATCAGAACTTCTAGTACTCAGTTGACATACAAGAGGAAAAGCCAAAAGCATGACCAAATAAAGCAAGCTAGACCAAAGAATTCAGCTCATGAAAACTTGTATGTCAACTGAGTACTAGAAGTTCTGATTCTGTGTTGTTCTTTTTATTTTTTTCTGTCTGTGTTGGGTTTCAGCACTTCAATTAGCATCGCATCACAGCCACTGACTGGCAATGCACGCTATAATCTCACTAGAAAACATAGATCCAAAGGACTGAATGATAAAACAAGAGAAAAAGAAAATTTCCATTGTTAGTCAAATTGCTTCTTAGAGCAAATGGTTTGCTTGACTAGATGCTGTTGAACAAAGCTCTGAATGTGTAGAGTCATATATAATTCTCTAAGCATGCTATTTAAAACATAATAGCAGCCACATTCAAGAAAACGGAAGATACGCCAACTTAAACTTGAAAAATAAAGCAGTAAACGTGGTACTAAACATAAAAGATATGAAAATCTCTCTTTGAAATTATGACAGTACTCAATTATATTAAAAGAAAATTTCTTATCATCACCAATTTCACAACAAAGAAGATCATTACCTTCGGGCTGACAGCAAAAGTTGCTCGGCGTCTGTGTACTTGTTCTGTTCAATCAAAGAACAAGCAGTGTTGTATGCCAACTCAAAACTGCTAGTTGCTTTGACCCTTAGTGTATCCATCATTCTTTGCACTCCAGCGGCCCTCCCAGAGGCAACCAAGCCAGCAACAGCATTTATCTCCAAGGATTCAATCTTGGATTTTTGAAGCTTCTGATAAATATCCACACAAGCATCCATTTTTCCCTGACGATACAGAATCTGAGACTCTAACAACATGGCTTCTGAATTCCCCTCTAGCCTTTTCAGAGACTCCAGAGCTTCAACAAGTTTGTTTTGTCTGTATAAGCAGTATGCCTATTTAGGGATAGCAAAAGCAAAATAAGAACATCATTGAGGCATTCCACGTACGCTCTTGGAGCTTGTGTACAAATAATGTAAAAAATTGAAAAACAGATGATGTATTTAGTGGAAGTAAACCCCTGATGAAGTAACATACAAAGGATCCTAAAAGACTGTTTTTATTTGATTGAGCTCATAAAAGGACCACTGACTAAAATACAAAAAAATTGAATGCTCCATCTGATATTATTAAAACTTCTGCGAGCAGATTGAATTGAGACTGGATACCTATTCAACTAGTTTTCGACATATAAACAAGAAAGAGAAAAGACTTGAATTTCAGATTAACATAGCAAGAGAAAACACCAAAATCAAGGAGCTTCACATCACCTACCAAATAAGCACCGATTTCAATAAATGTATCATTTTTTTCAGTCAACTTTCTGAATCGGCAAGTAATATGATTTCTGTACCATGAAGGGTTAAAAAAGTAAAAAGCAATCACAAATAGCATGTTACGCATGCACTCGGCATGAGATTATCATGGTAAAACAAAGACTTCTCTAAGGAAACAATCAGCCTTTACTTATTATTTTTAAGCCTACTCATTTCCAGTTTAAGATTATTGTAATTCAAGACAATGATAATGAACATAGAACCTCTCCGAATAGACAACAATTTGCCAATGTAAGATTCATTCAATTTATACCATAACCCTTTCAACTTTAACCAACATACAACAGCATATTAAAGCAAAGATTATTACATATACCAATATATATTGCTCAAAAAATTAACCCACCTTGAAGAAACTGAAATCAATCGGAACCTTCTGGAATGACTGAATTGCCGAGAGAGCGTCCTCAATCTTTTCTGCCTTGATCAACGCTACAACCTTACAACGAATCGCATCCTCATCGCCAGGTGCGATTGAGAGAACTGAGAAGGATTGAAAAAGACGTACACGGATCACACATTAAGGCTTAAAGAAGGAAAAAAACAAGAAACGGACAAATTCGGGAGAAGATACGAGCATGAAAGTAAGAAATGCACTTTGATCTGTGACTTTGACTGCTTGTTCGAAATCGGCTCGCTCGATGTGCTTGCTAAGGGATGCGAATAGATCTTCGATGGGAGGGGGCGGCTGCGATGGCGAGGGAGAGGGTTTGCCCTTGTCCTTGGGCTTCGGAGCCATGGATTATCCACTGCGCGTGAGCTTCGGCTATGACTTTGTCGCTAAACGGAGGAAAGGAAAAGCAAGATGAAAGAATTGAACAAGACTACAACTTGACTCAAGTGGGAATAGCCGAGGTTATCGCTACCTTCTGTTTGGCACCCTCCTTTGCTATTATCAGCATTGCTCTCTGTTGCAAAAGTCGCCCGTGTGATATATTCAATTCTTAATGTTAGGAGTCAAAACATTCACAATAGATTGAGAGAAGACGCAGCACATTTAAAATGGTTCAGTTCTAAACGAATCAAACCTATGTCTACCTCCATTTTGTTTCACCAAGTTAAAAGATTCTTAAATCACAAGATATGCCTATCTTGTAGCAACGCAGCCTTTATTAGGGTTAGGGTTAGGGTTTCTACCTAGGTAATATGAGAGTATCTTTTAGTTAGGGTTTGTAATCTTAGAATCTCTTTATCACATTTCATAGTATACTTGGTGCAATTTACGCAATTATGTAAGTATATGAATCACAGTACAAACATGCTATAGAGTTTTCACAATACTCTAATTGCAACAAATTAAATCATTTGTTCACTTGTCCATTTCTTTACCTAGACTTTTTAACTCACACTCATGCATGCACTCGATGTAATGGTCAATGTTCCATACTTGTTTACTACTAATCTAATAAGTATGACTTTTAATTCTTGAATCTAGGGGATGACACAAAACACTATTCAATTACAAAATAACAAATGAAATATAGTTCGTCATTATAAAAAGAATAAACTAATTATGTGACTAAAACTTTCTTTTTAGCTTAAAAAATAATAAAAGTTTTGTTCATTTGATACAACAACATGTTATGAGACACAAAATTATTCATTCAAGGAGTCCCAAATTGTCTCAATCCAAATATTTAGTGCATTTAGGACCAATGCTGCTTTAACATTGGCTAGAGATTATACAATCACCTTGGAGCATTTATTAGTAACTATTTGGTAAACAGGAAATTATAATGTGGTACTCATTAAAAGAAAGAAATTTTTTTTCCTTTTGCATATTTCTTGGTCTATTTGTATTAGTTGGGATTGCTATTCAATGAACACAAAATTCAAATCTGAACACCTTGGCACTTGGGGAAATACCACCTAAGTGATGGAGTTCCAAACACCCCTTTCCTAAATAAATTACCTAAAATTCTCTCAACCTTACCTAGGAAAAATAAAAGAGAAGAAAAGAAGAAAAGAAGGTATATCCATGAGAATCAACTAAGCAAATGTAGCATCCAAATCCTAGGCTGAGGGTGCCCAAACTACACAATCGAAACCCCCTTTTCTGGGAAAACCTATAATGAATTACTCGCCAGTTTACACGGCTAAAAACCAAATCCAGCAATCGCATAAGAAAGAGGAATGTCCAAGGGGGAAATGAAGTAAACAAGAAATAGGTGGCCGAGTTTAACGATTGGACTCACGATGAGAATAGTGGCAATGACTGGGTGACTGGCGGATTACGTCCGAAAAATCTCCGGCCTCAGCTGTGCTTAAGGTAGATACGTTTAGATGGAGTGGTTTGTGGAGGAGAAAGGTACAATGGTGTTAGAGATATATGTCTCATATTGATAGCATGAGGATGTATCCTCAATGTTATAAATAATAAGATTTCTCTACTTATTGCCTTAAGATTTTGAGATAAACCATCACACTCTAATATAGTATTAGAGCCATGGATGGACTTCCACTGCATTGCCCCATGCATATCCCAATTCTGGATTGTCCGTGTAGGTTGCCCGTGATCGAAACATTGCCTGCATTCTTCTTTAGAAACCCTGATTTTTAGATTAGTTTGAAGGGCTTCCCCATAATACTCATTATAGGTAAAGCATATGTCTCGTGGGGAAAACCAAAACTTATTACAGCATAATCCCTTCACTGTCTCTAGGAAACTTAATGGATTTTATTTGTAGAGGCAGCGCATAGGCATAGCTGAAAGGTCACCCTTAACGGTAATTCTGTTGCGGCAGTGCTGGAGCTTTGCAAGGTATGATATTTTGGGTGGTTTACTTGTCCTCTGATCTGTGCTGATGCAAAATCAGTGTGATACACAAGTGTGGTAGTAATGAATGGAATTGGGGAACGACACGTACGTACAATCCATTCTGGTTGAGTAAATGCATTTGTCTTAGCTTGTAATTGGTTCCAGATACAGTTGTTTCCTGATTGTTTGTGACATGTGGTTCATTTAGTTGACAATATCAATTTTAATCTTTTGAAGTTAGAAAGGAGTTTGGCTGCTGTGGCATATGGGAGGAGATGTGGAGAAGTCAATCTTTCAGTGTTAGAGAATTTGTTCTGAGTCCATTTGATCAATTTTGAGTTCCTAATATACAAAAATTAGCCCGTTATTTGATCATTAAGATTTTTTCTTAAAGGCAAGCAACAAATGATTTTTTACTGGTTACCATATAAACGTACACTTGTGACTTATTCTTGTATTTCAAGCCCTAATCCTTGTCTTTTAAGACTTGTAAAATATTTCCATGAGCTTCTTTTGAAGTTTTTTTCAAAGAAAGTTTGATAAAAATGAAATTATTATTAGAAATAAAGCTAAGTTAATGGCCCAAGGACACGGTTGAGAAGATGGTATACACTATGATAAAACGTATGCATTTGTAGTTAGATCCAAGTCCATTAAAAACATTGTATTTACATGTCAATTAAATTTTAAGTTTTACCAAGTGAATGTTAAAAGTACCTAGTTTTATCTATGAAGAGGTATTTATAGTTTAACCACCTGATTTTGAGGGTCCAAATTTTTCAAAACATGTCTTGAAACTCTTAAAGGCTCTATAATTAAACAAATCCACAAACTTGACATGATATATTGAACTCTTTCCTAAATAAAAAGGACTTGTCCCTAACTTCTAAATCTCCTTCTACATCATCTACTAGCCCAATCCCTTCTAAAAGAAATAGCCTTTTACATTGGTGGCTAGGGCTATAATTTTTTATGATAGTTAAAACAAAGGCCTTTAGTTCTATATTCTTGCAATTTAGCTTGGGACAATTTCGTGGTTGGCCTTTTTTTTTTGTTAAGTTACTTGTGCAACGGGGGGTAATCTTTTAGGCAAATTGTCGCTAGGTATTCAGTTACTTTTGAGTTTCCCCTTAAAAAAAACTAGCCAAACCAATGGCTGTAGTTACAAGCAACAAAGAAGGATCCACAATGCCTCCAAACGTAAATATTGTATGCAATTTCAAACGGAATCTACTAAACACCTTTTCATGCACAAAGAATTGTTTCAAATCATTTGGAGGAGATATGGCCAAACTTTAAAGGTAATAGAATAATTTAGCTTAATTTATTTTTTATTAACATCTTGATTTGCAAAGGCAATCTAGAATAATCAAAGAAGAGCTAAAATAAAAATATTGGTGGGTATTATTACATGGAGTATTTGGTTGGCCAAAAATGATGAATGAAGTAATGAAAAGCACATGGTTCTCAACAAAATTACTAACAACATTAATCATTGGTTGTTACAATTTTCATTACTTCTCAAGATAGACATATAGGCAAGACTCTTTGATCATTTGCCTTTCAATGTATTAAGAATACCAGTTAAATAGTTGCACATATGGAGTGATAGGTGGATTGAATGGCAACCTCCAAAAAAAGGAGGCTTAAAGCTAAAATGTTTATGGCTCGGGTGTACTTGGTAACAATGTAGGAGGTGGCACATTGTGAGATAGTAATGACAATAGTGTCTTAGCCTTTGCCACAAAGTTTGGAGTTGGAAGCAATGCACATGCAAAGACACATTCTCTCCTTGAAGGACTTAACATATGTCACACACAAGGTCACATTCCACATATGATGGAATCAAACTCAAATTACTCAATTCAACGCATGTTAAATCAATCAAAACTGTTATGGCATTTGGAGTATGTTATATGCAAGTGTGTAAGTCTTCTCACTTCAATCAACCATTAGACATATATAAAAGGAAAGGAATTGCATAGCCAATAGACTAGTGAACTATGGTCACATGATTTGGAATTTCATAGGTTTTTAACAACCTGGCTCCTCATCGAGATTCTATGTGAAGGCTTTCAAGCATAATCAACAAGGTGTAGATAATTACAAGCCACCTTATGGGTTGGAATTTGTTTTCAATTCTAATTTCTATCTTCTTTGTTGGTGAGTAGATCTTGTAGGCTAGTTTCAACCATTGTTTTGTAAAACTTAAGTTTATTCCTTGTCCTCTATAAAGTTATAATATATGATTATTATACCTAGCCTTATTATTATTAATAAAATTTGTTAAGATACCGTCCTTGTTTTAAGAAAGAAACAAAAACAATGGTTGCAAATAGGTATGGAGGTTTATTGGCCTGCACATTAACTCAAATTCCATCCTTAAGTCCACTTTTAAAACAACCAACCTACTATTTTGGAGTAATTTTCCTTGCATTAAGTGGTAATCATATAAATTAAGCTTGAAACTTATTTACATTGCCTCCTTGATGAAGCTTTGTAAGTTCTTTGCAGAGAGAAGAGGCATTACCTACATGGGTGTTAAAGCTGATTTATTTGTTTCATTGAACATGTAACTTGTTAGATCAATTCTAGTACATGCATATGTGCAAGAACATGCTGTTGATATTGTCCTAGTTGAGGAACCACATGCTTAAGATCATACCATTGTTGTTTTACCAATTAGGAGATCTACTAGAAAGAGGAGGTTTGCTATTACCCTGACTATGTGATATATCTTGGTGAATAGATGATAACTCTAATTTTTATAGGATTATAGTAATAATTTTAGGTAATATATAACCTAGTATTTGTTAAATTATAGTTGCATTTATTTATATTTATGCAACTTTTGTTGTTTCATGCAACAAACTCCAAATAAAAGGAAATAAGTAGCAAATCAAAGAAAAAGAGAAAGAAAACAACAAAGAAAATAGAGGAAATTGTTACACGTGGAAGAGAGAAGGAGAAAAGAGAAAAAAAAAAAGTTAGAAAATGTGGGTGTGAATGTATTATCAGGAAAGAAGAGAACAAAGAAAAAAAAAAAGGAGAGAGAAAGGCATCTATTATTGAGCAACAAATAGAGGAGAGGGCGTGCGGCTTCTCCCTCGTAGGAAAGTTAGAGCCCACGTGCGATAGTGTGGGACTCTGAAAATGCGTGACAGTCATGAGAATGCCAATTGTCCACATGATCTTTTCCAGCAAAGGAAAACACTATGCTGTTTCCATACTTTTGCATTTTTCAGCCATTTCTAGGCAATATCCGGTGAGGAGAAAGCATATCTGCCCTCATAATGCAATTTTTGGCATTTTTGGAGTGGTTTTGTGGCAGTTTCTAATGAAGAATGACGAATGCTATTTGAGCCTTTTCTGTAAGATCTACATGTTTCTGTGGTAGATTTTGATACCAGATGAAGAGGAACAAAATAAAAGATAAAATTATCTTTGAAAACTAAGGATACAGATTACTCACCACCTTAATTCAAGGATAAACACTCACCACTCTATTGGGAAGTAGTCCCAAAGAGATATAGAGTAAGAATGTTTACCACTCTCGGAACAAGCCAAAGAGATACAGAACTTGGAAAGAAAGTCAAAGCTTTAACTTAATCTCATAAATCATGAATTGCTTCATTACATAAGAAGGTGGCTATTTATATGAGAGATTCTCCTATTTCCAAAAGGCTAGTCAAAGATAAGTAATTACATTATAAAAGCTCCATAGGTTCTCAAGGTAGTCAAAGTAATCAATACTCTTAATTATTCATTGTAGAGACTCCTTGGAAATCAATTCTAATTATTATGGTGAGACTTATCTTCTCAAGTGTATTACTATTAGGCATTTGGGCTAGTGGAGGATAGACCACGTCATGCTCCCTTGGCTAGAGAGGACTCGTCCTCGAGTCCAAGTTGTCTTCAGTACATTAGGGAGATAAATTTGCTATGTTGAAAATATCTGAAACTCCATACTTTCTTGGAAGCTGTACCTTGTAAACAGTATCACCAATTGTTTTCAAAATCTTGAATGGTCCTTAAGCTTGGGGTTGAAATTTTGCATATCTCCTTGGTTTCTATCCTGGAGGAATTTCATTTAGAATTTTTTTAAACTTTTTGAGAAGTGGTTGCCATAAGGGATATGGTTTAGGTTAAAGCTTTGGATTTGATTTCATGAGTGTAATAGCATAACCCACTTTGTATTCCTAAATTTCTTGCTTTTTTGAATTCTTGAAAGTGCAAGATTGCTTTCTTTTTGCTCGTTGGTTTGGACGTACTACTTGGTTTGAAAGGAGCTAACAAGATATGGTTTCCATCTTTATGAAATGAATAGGTGTTTTTATACCCATCATGTAAGACTTTTTGATCATACTACCAAGGCCTTCCTAGAAGTAAGTGACATGCTTCCATTGGCACCACATCACACCAAGCACTATCCTTATAGTTTTTCCTAATTGAAAAGGAAATTAGGGAACATTTATTGACTTTTACCTCATTCCCTTGGCATAACTAATGTAACTTGTAAGGTCATGGATGATATTCTGTCTTTAATTGTAGCTTTTTCACCATTTTGGAGGCTACAACATTTGTACAACTTCCTCCATCAATAAAGACATCACATACCTTACCATGAGAGGTACAACAAGTGTAAAAGATATTCTCTCGACATTAATCATCTTCTTTAGTTGGATTCATGTTCAATCTTCTTTGAATGATTAGGGCTTCTCCTTCATATGCATATACTAACTCTTCATCACTTTTTGTGTTGGCTCCATTAGGTTCTTCAAGGACATCTCTTCAATAAGAGCAACAATCTTTCGGTTGGGGCAATCAGAGGCTATATGTCCATAGTCTTGACACTTGAAACATCTACGAGAGCTTGCATTAAAAGGCTTAGCTTGTTTGGAACTATCGCCTTCAGAGGAACTTATGGACTTCATAGGTTTTATTGGTAGGGTTGAAGTCATAGTTGCTGGACTTCCCTTTGTTGTAACACCCTTTCTTGACACAGGCTTGTAGTTGTTACCACGAACTCCCTTTTGTTGCTCCATAGTTTAAGCAAGCTTTAGCATATCATTGAAGGAGTAATATTGTTGTAAACAAACTACATCCCTAATTTCTGTTTGTAATCCTGCCAAATATCGAGCAATCGTTTATTCTTTAGGCTTCACCACATCACACTTTAACATTAAGTGCTCAAATTCCATAGTGTAATCCTCCATAGATAGGTTCATTTGCTTCAGATTTTGGAGCTTGAGAAAAACTTCCATTTTATAATTGTTTAGAAGAAACCTTCATTTTAGCTTTTTCTTCATTTTTTCCCAAGTTTGAATTTTTCCTCTTTCTTCTCGAACTCTTTGTCTCTGCAAATTTTCCCACCATACAAAGCATATTTTCTCATTTTCAAGGTAATAAGCTTTATCTTTTGATGTTCAGAATAATCTTTGATGGAAAATGCTCATTCAACTATATGAAGCCAATAGAGAAATTCATCAGGCTCCATTCTCCCTTCAAACTCCAGAATTTCAACGTTGAAGATTTCGTCGAACATGACGAGGATGGGGCAGAGTAGTATCATTAGAGTCTTCATTAGCAAATTGATAGAAAGGATTCTCATCCTCTCTAACTCTGAAGTGAAGGCTTTTGTCAGATCTAGGATGAGAATTATAATGTTTTCGTGTTCGAAAATGTGCCAATTCTTCTTAAAACTCTTCAATTTGTCTCTTTATCTCAACCATTTCCATCTTATGCTGATTAGCTTCATTCACCTCAGGGACTTCAAAATTATGAGCATGATGACAATGACCAGCCATTGAACCTGGCTCTGATTACCAAACTTGATACTGGACGAAGAGGAGCAAAATAAAAGATAAAATTTACTTTGAAAACTAAGGATATAGATTACTCATCATCTTAGAATTTAAGGATAAACACTCACTACTTTATTGAGAAGTAGTCCCAAAGAGATATAGAGTAAGAATGTTCACCACTCTCGGAACAAGCCAAAGAGATATAAAGCTTGGAAAGAAAGCCAAAGCATTAACTTAATCTTATAAATCATGAATTGCTTCATTTCATAAGAGGGTGACCATTTATAGGAGAGATTCTCTTATTTCCAAGAGGCTAGTTAAAGACAAGTAATTATATCATAAAAGCTCCATAGGTTCCCAAGATAGTCAAAGTAATTAATACATCATAAAAGCTCCATAGGTTCCCAAGATATTCAAAGTAATCAATACTCTTAATTGTTCATTGTAAACACTCCTTGGAAATCAATTCTATTTATTGTGGCGAGACTTATCTTCTCAGGTGTATTATTATTGGGCATTTAGGATAGTGTAGGATAGGCCACATCAGATTTGGGCAACTTCTTTATAGATCGACACTCCAAGGACCATGATCTACCTTTTTCAGCATTTTTTGTGAAGAACAGTGGTAGTGCGTGGTAGCATACGGCAACGTGTAGCACCTGCATGTGGCGGTGCATGGTGACGACACGTGGTGACGGCGCATGGTGATGACACGTGGTGATGGCACATGAAAGCTCATTTTGACTTGTTTTCTTTCCTTATTTCAGTTGGCTCTTCTTCGTCTTCCTGATGAGTAGATTTGTGCAAACTTTCCTTGAATTAAAGACATTTTGGTGACAGCTTTCATGTTTTCAATTTGAAGAATATTTTGTTCAATTTCTTGCACTATTCTTGTGTTTGTAAATACAATGTTTTGGATTATATTGTTAAAGCTATGATGTAACTTGATTATAATGGGATGAATGGTATGATTATTTGTGTTTTGTAAGATATTTATGTACATGAAGTTGCATGTTAATGAGATTAATGCATTTGAGTGATTAGCTACCACTTAGATGAGCTAATTTGCATGTTAGAGACTGACAAGAAATGAAATTTAGTTACTTCTTGTAATGTCCAACCTTAGATTAATATGGATACACATATACTATGTTGTTTGTGTGACTTTAGGTGCAAACTAGAATATTCACTAATCTTAATGCTCTTAGTTCATTTAATTTATGGATAGAAATATAATGAGTTAATAAGCATTTTCTATAAGATCTACATGTTTCTGTTGTAGATTTGGGTGATTTCTTTGTAGATTGGCACCCCAAGGACCTCGATCTACCCTTTCCAGCATTTTCTGTGAAGAGCAACGGTGGTGCATGGCAGTGTATGATAGCGTGTGGCACTGGTGCATGACAGCGCGTCGCGGTGCGTGGTGACAGTGTGTGAAATGCGTTTTGGCTTGTTTTCTTCCACTGTTTCAGCTAGCTCCTCTTTGTCTTCTTGATGTGTAGATGTGTGCAAACTTTCATTGAATTGAAGATATTTTAGTGACAGCTTTCATGTTTTCAATTTGAAGAATGTTTTGTTCAATTTCTTGCATTGTTCTTGTGTTTGTAAATATAATGTTTTAGTTTATATTAATAAAGCTATAATGTAACTTGATTATAATGGTATGAATGGTATGATTATTTATGTTATGTGAGATATTTGATATATGTGAAGTTATATGTTACTAAGCTTAATGCATTTGAGTGATTAGCTACCATGTAGGTGAGCTAATTTGCATGTTAAAGACCAACATGAAATGACATGTAGTTGCTTCTTGTAATGTGCAACTACAGATTCATATGGATACATATATACCATGTTGTTTTTGTAACTTTAGGTATAAACTAGAATATTCACTAATCTTAATACTTTTAGTTCATTTAGTTCATGGGTAGAAATACATTGAATTAATGAGCTAAGTAGGTTTGCTATACCTAGACATAGGATAGTGAATAAATTAGGAAATTGTACCATCACATGAGTAGAATCAATCTTACAAGCATAATTGATCTACATTCATATCTAATAATTAGGTGGAATCTGACACTCTAGCATGTTTTAGTTATCAAGATTAGGTTAAATTTAGTTAGTTAATCCATATTTTACCTCTTTAAGTTACTAAATAAATTTTAAGAGTTGTTCACCATTAATAATTAGTTAGCTTAGTAATCACCAATCTCTGTGGGATGATATTCATTCTCATCATTATATTACTTTTTCGACATGTACAAATGCATGTAGGATTTCACCAAACAACATAATTATGATATTTGGATTGTAGAGGATCTAGTGACCTACACAAAGGCCGTTTCAAGTCCATAGTTAGAATCTTGGCTAAAAGCCATGAAAGATGAAACATAATCCATGAGACATAATAAGATTTGGGATTTAGTTGAGTGACCTGAAGGATGCAAGCCTATTGGCTACAAATGGGTATTCAAGACCAAAAAAGATTTCACTAGAAAGGTAGATAGATTCAAGACTAGATTAGTTGCTAAGAGATTCACATAGAAAGGTGGAATTGATTATGATGAGACTTTTTCACCAATATCCTCCAAGGATTCATTAAGAGTCATTATGGCACTAGTCACTCACTTTGATATGGAATAGTATCAGATGGATGTCAAGGTTGCTTTTTTCAATGGAGTCTTGATAAAAAGTATATAGGGAACAACCTAAGGGTTTTGTAAAAGATAATTCTAGTAAGTTTGTTTTTAAGTTGACGAAATCCATTTATGGCCTTAAGTAAGTCTCAAGGTAGTAGTATTTGATATTTGATAGCTTCATCACTTCATGTGGTTTTGTTGAGAACTTGATGGATTGATTTATATATACAAAGTTTAGTAGGACTGCCCCAATTATATTAATTCTTTGTGTTGATGACATCCTATTGGCATGCAAGGATATGAGGTTACTTTAAGAGACTATGACATTATTGTCTTCTTAGTTTGATATGAAAGACCTTGGCGAAGCTTCTTTTATTCTTGGGATTGAAATCCATAAGGGTTGATCATGTCAGTTATTGGGTCTTTCTCAGAAGGTATATATTAATCGAGTATTAGCAAGGTTTAATATGCAAGATCACAAGCCTAGATGTGTACCATTTCTTAGAAGTGACAAATTAAGTACATTACAATGCCCTCAGAGTGAAGCTGATAAGGAATCTATGAAGAAAGCACTATATTTAAATGTAGTAGGTAGTTTTATGTATGCACAGGTTTGCACCAGACTTGATATTGCTTTTGCCATTGGACTTCTTGGTAGGTTTTAGTTTAATCATGATCATGATCATTGGATTACCGCGAAGAAGGTTACGAGGTACTTAAAAGAAATGAGGAATTATATGTTGACTTATAGACATGTGGATGATTTAGACCTTGTTGGGTATTCATATATAGATTTATAGGTGATAAGGATGAGTTAAAATCTATATTAGGTTGTGTATTTATGATGGCAAGTGGAGTAGTGTCATGCAAAAGTGTTAAATAGACATTGATTACATCCTTCACCATGCATGTAAAGTTTGTAGCCTATTATGGTATGACCATTCAAGCCATTTGATTGAGAAAACTTATAAAGTTATTGACTACTCTTGATTTTATTAAGAGGCCCATTCAATGGTATTGTGATAACTTTTATTATGTTATTCATTAATGACAACAAAAGTATTAAAGGAACAAGCATATGAAGATCAAATTTTTTACTATTAAAGAAAGGGTAAAAAATGGTGATGTTGTAGTGGAGCACATTGGAACAGATGCCATGTTAGCTAACCCACTTATTAAAGGGTTAAGCCCTTCTGTATTACAAAAGAACATTGACTATATAGGTCTTGGTTTTTCATTTTATGCCTTTGTTTAGTGGGAGCTTTTGTGATGCGGGAGCAACTGTGCCAACCCAGGCTAATGGCCTAGCCTATATGTTAAATGTCCTAGCAATTACATGTTTGGGTCCAAGAAGCCCAAACTTAAAGGGCATCCTAGAAATTCATTAGGAATTTTGATATATTTAGGACTCCTTAACTATGTTGTTTTAGGATTCTTAAATTGTGAAGGTTTTTAATTATCTAGGATTTCCTTATTTGTTGACATCCTTAATTTGTTAGGATCTTATCCCTAATTTGTTGGGATCTTGATTTGATTGGATTTTAATTTCCTTGATTTTAAGGATCCTAGATCTTACTAGAATTAGGTTTTAAGGATTCTTGATCCTTCTAGCATTAGGTTTAGTCATCTATTTAAAGACATTGTTATTTTAGTCGTAAGCAGAACCTTATGAGAACTTTTGAGAGAACTTTTGGGAGAAGTCATTGAATTTTGTTTTTTTAAGCTTTGCCTTTATAAATTTCATCCTTTTACTTTTCAGCCTTTTACATTCTAGTTATTTTAATTCATGCACTTAAATTATCGTCTTTACCTTTCAGTCATTTATTTTCCAGTCTTTACCTTTTAATTATTTATTTTCTAGTCTTTACCTTTCCCGCACTTTAAATTTCTGTAATTTCCAGTTGTTATTCCTTGCTAGTCTCTCTATAATCCAAAAGCTCACTTTATGCCCATCACAAAATGCATCATTTTGCCCATTGTTTGATGCTTTTGCTCAGTAGGAGCTATTGATCTTTGTTAAGCACTTTTGTTCTGTGGAAGCTCATGCTCACCTTATTGTTATGTATTGTTACAACATTTGTTTACTTACTATTATGTAAACTTTGATTGGTATATATACATATCATTTACCTATCTATTGTTTGATTTTTATAAGCTTGTGAAACACATATGTGCCTATTTAAGACATGCTATAAAGTCTTACAGAATGTGCAACCTTAAACATTTGGTTGGGGCACATTATTA